>QEPC01014548.1:865954-896480 GCA_003113815.1 Sphenodon punctatus | reverse complement strand
GGGGGGGGGGAGGCAAGCCCTGGCAACTGGGGAGGCTGGGGAGGGGAAGCCCCGAGGGTTTGTTCATTCCCCTTCCCCCGTAGAATCTCCTGCCCCACGTCCCCGCAGCGCAGGCTAGAAATTCTGCGCTGGGGTAAGCGGGGCAGGAGATTCCGCGGGGGGAGGGGAATTCCGCGGGAAATCTGCGAATCGCAGACCCGCGTTTGGCTCGGGGCCCTGGTTTTGACTCCTTTGTAAGGAATGTCACGCAACTCACATTCCTCCTCCAACTTCTTACGATCCATCTGAGGAAACTGCTCTGCACTCATGTTACCTGTCTCAGTCCAAAGTCTGTTTGGTGAATCCCACCACTGCCACCAAATGTGGCGATCCCTCTGGACTCTGGGACTTGCCACTGCCACTAGCCTGTTACTCCTCGCTCCCCCAAGGGTCCACAGGCCTGACCCTTGGTCCGGGTTTGCTCTCTCTCTAGTTGTGTTTCACCTTTTCCAGATCTGGTTACTGTTGGTGATCCCCTCTTAGCAGTGTTGTAGCCAAGAAGGAGCAAGACAGAAGGTACCCCAGCCTAGGTGTAAACACAATTAAATTTATTATATATAAAGAACAGGTAACAGTTCAGGTTTCAAGTTCAGATAACAGATAAGATCAATTCAAGACAAGTCACAGCTCCTATAATCCCTTCTGCCCTCAACAGTCCACCCTGGTCAGTTGTTCTTTTAATATGCACCAATCACTGTCCAGGCCGGCTTAACATTCCGAAGCTGTCCCATCCCCCACAACTAACTATGGCTTCCTCTTTTCCTCAGTGTTCTTATGTAACACAGGGCCCTGATATCTGCACAGTTGGGGGAACCAGCTTGGACCCTGCACAGGAGTAGAGGGGTGCCCTCAACACCCAAACCTCAGGTGAGTCTAGTACTCCTAAATTTATACCTGGCCCCCACACTCTCCTCTACAGTTAGGCCTAGACACACCACCTAAGGGCTTCTCCCAACAAAGGTAGGTTCCTCTTAACAAAAAGGTATAACCACCAACATAAAGTCCACCATAGAAAGAACACATCTTAGTGTATCAATTCCGTCTCTCCTTTGAGATGAAGCCTACTCCCCTTCAAGCAGCCTGGGTCTTCAGTTATTCCAGTAAGTTCCCCCTGCTGAGCCTGGGTTGGGCTTCCTAGCCCTGACAGCCTGGAGAGCTCTGTCTCCCTTGTTGTCTCCAGCTGACTGTGACTCCATGCTCTTCAGGCCTCCTTTATATAGGCTTAGGCTAGGTCTCTAATGCTGTTTCTTAAAAGGCCAGCAACCCTTTTCCATTTTGACCGGCCATTCACTGACTGAGTCTCTCTCTAGGATGCCATTTTGTGGTTTTCTCCTGGCTCAGTTGCCATCTTGTAGTAGCAGTCTACCACACACCTCACCCATCAAAAGATGGGTCCCTGAAGGGAAGACCCAGCAAAGTCCTTTCCAGGCACTCCCCTCCCAGGTAGGAGCTCTCTATTACAAAAGAAACCCCCAAGTCCAGGTGGACCAGACTGGGGTCTGGGCCCGCCCACTCTCCCGGACCCCAGCCCTGGGACCCTGATAAGTGTTCACACTGCCACAACACGGACTACTGAACTACAGTGTAAATGTCAACGCTTCCTAGCACTTTCCAAATAAACAGTTCCACATTCCTTTGCTCCAGTGTTAGAACTTCATTTGTCTCTCGCAGACTCCTGTCTGAAATATTTTACCTTCTTTCCTTCTCATCTTGGATGTCCCTTTGAGCAAAATATCTCAATGTTGTCCCAAGGCTTAGACAAGATTAGTTCTAGATCCGTGATATACCACCCTTATTTTTCTTTTTCTTTTTTTCCTTGAAACCTTGGGTATGGTGTCTAGTCTAATTGGAGTCCCAGCCACATGCATTACATACTCGGGATCTGGGTCCAAATCCTATCTCAAAGGCTGCCCACTCTTGAGCACATTTTTCACACCCAATAGATGAAGTAAATTCTATTTCATTTAGAAATACTTGTTGTCCATATTGATATTCTAGGTTACCAGCCCCTTTCAACGTGCTCTGACTGGTCATCTGGGCAGTTCCCCAATATACCTCTTCTGGTGTCTCGGTCTTTCTCCAGCACCTGGAGGCTTCTTGGTTTGTAATATTTATTTATTTTATTTATTTACTTAGTTATTTGTATCCCACTCCCTCCAGCCCTACGGCAGCTCGGGGCGGCTCAGAAGACATATAAAAACAATTCATAAAAGGGATTACTAAAACAATAAAAACAACAAGGAGGTAAAACCACTGGTAACCCCCCCCAAAAAACCCCACCCTTATTCCCCCCTCCCCCAAAGGCTCGCCAGGTCTTGCAGGCCCAACGAAAGGCCAACAGGCTGGGAGCCAGGAGAGCTTCCTCTGGGAGGGAGTTCCGCAACCGTGGTGCGGCCACCAAGAATGCCCTCTCCTTCGTGGCCCCCCGGTTCACCCGGGGGACCTCCAAGAAGGCCCCTTCCCCCCCCCCCGTAGACCACAGAGGTTGCCCTACGGCCTGGGGAGTGAGGCCGTCTCTCAGATAGGAGCGGCCTAGACCGTGTAGGGCTTTAAAAGGTCAAAACCAGCACCTTGAATCGGGCCCAGAACGCTATAGGCAGCCAGTGTAGAGCCCGGAGCACTGGTGTATGTGCTCCCTACGGCCCGTCCCTGTCAGGAAACAGGCCACCACATTCTGTACCAGCTGCAGCTTCCAAGTCGTCACCAAGGGCAGCCCCATATAGTGTGCATTGCAGTAATCCAGCCTTGAGATGATGAATGCATGAATGAGGGTGGCCAGGTCAGAGCTTGAAACATATGGCTGGATCCTCCGCACAAAATGTAATTGGCAAAAGGCTCCCTTTGCCACCGCCTCCACCTGACGATCCAGGCAGAGGCCAGGGTCTAACAGAACCCCCAAACTCCGCACCTGCAGGGCCAGCAGGGGACGGATCCCCTCCACAAGGGGAGCCATAATCTCCACTACCCTACCTACCAACATCACCTCCGTCTTACCAGGATTCAGCTTCAGTCTGCTCAGCCTCATCCAGTCACTCACTGCTAGCAAGCACTGGGAAAGCACCAAGAATGCAGGACCTGGGTTTGTTGAAAAAGAGAGGTAAAGCTGGGTATCATCAGCATACTGATGGCAACTCACACCAAACCGTCTCATGACCTCACCCAGGGGTTGCATATCAATGTTAAATAAAAGTGGAGACAGAATTGAACCTTGTGGTACACCACAAGCGAGATCCCGGGGAGCAGATGTTTCTTCCCCCAGCACCACCTGCTCGCTTCTCCCCGAGAGGAACGAGCGGAGCCATCCTAAGACAGTCCCGTCCACTCCCCCCAGGGTCTGCAACCGTCTCAAAAGCAACCCATGGTCCACCATATCAAACGCTGCCGAGAGATCTAGTAGGACCAGAAGTGTTGAATGTTCTAAATCCATCTCTCGGCGGAGGTCATCTACCAAGGCCACCAACGCAGTCTCGGTACCATATCCTGGACAAAAACCTTATCGAAAAGGATCCAGAAAACTGATGCTATTCAGATGGCTCTGGAGCTGCTGGGCCACCACCCGTTCAATAAAGTTCAATATTTACTACTGCAACCCTCTCCTTGGTGTTCTCTTCTGTCATCTGTGAAGCATGGGCTTGTTTATGGGTCTCAATCGGCCTTTTAGCCTCTTCTAAGTGCTCTTGCAGCCTAAAGAGCTTTTGTTCAGTCGTAGTCAACTTTACTCTTAACTGATCCTGTGTCTCCATCTGTTAGTGGGGGGAGGGGGGAGGGAAGAGAGGAAGGAGGGCCGAGGGAAACAGCAAGGATCCGCAAGGGTAGGGAGGGTGCCCGTCAGGTTAGAGTTGTGGCCAAGATGGCTGCACGAGCCTGGCCTCTATCATCATAGGGCATCGAGCGGATATTACTGCAACTCTCCCCAGTATCCCACACCAGACACACACTGCTAGCGCAGCTCAAGGGGTCAGGGAAGGATGGTGCTGGTAGTGAGGAGCGGGCAGGTAGAAGGGACCCGAACTGTGAGGGGGATGATGGGGACAACACCCACACTACAAGACCCGGGCGTGTCCCCCCCTAGGGAAGGGTGAAGGGACTCACACCCACTCAAATGCCTTTTATTCACACACCACACCCAAGGAAATGAGGGGACAGGGGCAAAATTCACTCATCTTCCACACAGCTCAGCATGCAGCACACAGCTCGGGATTTCCACAGGAGGACAAGGGAGAGGGAAACGGTAGGAGGCAAGACATGAGCACTTCTATAGCAACATACAGCAAAGGGGCCAGTCTATCCGATCACTGGCACTGTATGTTCTGCAGGGCCGGCTTTTCAAGGGCTTGCCACGCCCCCCTGGTGTGCTTGGAGGCATGCTGAATGGCGCAGCGCTGGTGGCTCCGCCCCCGCGTCCTGCCTCACGGCAGGGGATAACCCTGCAACGGCTTCATGTCGGGGGGTTGCCGTGACAACCTCCGGCTGTGATTGTGCCACCCCGGGATATCCTAATGCTGCGGCAGCAGGGCTTGCTTCAGGTGGTGGGGCTTGTCGGGGAGCAGAGGCTTGACACCTGGGGAACCCCCCTGTTCGGGGTTGTTTCAACTTTCCCCATGTTACTTGGCCTTTAGCTCGCCTGTGTCCCAGCAGTTTTCATTTCCTTCCAGCTCTCTGTCTGGGAGTCAATATCCTTGCCTCTCATTAGTCCATCTTCCTGGAGGCTCTTGTTTTCTGTCTGTAATCTCACGTGGGATAACAATGTTTGTACCTCCCTGTTCTTTAGATTCTTAAGAGCCGATTCAGCTCTTGTTTGGGTCTCCTGGTCAATCCCTTCTCCACTCCTTTCTGTTTGAGTTACCATTTCCCAATAGGTTTCCCATCCTCCTACTTGGGTGCCACCAGGCCAGCCTTCAGGGCATCATTTCACTTGTACTCCATGCTCTCTTTTTGGAGAGAAGGGACCCAACAGTTTTCCTGGGGAATTCTCCTTCTCTTTAAGTTGGTTGTAGGCATTCTTTAAGTTCAATATTTCATTCTTTAACATTTCTCTCTCTTCTTTTAGCTCCTGATTTTCTCTAAACAGATAATCTCTGGATACTTGTAGGGTCTCTATCCTCTCTGTAGTTAGCCAAGTAAGTGTGGCTTGCTCTACATTGTAACCACAACTGCGGAAACACTGTCCTGTTCTTCTGGTTGGACATTTCTCTGTACACCCCAGAGTTTACCAAGTTTTCCTGTCGAGTTTAGTTTAGAGTGGTCTTTGGTTCCTCACCCTGCAAGATCTGGTCAGGTTTTATCTCTGTTACTTCTGTGTGGGTAGATTTTCCTAATCCCTCAGTCTGGTTCAATATTATCCTTGGCCTTCTTTGATATTGGGGAGATATTTTCCTATTCTTCTTTCTTTTCCTATACTCCCAGTGGGGACCCGTCTGGCCCCGGACCTCCCAGCTTTTTGTAGGAACTGTAAGACCTGGCTGTTCCGTCAGACGTTGGGCGAGGGCGAGGGGTAAGGGTTGGAAGGGAGGTGGGGGGATGGTGTGGGTGGTGGTAGGGTTTCCCCCCCCCCCTAATTTTTATTATTGTTATTTAATGTTTTAATCTGTTTTATGGTATTTATATTTTTTATTGATGTTGTTAGCCGCTCCGGGCTGCCTGTGGAAGGAGGGGCAGGGTACAAAACTCTTAAATAAATACATAAATAAATACTGTTTAATTTGGTTAGGCTTCTGCCTGTAAGAACATTCTCGCTGAATATGTCCTGGCTTATAACTGTCCCAACAAAGCATCCCCAATTGACCATGCCATGGACAATAATGCTGTGTGCACCCTGGGGTACTACACAACCAACAAAGACTCACAGGGTTCCATTCCTGAACTAACTTATTTCTATATCAAAGGTTTTCCATGCTTTGTTTTTCTAAAGTCCACTGCCCAGTTCATTTTAAATAGGAAAATTTCCCCGGCAAAGGTATCATCTGCTCCCCTGTATAAGGGAAAGAGGAGGGATCTTCTTCTGTATTCCTATATGTGAGGGTCACAGCCCCAGGACATAGGGTGTCTTTAGACATAACGTCAATGGGCATCTGAATGTGTGTTTTGATCATGATATGAACACCGGTTTGACCCTGTGTTCACCATGTGGCCCTGCTTAGACACACAGCCCATGTTGGGGCAAGTTGAGGTTTTTCTCACCACCGATCTCAGCACGCAAGCGCTGCTGCCTTATTCCCCGTGTTCTACCTGCTAACACGCCACACGATATCATTAGACGCAACGCTGGCCATGTGTTCAGCCAGAACATGCAAATTGTCCTTGTGATGCAGCGGTGTTCACATCACGTGTTCAACGGGTGGCCAAATTGGTGTTGGAATTGTTATGGTGCTTACACACAACGGCCAAACACATGCTTAGGGGTTTTGACACCCAATCTTTGTTATGTCTAAAGACGCCCATAACAAAGATCGGGTGTCAAAACACCTAAGCATATGTTTGGTTGTTGTGTGTAAGCACCATAACAATCCCAACACCAATTTGGCCACCCGTTGAACACGCAATGTGCACACCGGGCATCTTTAGACATAACAAAGGGCTCTTTTAGACGAGCGGTGCTCCGTTTCGCGTCGGCGGCACGCATATTTTGAAACCTCCGCCTGGTCTAATTAGATGAGACGGAAGTGGCTTAATATGCACATATTACGGTGGTGGCGCATTTTTTAAGTGCACGGATTAAATACCTCGATTGTGAGGTATTTAATTCGCGCACTTAAAAAATGCGCCACCGCCGTAATATGCGCATATTAAGCCACTTCTGTCTCGTCTAATTAGACCAGACGGAGGTTTCAAAATATGCGTGCCGCCAACGCGAAACTGTCAGGGATAGGCGCTGGGGACAGAGAGGGACGCGGCGGCGCTGGTACCTGCGGGGCGCTCACCCCTGCCGGCGCCTCCGGGTCCCGCCGGCCAGTACGCCTGGGCCCCGCTGGTAACAAGGGGCGCAGAGCACGCACCTGCTCCCGACGTAGCGTCGGACCGTAGCCCGGCAACCAGAAGCCCTGCACGCATGCGCAAACCGCACCCGGAAGTAGGAGTGAGGCGATCCAAGAGATTGCTGGCAAAGGCAGGGGGCTCGCCTATTTAAACCTGGAATGGGCAACAGTCAGTGCTGGTGATCGGATCTTGTGCCGTGAGACTGGCCCCTTGAGCGTGTTGTGTGGAGAGCGGAGTGACGAGCAAGGTTACAGAGAGCGAGAGAATTGAGAGAGAGAGAGAGAGAGGTGAGTGTGTGGGAGAGTGCCTGGGTAGAGAGAGAGTGTGTGCGGTGCGAGTCTTTGTTCCCTATTGCCCCTTCCAGTCCCCCTCTACCCCATGTGCGTGTCCTGTCCCCTCCTGCTCCCCCCTGAACCCAGGTTTCCCCGGACCCTTCCCCCCGCTATACCACCACCGATTGGGCACCCCTATCCCTTCCCCGTGTGTAAGGATTCATGGAATAGGGTTAGGGTGGGCAACCTATCGCTTACCAGTCCCTGTGATGAGTTTCGGTGTGGGACTGCTCTTGTAGCCCGTTCCCTTCACCACTATAAGACCCTGAGGGATACTTTTGACCGGTTGAGTGCCCTTGCGAGTGACGGGCGACTGTGTACCCCCAACCCTGCGTGGGTCCCTAACAGAAACGGAGCGCCGCTCGTCTAAAAGCGGCCAAAGATCAAGTGTCAAAACCCCTAAGCACGCGTTTGGTCATTGTGTGTAAGCACCATAACAATCCCAACGCCAGTTTGGCCACCCATTTATTTATTTATTTATTAAACTATTTTTCTACCCCGCCCCCTCCTGCTCAAGAGCAGCTTGGGGTGGTTTACAAAACATCAGCATTGAACACGCGATGTGAACACCACTGCATCACAAGGACAATTTGCGTGTTCCGGCTGAACACATGGCCACCTTTTGTGTCTAATGATAACACATGGCATGTTAGCAGGTACAACATGAGGAACAAGGTGGCAGCGCTTGTGTGCGGAGATCGGATGGTGAGCAAAACACCAATTTGCCCCAAGATGGCCTGTATGTCTAAGCAGCGCCGGCGATATTCACCGTCAGCTGAGCCCTGCCGTCGCCGCTGCTGCTGCCCGCTGCTCCCCGCTGTTCCCGCTGCTTTGGGATTGCATTGTCCATCTAAGGGAAAGAAACAAGGTGCGAGTGAGGGGCTTGGGGTTCGCATTGATTTGGGGGCTGCTCCTCCTCCCCCCCCATGTGCTATTGGATGCCTTCAGGGAGCTATTCAAAGCCTCCACCTGCAGCTGCTTCTGGGCGATATTCACCATCAGCTGAGCCCTGCTGACGCCGCTGCTGCTTCCCGCTGATCCTCGCTGCTCCCGCTGCTTTGGGATTGTGTTGTCCATCTAGGGGAAAGAAACAAGGTGCGAGCGAGGGGCTTGGGGTTCGCGTTCATTTGGGGGCTGCTCCTCCCCCCCCCCACGTGCTATTGGATGCCTTCAGGGAGCTATTCAAAGCCTCCACCTGCGACTGTGCCGCAGGCCACCAGCCGGGGCCCTTCGGGGCCTATAGGGGCCTCGAGGACGGTAGTTCTTGTGCTGGGGTTTTCTGTTAGATGTTGATGTTCCCCGACTTTATACTTGGCTAGCTTGACCCCTTAAGGGTGAAGAGCTAGTTGAGCTTTGTTGACTTCAGTTCAGGAGGTAGTAAGAAGAAGTAATTTCCCCACCCTACTCAAAAATTTGTTTCAGTTCTGCCCTCACACTAAGTGCAAGTGTAGGTGTGCGGCTGGGTGGGTCAGGCATTGTCTGTCTGCCCTCAGGTTGGGCTTTATTAGATCATTAGGTCAGTGGGAGTTTATGGCTTCATCTAAGTGAGAGAGAGGGGACTCCCCAGAGGCTATCTTGACAAGGGGGAAAATTGCTAAACAACGAAAACTCGAAGCCTACTTTTTAAGACATTCGGTAGTTTCGGGGGTAACTCCGTCCTTGCAGCCCCAGGTACCGATTACAGATTGTTCTTGTTCAACTACGGAGTCTCTAGTTTTGGGGGTAAGCACACAGGAGGGCCCAAGGTCTCCAGCAGGCCATGGAGTTCCTGCTTGTAACCCCTTACTTGGACCTTTACACTCGTGGGGTCCAATGTTGGGCACTCCAGACTCTTGGTCAGGTAAGAAGTTGGCAGCTTTTCTCACTGACCATTTATTGTTGTCCGCTGACACTTTGGACTTTGTCTTGACTTGAATCACGCAGCTGCAAACTGCTATGAACTCTATCAATGATCGGTTACCGATGTCCCGCCCGGTTGCCAGAAACCATCCTCCAGCTTTCCAGCAGGGAGGTATGGCTTCTGGGCGGCTACAATCATTTGTGTTAACTCCAAAAAGGACTAATCCTGAGGGTCAATGAGGGTCAATGTAATACACGGTTATGTGTATTATCATCTGTGGTTGTGGTGGAGGGTGGTGTGACCCTTAAGGCTTTGTCTAATGTATTCATGTTTACAGTGTATCCTGGGGGGAGGTGGCCTAAACCTCTTTGGGCTTCAGCCTTGGATGTGGCTGAACATCTCAGAGTGATCTTAAGATGTAAAATAACGTGACATGATATCGCCTCAGTAGATCAACTACCCCCATTAAGAGACAGACAGACCCTATTAGTAACATTTCTGTCCACGTCCCTGGTACGGGGAATTCTAGTTAATTTGGAGTTCCTAAGCAGTAAAGATTAGGGATGGGCGAACAGATCGCGGTTCAGGTTCGGCCGTTCGGTTTGGCTGCGTTCGGTTCGTCCGTTCGGTTCGGTTCGGATTTGTTCGGTTCGTTCATTCGGTTCGTTCGTTCGGTTTGTTCACCAAGTTCGGGTTCGGATGTTCGGTTCGTTCGTCCGAACAGGCTGTTCGATTCGGCTGTTCGGCTGTTCGGTTCGGCCGTTCGGGAAGTGTTGTTATGTTTTTTATATGTTTTTTTTTGTTTTTTATTGGGTTTTCTTTTGTTCTTTATTTGGTTTTTATATGGGATTTTCTTATTTTTTTAAATCTAATATTATATATATCTGTCTATACTAAATCTAACCGCTATTAACTATTCTAAATGCTATGAAGTAAATGGATTATCTAATAAGTACACAGACCTACTCCTACAAACACTAAAACTAAATCACTAACGCTATCTCTATCACTAAGGTAACTCCTACAACTGTCTTCATCTATCTATCTATCCCCCCCATCCCATATCCATATCCATATATATATATGTATACATATATATATATATGGATATGGATATATATGGATATATATACATCCATATATCCATATATATGGATATATATATAGATATATATGGATATATATACATCCAATATATATGGGATGGGGGGGAATCTTCACAAATAGAAGAGGAGTCTGTAGTGAAATACATACATTACATACTCAATGAGTCTGTACAGTGCATAACACAAGGTTTCAGTTTATGGTTTAAGTTTCATTTCATTACAAAAGTGAAATGAAACTTAAAGCAATCTAAAAATCCTACTCAACACCTGCTGTTCAGGAACAGTGACTAGCTCAGAAGGTGTTGGGAAGTGGGGAGGCAGATAATTAGTTTCGTTTCTTGCAAGCCTCTCCACCCCTGGTGCCTGGAAGTCTGCTCCTCAGTGACTGACACCTCCCTGTAATGTTTGACCTTCCAGTGAACCTTTTTTTGCCACCCGAACTCATCCGAACGCGATCCGAACTGACCGAACTGTTCGGCCAGTTCGCCGTTCGGTGTTCAGTTTGTTCGGTATGTTCGGTTTCGGTTTCGAGTTCGGTCGTCTGAACAGTTCGAGTTCGGGCCGAACTCTGAACTTCCGAACCGCGTTCGTCCATCCCTAGTAAAGATGTATTTGTTTCCCAGGTTTTTCAGCCTGCCCCTGGATGTAGTAATAGTGTGCCTGGGGTAGGTTCTAACATTAGAGGGGGAGATTCAAGGGAATTAAACAAACAGCAGATGATATCTGCTACTTTAGGAAATGAAGGGGCAAGGGGTGGGAGATTCCAGACATTACAGACAACACAAGTAGGGAGATCAGGAGAGGCAAGCAGTGTATTCCAGGAGGCATATGCTATGGAAGTGGAGGTGGTTAGAGAATGAAAGTCTACCAAATAAATATATGCCTCACAAATGCAGGGGACTCCTCAGCTCCCCGCTCCTGTGGTCTCCCCCCACTGAACTGGTGGAGAGACTAGAGGCAGTTCGGAGCCAGTTGATGTCTCTTGTGACTGCTAATGTTAGACCTAAGGCAGAAGGGGGCAGGGGGTAGTGCCCATGGGGGAACTAGGGCTGGCGCCGGGCCTTTGGCCTCCAAATCATCCCAGGAGGCTAAGGCTCTGAATGATTCTGTGGGAAGGGAGATTGGTGTGGCTGGGTCTGCCTCTTCTATGCCCTTAGGTTGTGTTGGGGGGAACTTGGGCCAAGATAGGATAAGATCAGGAGGGCAAGGAAATATGTCTGGCCAAGGTGAACCTTGGGGGTTAGTACTGGGGCCCCAGGGAGTGATACTATCCCTGGTAGAAGGAGATGGTAGTTGCTTACGAAAAGATCTTAGTGTTCCCCCCTCATGGGAAGTAGAGTCCCATGTTAGGCTGGATATAGCGAACACCCTGGTGGGGCCTCCTCTAGCAAATTCCAGTCTGAACAAGAATCCATTACCAATTCGAACTTTTCAGGAAGAGGCGTGACTAGCCCGTGAGTCTTGTTGCCATTTGTCAATTCTTTCCTGGAATACAGCGGACTGGAAAGCCCACTGTTTGGATTTTTATTTTTTGTTATTTTTACGCCAATTTGATCTTATTTTGCTCCAGGAGACCTGGCTGCCTGAAGACTCCAATGAGATGTTTTTAAGTGGCTTTAAGGCATTTACCCTGGGTGCCACCCCCTTGCTGGTAGGCAGGAGACCTAGCAGGGGGCTTGTGTTACTGACTGCAGAGGATATGAACATTTCAATAAAGGCTTTATGCTCATATAGGTCCTACTTTGCGTTATATTACTGCTTGCTACCTGGGGGGAGGAATTTCCTTTTAGGGAATGTTTATGTCCCTCCGTCATGCTCTAACTGTTATAATCTAGAGATCTGGGCGGAAATTACCAAGCTGATTGTTAGAGCTAAGACAAAATTCCCCAAGGTAATATTATATGAGGGGGTGATTTTAACGCTAGGTTGGGGGACCCTAGCCAGGATGAGGCAGACCCCGATGAGACAGGTTATGAGTTTATCGAATTCCCCTGATCTTCACGAGATATAGTACTATAGGCAGCTGCTGAGAAGTAAGAAAGAAGCCTATTATAGAACTCAGTGGCAGGCCCTTCACCAGGCAGCAATAGGAAAAAAATCACGCCAAATTCTGGGCTCTAATCCACTCTCTTGGCAAAGGGGGGGTTCCTTTTGCATGCCCTCTCCATTGATTCAGGCCTGGGAAGCGTTCTATGGCTCTCTTTATATTTCCAGGTTTATTACCGGAGATGGGGTCTATGCGGAGACTTGGGACACCTTGGAGCACTGGGCGCCAGTTACCCAGGAAGAAGTTAAATCCCTCATCTGGGGTCTTAAGGCAGGGAAAGCTTCGGGACCTGATGGGATCACACCAGAATTGCTTAAGGCCTCCCCAGATTGGTGGGCAGCTATTTTGGCTCCACTTTTTACTGAAATAAACAGATCCGGTGTAATCCCCACCTCCTGGCTCAAGAGTACCCTGGTGCCTATATTCAAAAAGGGAGATCCCCAATGCCCTGCAAACTATCACCCGATTAGCCTGCTCAGCGTGATAGGGAAACTCTATATTCGGCTGCTGTTAGATAAACTGAGAAGTTGGACTGAGCAGTCTGACCTAATCTCACCTGAGCAGGCTGGGTTTCGTGAGGGGAAGGCTACTCTGGATCACATTATCCTTCTTTCCGCTTTGGTCGCGAAATATACCACCTATAGGAGCAAGCTGTATTTAGGATTTATGGATCTTGAAAAAGCTTTCAACTCCATTAGCAGAGAGCGTTTGTGGATAAAACTGAGAGCTTCCACTTTTGATCTTAGACTTCTTTACCTGATTATTAGATTACATATGGGAAATTCCCTTCAGATCAGGTCTAACGGTCTACTGTCTGCAGCGATTGCGGTAGATAGGGGAGTGAGGCAGGGGTGTTTACTTACCCCTGTCCTCTTTAACCTCTATTTGGACGATGTGGTTCAGCATTTGAATGTGAGGGACACTTTTGCTCCCCTAGTAGCGCACAGATGGCTCCCGATTCTGCTGTACGCAGATGATTCTGTACTCCTGTCTCAGACGGAGATTGGTCTAAAGAGGCAATTAACCCTCTTTGATGAATATTGCACCAGGGAGGGATTGGCTGTCAACTATGCCAAATCCAAAGTTTTGGTAGTGGGGCGTAGAGGAAGGAGGGCCAGGCAAACTTGGGCTATGGGGGCTCAGGAAATTGAACAGGTCCAAAGCTTCAAGTATCTGGGGGTTACCTTCTCCGCCACAGCTAACTGGAGGTTACAGTTGGCTCTGGTCAAAACCAGGGCTAGGAAATCTCAAGCTGCTATTAGGAGCTTTTACTTACATCAAGGAAGGAAACAGATCGCCCCCCGCATTGGCCCTTTTTCGAGCTAAGGTACTGCCTCAGGCCCTCTATGCAGCACCTGCATGTTGTTTGGAACAGCTTGACGATCCGGAGAGCTTGCAGAATTCTTTTTTGGCCTTTGTCTTGGGGGTTCCTCAAGGCTTGCCTCACGTGATTTCCAGATTGGAGACCAACTCAATAACAGTCAAAACGATGGTGCTGCAGCAGACCATCAACTACTGGGCTAAATTGATGTTAACCCCACCAAATGGGGCCTCTCTTCAGGTTATGGCCTGAGAAGCAGGGCTATTGAACCCATGGCTGACCCAGGTCAGTCTGCAAATCCAACTACTGGGGTTTTCCCTGGAGGATCTCCAGAGGATGGGCACAAAGATTTTTAAGAGACTGGTGGCCCAAAGACTCAGGGATCAGCTCCTTCAGACTCAGCAAGCGTCCCTTACCCTACAGAAAGTGGCCCCAGAGATAGTGTTCTCCGGCCAACAGGCCTCAGAACATACTTATCTCTTCAGCTGGCAGGATCATTCTAGGAGGATAGCTTTTACCAGACTGCACAAATACTTTTCCTTCAGCCGTTGTTGAGGGGAGATACAAGGGTATTCCTCATGGTAAGAGGGTTTGCCAACTTTGTGAATCTGGGGATGAAGATAAAGTGACACATGTTTTATTGGATTGTCTCACTCTGACTGGTCCACAAATAAAATATTTGGGAGATTCCCTTCGGGACCTGCAACGGGGATTTAGGTCCAGGCTTTTGGAAAAGTTGCTGGGCCCGTGGGATTCACCACGGCACTAACAAGAGCAGTGGCAGATTTCGCACGTGCAGTGCTGATAATAAGGGCATCTATTTTTGGGAAATAAGGATTCTGTTGTATTTTTGGTGTTGGGATCTAGTGAATACTAATGAAGCAATTCCTCTTTAATCATGGGGATTGGACGGATTTCCTGCCTGCCCCTTGCTGCCCCTATTGCCTAATGTTGGCCTGGGAAGTGGAACCTCTGGGAGTATTGTTTTGGAGTGTGTGTAGTTTGGGACCTCACATTTCTGGAGATTTGTAATGATTGTTGTATAATGACCTTGTAAATGATGGTTGATTTTGATATTTAGTCCTGTAAAATTTTCTTTGGCTTTTTTGGATTTTTGTTTATGGTTTTATTGTAAAAGCCTGTGGCTATACAAATAAAAGTATTTATATTATATAAGCAGCGCCACATGGTGAACACAGGGCCAAAAATGTTTCATAACAAGGTCAAAACACACATTCAGACACCCACTGATGCTATGTCTAAAGACACCCAGAGTTTGGTTTTTACTTGATTTGGTGTGCTCTATTTGCATTCTAGGCTGATCTTGAGAGACCTGATGGATTAAGGCCCTTAGTAATTGCATCTGCTTTGTATGCACTTCCTTTTGTTGTTGGGTCAGCATCAGGAATGCATCCTGTTGCTGGGCCAAGATCGTAACCAACTCTTTTGTGGGGTTAAATTCCATTTCCCCCCTTTTTGGACTGCAACAAGTTTTGGAATACCTTTTAATTTTGAGAGTATACCTTCTCTTTAATTAAAGTCCTTTTGACTTTTCAACACTTGAATTTTGGGGTGGATTTCTAATTTTGGGTTATACCCTTCTTTGAGTTACTTTATCAATTGTATCCCTTTTTGGTTTTGGGGTGCACTCACTTTTGGGGTAAACCCTTCTTTGAGTTCCTTCATTGTTTTTATACACTTTCAGGTTTGGTGTACAGTCCCAAATATTGGAGTATACAGCACTTTCAAAGTGTCCCACTTCTTGAGGTACACAACAATGCACAACACCTTTTTGAAACAGTTTTGGGGTTCACCTCATTTTGGGGTTCATGCCTGCATTCTCCACCAAATCTCTGTGACAGGGCCCCAATATCTGCACAGTTGGGAAACCAGCTTGGACCCTGTATGGGAGTAGAGGGGTATCCTCAACACCCAAACCTTATGTGGGTCTACCCCTAAATTTATACCTGGGCTGGACCCACCAGCTAAGGACTTCTCCCAACAAAGGTATAGTTCTCCCACTTAACAAAAGATATAACAATCAATATAAAGTCCAACATAGAAAGGACACACCTTGGTGTACCAATTCAGTCTCTCCTTCAAGATGAGGCCTACTCCCCTTTGAGCAGTCTGCATCTTGAGTTATTCCAGTAATGCCCCCCTGCTGGGCTTCCTAGCCCTGGCAGTCTGGAGAGCTTTGTCTCCTTTGCTGTCTCCAGCTGACTGCGACTCCATGCTCTTCAATAATATTATTAATTTATTATTAATTATTATTATTATTGCAAGCATTTGTATAGTGCCAGCAGTGTACCTGGCGCTTTACATAGCAATGAGATAGACGTGGTCCCTACCTACGGCTTACAATCTAATAGACGAGGAGGGGGAAGACAGGGATAGGGGACATATGGAAAGACAAGGGATAAAAACATTCAAGTAGATGTGGAGTCTCAGGTGCACGTGCTTGACTTGGTTACAGTTAGGCGGACAGTGAATGTTGAGAGGGGAGTACTAGCGGGTGTCGGGGAAGGTGGCGAGAAAGCGGTGGGTTTTGAGGAGGGATTTGAAGGAACGGAGGGAGGGGGCGAGGCAGATGTGGGCAGGAAGGGAGTTCCAGACATGGGGGGCAGCAAGGGGTACACAGTACTTCAGTCACAGATTTTCAGAGACAGGCCCCTGCCCAGTGGGCTTACAAATTAAGATGGACAAGGATGAGGGAAACACACAGGGAAAGACAGACACACACACACTTCCATTTATTTATTTTTTTACAGCTTGAAAACTGAGGCAGAGAGATTGTGACTTGCCCAAGGCTACCCACTGAGTTCATTGGCTAGGGTGAGATTCAAACTCTGGTCTCCCAGGTCCAAGTCCAGCACTTTTTCTAGTACTACTGCCTAGCCACTTATTTCATATCTTGTACTTGTGCATTGGTTTTTTCTTTTATATGTATAATACTTTATATTTGTCTCTGTTGAATTTCATTCTGTTGTTTTCAGCTCAGATCTCCAATCTATCAAAATCATTTTGAATTTTAAACCTATCCTCTAAGAAGTTTGCAGTTCCCCCCAGTTTTGTATCATAAACAAATTTGATAAGTGTACTGTCCACACCTTCATCCACATCATTAATGAAGATACTGAACAGCACTGGACCCAGGACTAATCCCACTTTACACCCCTTCCCAGTTTGAAGTTGAGTGAATTATTATTTCTTGAATGTGATTTTTCAGCCAATTGTGTGCCAATTGTAGTCCACATTTCTCCATCTTGCTTTGGAGAACGTCATGTGAGACTAAGGCCCTTCTCCTCGCCCACATGTGCGGGTGGGTGGGGGCGTCCATGCAGTTGCCATGGCAGGTGTGTGGGTGGCACTCCCCCCCATCGCCCATGCACGGAGTAACGCTTCGTGCGTGGAGGTGTGTGGACATCCGTGTGAGGGGCCGCCCACGCACCGCCCACCTGTTCCCGCCTCCACCCATCCCCCCCACACTGCTGACCTGTTTGAAAAGGGCCTAAATTAAAATCCAAGGTACGTTGATTGCATTCCCTTTATCTACTGAACTGGTAACTTTATCAAAGGGTATTTTCAGACGTTACGAGATCACGCTCAACCACAGTGAATCCCCACATGGTGATCGTGATCCCGTAACGTCTGTTGGGGGGAACGGAAGTTCCCCCCCCAGATGTTCACCCCCGTGAATCACGGGGGGGGGAATCACATTCAACACGCAAACTGAGGTCCTGGCCGGACCGTGTCCGTTTGCGTGTTGAATGTGATTCCCCCCGTGATCAAGGGGACCGTAACATCTGTCCCCCTACCATGGCCCGGAATCAGTGGCGGGATTCCAGGCCGTGGGCAATGCGGGTGGGTGCTGTGGCCGCATTGGCCGTGGCGCCCGCCCGTCTCCCAAGAGGGCAGCCGGCCTAGGGAGCATGGGGGGGCGAGGCCATGCAGCCGCACGTTGTGCCGTGCGGCCGCGCCCACACACACACAAACGGATTCCCCGCCGGGAGCACCCAACACATCTGTTGGCCGTTACGTATGGGCCCCAGTGGGGATTCAGTAGGGTGTTTCCGTGGCGGGGCAAATTGAGCCCTGTCACGTCTGAAAATACCCAAAGAGGGAAACAAGTTTGGTCTGGCATGACTTGTTCTTGACAAATCAATGTTGGCTTCTAGTAATCACCCAATTTTTTCTCAAGGTGCTTATAAATAATTTGTTTTATGATTTGCTCTAATATCTTCCCAACTTTTAGGGTACTTACAGAAGTGACGGCACCACCGTCATCCCGCCCTCGGGTGGGGAGGGCTACCCCTACCTGGGGCAACTCCGGTGGCACGAACAGACATCCCCATCACCTGCCCTGGCTGGGGAGGGGGAGTGCCATGTGGCTGGCCGGCTCCATCTCTGGCTGCGGCTGGCACCCCACCCCTCCATGACAGGCAGCCATGGCTGGCTGCCATGGCGACCCCCATGCCAAGATGAGCCAGGGCAGGAACACACATTCCCTGCCCAATTCACCTGCTCTCACCCAGCTCTGCCATGGCTGGGTGCGGACTGTGGACATGCTTAGTTACAGGCCCACATTTCTGGCTCAGATGCCACCCCGGCAGGGTTTGTTCTGGGTTCACATCTGGTGGGCGTGGAAAAAACCTTTAGGCATCACTTTGGCCCAGTCGGGCCAAAGCAGGCCAAACCTGGCCAGCGTGATTTCTGTTAACACCCTTAGAGGCAGGCTAACTGGTCTATAATTTCCTGGGTCTTCCTTCTTCCATTTTTAAAAAGATAGTCACTATGTTTGCTCTTCTCCAGTCCTCTGGGACTTCACCAGTTCTTCATGAGTTCTCAAATATAATAGCAAGTGGCTCCAAGATTTCATCTGCTGAATTCAAGATTCAGCTGAATTCAACAATTCAAGATTGTTGGGCCCTGCTGACTTGAATTAATTTAAATCAGCCAAGTATTCTTTGATATGATTCTTAGTTATCTTAACATATCTCCTCCTCATTCATGTTTATATCAGTATTGCTCATTATCTCATCAGGCTAAACTTTTTTGAAAAGACTGAAGCAAAGTAATTATTATTATAATGCTGTTGTTGTTATTATTTATTATTATTTATTAATATAGCACCAGCAATGCTGTATTATAGCACCAGTAGTTCTCAGGTACTGATTGTACCTGACACTGTACAATCAGTAGTTATAGACAGTTCTCTACCCGAAGGGGCTTACAGTAAGAGCGACAAGGAAGGGGGAGACGAGGGAGAGGTGAACATGAGGAGAGACAACTATACATTCATGAGGTTGAGAAAATGCAGGTTCACATGCTTAACTTTCTTATGGGGAAGAGAATTGAGCAATTCAGCCTTCTTTGCATCATCTGACATTATCTCTTCTACATCAAACAGTGGATCCAATTTCCTTTGCTTCCTTTTGCTTCTAACATACTTTTAAAAATCCTTCCTACTATTTCTAACTTCCTTTGCTAGTTGTAACTCATTTTGTGCTTTTGCCTTTCTGATTTTTGACCCAACACACTCTTGCTATTTCTGAATACTTATACTTCGCGACCTGTCCTTTCCACTTCCTGTGTATTTGCTTCTTAGTTCTCAGGTTCTTAAAAATTCTTGTGCAACCACACTGGTCTTCTGTGATTCTTCCCATCCTTTCTTCGCATCAGTATGGTTTGCACTTGTATTTCCATTATTACTTCTTTCAGAAACTGCCTACCCTCCTGTACTCTGTGCCAGCCTCCCCCAAGCAAACAGTTGTCTGTGGACTGGACATGCTTCCTCTTGCCTGCTGTGGCCCCATCTCTTGCTTCCCTTTGCTGGGAAAGGGCCTTTGGAAGGGTGTGTTGATTCAGTTACAGTAGCATCTAGCTTACCCCTGTACAGTGACCTGAGCATCTGCTAGGGTGAAGCCTAGAAATGTTGCAGTCTCAACACACACAGACTCCTCAATGGCAGTGCCTGGGAGATGGGCACCTTTACAAGTCCCCAGGAGCTGCCACTCACAGCTTCATGCAGCCTGTATTGCTACCACGCCAATGTAGTGGACAGCACAGCAGTGTAGGGCACAGGCAAGTGAAGAGCCCTGCGAGCTGCCCAGTCTTTGCCTGAAAGACCAGAAAGGCAAAGGCCTGGGTTAGCCCTGCTGGGCTTGAGTTTTCTGCCCCTGTACCTGCCTCCCCTGTTTCTTTCCCACAGGCAAACTGCTTGCCTGTGGGAAGACTCTGCCAGGGGCCTTTGCTCCCTATTCCTCAATGACAGTAATGGTACCCTGCGTGCTATACCAACCACAGCCGTTGTGGCTGCTAATCTCTTTGTACCAGGAGCAAAGCAAGTGTAACCTTTGTGCCAATAAAGCCAGTGGCAAGAAGGGCTAGGTTCACTGTTCCAGGGGTATTTAACACACCTGCTCGAGCACCCACCTAGAAACTTGAGAACACTACTGGGTTCTCTTGTTAGGCCATTGTTTCCCTACTTGCACACTGGTTAGGATTCTTGAACAACTTAAAAGATAGTTTTATTAAAACAACAGATACTGCAGTCCTGAAACTCTGTCACCAAGGGTGGACAGGGATTAGACATATGCTGTATGCCCTTTGATAACATTCAGAACCCCACCCTCAAGTGACAGTTTTGAAGCCCACAGTTCTGCCTCTTAGCAAGCCCCCTGCTCACCCTCCTGCAAGTCGAGACACCCCATTCACTATTTGTTGCCAATGATAGTCCTTGGGGAGAAGGTTGCTCTATGGGAGTCTTGTCTTCAGCCTCCCTGATCCTTTCAGGGAGGCCTCACTTCCAGGGCTGGTATGCTGTCCTCAGGGGCTTTTCACAGCTCCTAGAACAGGCCTACTGCAGGACTGAGCCCTGAAGCCTGCTGGGGCTCCTCACTACTGCTGAGGGGCCCTGGTGGTCACCTCTTGACCAGCCAAGTGAGATCAACAGGGGCTGGGTCAAGGACACTCACCAGGTCCCAGAAGCCCCACGCTGCATACCGGTCCTCCTCACTGCTACTGCTACTGCTGCTCTTCCTGAGACCCCTAAGTGGCCATCTTTTGACCTAGCTAAATGGGTGTCTTTAGACGGACGTGGAGGTGTTCAACCCCAGAGCAAGTCCAGGGGTGCACCCCCATGTCTGCCTGCTTGGAGCAGTGCCTGGGTCCATTGGTGGGTCCCACGGTCCACCAACGCTGTGCCCCCTCCCGCACACCATAGAGCTGCAGGTGGATCAGCAGCTTCTCTAGGCTGCCACCCGCAGCTCTATGGCATTGCTTGGGGCAACCCCCCGCCAGGAGTGTGGAGCCTTAGTTCCACATACTTCAGTGGGACTGAGTAGAGTTGCACTCTTGCATGTCTGCAGGATGGTGCACACATTTTTGAAATCAAGAAAAAGTACACACACGCTAGCCTACTGTTTCAAACTATGATCAAGGAACCAGAACTCTGGCCGGTGCCCCAGGTTTGAGTGGCCGGCTTCATTGGCGGTGCTAGCAGGACTGGAGTGGAGCAAGCACCTGCTCCACCTGCACATCTGTCAGGCTACCTTTAAATGAACTGCTCACCTGGCTGTGAGATGGAACAGAAGCATGGGTGCGATCCATATAAAAGCACCAAATGAGAGAAACAACGGCTGAGTCAAAGGCAGCTAATCATGGCCCCAGAACTCCTATGCTGGCCTCATTGTTGCTACTGCTCCTACTATCATCCCCTCCTGCTCACTGGTTCAAGCACAAAGAAATCAGGAAAACATTTATTTTATTTTATTTATTTCTGAATTTCTACCTCATCCCTCCTGCGAACAGCTCAGGGCGGCTTCACATATTACATAAAAGTAAAAACAATGTAAACAATTTAAAACAATTTAAAACCAAGTATTTTAAAATAGTTTAAAAATAAAATAAAATAGGGGAAGGAAAAATGGAGGACAGAGTACATTAAGGGAACCAGCAGTGGATCCTAAAAGCACCTAGAAAATAAATACGTTTTCAGGTGCTTTTTAAAGGTAAGGAGGGAGGAACTGAGACAGACATCCAGGGGGAGTGAGTTCCACACCGAGGGACCTGTGGCCCGCCACAGCAAAAGGCCGATTGTCCACCAACTTAAGATGTAATGGTGGAACCCCCCACAACAGTGGGTGGTTCCTGAGTGCAGATACCCATCAGTGTGAGGCTCCAGAAGAAGGTCTCAAATATAACTAGGGCCTAAACCGTTCAGGGCCCTGAAAACCAGCAGCACAATTTTAAATTCAATCTGTTGTTCTACAGGCAACCAGTGCAGAGAACGTAGGGTGGGCGTAATATGATCACGGCTGCCTAAACCAGTATGCAGCCACATTGCCGCGTTCTGAACAAGCTGAAAATGGTGGATAAGCACTGTCAGTAGCCCGTAGAAGAGGGATTTAGTCCTTTTAATATGGACGCTGCCGCAGGCCCGGTGGGTGGAGATGGCTGGGTGAGCACACCCAGCGAACACCCGACGGTGGTGAGCCGGGAGACATTTACACGGACAGCGCCGTGGGGGGTTGTGGGACAGAAGGGGAGGTGCCAGCACACACTCAGCGGGCAAACACCCACCCCGGGAAACACCGAGCAAACACCCATGACATTTACACGGACAGCCAAGACACCGACTGGAGGGGAAACCCCGCCCAACACAGCGATGAGACAACATGGCCGACTGAGGGCAAAAGAAGCCGCAGCACGCAGCAATGCCCCTAAACTGCCAGACCCCATGCAGGCGGGGTTGGAGGGAGCTGGGATGACAGGCGATACAAAGTACTGGCCTCTGGCCAGCCCCGAGACAGAGGCCAGACAACTGGGCACCACGGACCCCCCACAAACCAGAACCCGCCCACACACAACCATGAACACAACCACACAGGGAACGGCAGCATACCCAAGGAGACAGGGGGGACCCCAACAGTGGGGAGGGGGGATGGGAGTATGAAAGGCCACCAGGGGGAAAGGCAGAGCCCCAAAGCAGCAGGGGACCGCAACACAACCCCCTACACACCCCAGCACAGCCCCCGCACACACAATCCCAAGGCCCCTGATATGACGAGCCAGGAATAGGACATATGGGGTCACGGCGGCAGGCACGGAAGCACACACCACAGCCAGGTTGGGAGGGCACAGTGGGGGGAAGGGAACCCCAGAACACACCACCAACAGCGAAGCAGTAGCTGCCCACCAAACACCAACCATGGATACGCGTGGCTGAGGGGGAGACCGACACCAAGGCAGGGAGGGGGGAAACAACAAGGACAACAGACAAGGGGACTGCCCCCCAGGCCCAAGGGACCACAGGGAAGAGGGAGCAGCGCAACAGGGCCGGAGGGGGCCAAGAGGAAGCCAAGGCATGCATCCGAGAGGCCACAGCTCTCAGGAAAGGGAAGTGAGGGTCTACCCCAAGGGGTCCGCCAAAGCTGCACCACAACCACCGGGAGGGGGGGGAGTTCGAGTCACCCAGTTCCTGCAAGGCAACCATGGCACACCCACCATAAGGCGCCCACACAATAGACCAGCACACATGGAAGGACAACACATGCAACTGGAGAACGGAGCAAACCCAACTTTAATACATAGAGAAGAAAGGGAGGAACAGAAAACAGGGACAGTTGAGCTGGGGAGCTGACACCGAGAGGTTTGGTGGGGTGGATCCCCACCCTCAATAGGGATGCCGACCCCATACCTGTCTCCAGCAATCCACTTGGGTGCGGTTGAGCTGGTGCACCCGCTGTAGGAGGTGCAGGAGTAGCTGGAGAACCTCCTCCTGCTCTCTGGTCTGCTCAGCTATCATTGCCTGCACTACAGGAGAGAGGGAGAGGAAGCTCACCAGTAGGACAGTCCAAGGGCCCAAGCAATGAAGGGCCCCGGACACACGTAGTAAACTCACTGATCTCCTCATAGATCCGTGCCCCAGCACGGAGCTCGGAGGCCGCACGCTGTAGCTGCCTGGCCATCTGCCCCAGGCGCAGCACTATCAGGAACACAACCAGGGTAGCTAGAAGGGAAAAGGAGAAGGGGGAAGAGTACAAGGCACCATTTGTGGTTATCACTGGACACCCTTCACACAGTGCACACACCCCAAAACATGACCACCAGGTCACCTATGCCATCACCCCACCAGCAGGGATCAAGCAGGAACACGGCCTGGCAACTATTGGCCCAGTAACAGGCTGGACTCACGGTTGGCAGCCCGTCTCGCCCGTCACCCATCCATCTCCAAAAGTGCAGATGGGGGGAACCAAAAGGGGGTACTGGGAGCGGTGATAGCCTGGGCGGTACCTGAGAGGAGCAAGACCAATGGGAAGTGGGAAGAGGGACATGGAGGGAAGCGTGTGCCAAGGCCTGCAGGGCAATGAAAGCCATCAGGGAGGGGTTGGGGCCAGCACCAGTCCACGCACAGGTGCACTATGGAGAGCAATGCCATGGGACAGCCCCATGATAGCCGTGGCACAAGCAATGCATGCACGACAGGCCAAGCAAAGCACCCACGGCGGGTGACAACCACACCGCTGGGAATATCTGGGGGCTACACAGAGCCAGTGGGGCCCCACAGGGTCTCACGCCACAAGGAGGGTACTGACAGAGCAATGAGTGTGCACTCAACAGGACGTGATGGCCCCCCCACCATCACACAGGCCAAACCCACGATCCAGGAGGAAGCCCCCAGGGGAATGCACGACACATCACAGGTTGCTACCTGACAACCCCAGTGATCCCGAACACATACCCCCCCTGGGCCAAGCCACACACCAATTCAGCACCCCTTGCAGGACCGGGTCGCTCTTCTGTGGAAGACATGTTACCCCATATGTTGTATTGCTTGCCTTTTTCTTACCCTGTACCTCTAAGCAGTGCTACTGTGTGGCCGCTGGGGCTACTGACCCCCCTTCCGTGTCAGACCCTTCGTTGCAGGCGGCTGCCAGGGTGGGTTCCCCATATTCCCATCTTATGTGTCAGACCGCTGTGGTGGCCCCATTCCTGCATGCATTATCCTGGGGTCTGTGTGTCACAGCACCCCACTGTGGACATGTCTCCAGATCCCTCCCCCGCGGCCATGTGACCCCACATCTGTATGGCTGTCCGTGGTCACTGACCCGTGTTGTTCCGTGCCCCTACCATAATTGCCCCCAGCCCTTCCCTGTTGTTGCATGGGATGTTTATTTCTTGGGGGCTCCGTCTGTGCCCGGTTTGCTATTACATCACCCTGGCATATCCCACATCCCTTTCTGTGTCCGTGCTGACCTGCCATCATTGTCCTGATCTCGAAGCTTGAGGATTGCCTCCAGTTCCTCCTCAGCCACCTCCTCAACTGGGACCTCCTCCTCCTCGTGCACCTCCAGGGACCCTTGTGCTGTGAGGGCAAATGTGATCTATCAGTTGATCCCTGCCGCCCATCTTGTGCCCTGGTCACTGTGGCCAGGGCCCTCCCCCCCACCCCCCGGGGCTGTGGTTGTGCTCCTACCTGGATCCTCTGCATCCTGGGGGGCCTCCCAGGTGTCCGTCTGCTCCCCATGTGCCCCCGTCCCCTTGGCCTGTGGGTTTTGTGGGCGCACGCGAAGGGTGATGTTACCGATGCCTGATTCCTGGGACGCCACCTCCCCCTGTACAATGGGGCTTTCCCCTCCCACATCCTGGCTGGCCTCACCAGGGGCTGCGGTCTCCCCCTGCTCCGGGGGGTCGGGCAGGGGGTGTGTTGTTTTAGCCCTCTTTCTGCTGCTGGCGAAGGCGGTGCCATGTATGCAGGAAGCAACTATGTCCCCATCCATGCAGAGGAACCAGTCCAGCTGGTCATGGAACTCCATTGTGCGCATGGCACGGCCAGACTTGAGATTGTTGTCCTTGATATAGTTATATCTGGATCTCAAGTCCTTTGCCTGCTGCATGCACTGGGTTACACCCCTATTGTACCCCTGCCACTGCATCTCCTGCGCGATGGCTTCATAGACCTGTCTGGTCTTGTAGCTGCGCACCAGGTCATGCTGGACCTTTTCGGCCCCCCACACACGTATGAAGTCGTTGGTCTCCTGCCTCAACCAGGGCTCCCTCTTTTGGGTACCGCGTGTGGGGGGCTGTCCAGCTTTGCGGCTTGGGGCCCGCCTGGTGGCTGATGTGATAGTGGAGCAGGTCGTCTCTTGTTGGGGGTATTGCACAGTTTCACAGTTTAGTTTAGTTTAGTTTATTGTGTCCAGCAATTTGCTATAACAACTAGAACAATATTACCAGATAGGCCAGAACACATAAATAATAACCATAAAATAACATGAAATACCATAAAACAGCATTAAAATGACATCAGTTTAAATAAAATTTAAAAAAGAATAAAATAACAGTTCCCTCAGAGAAAGGAGGAAAGCACACAAACCATTCTATTAGTAGGCAAAACTTGAGCGGTATTGCAACTTAGTCCCTTAAATAACTAAGCATTATCCAGAAGAGGAATAGAGTTTGTCTCATTAGATACTTTCTAGATTCGTTCCACACATTTAAGAAAACAGGCAACTGCCTTAGTCCTAGCTAAATCTGTTGCCTCCAAAAGATAAATGAACTTTCCCTCCAGTGAGAGCGGGGAGTTCTGGAATAAAGATATTATCCAGCTCTCTCTAAGCTTTGAGTATCTCGGACAATGGAATAGGACATGGCATAAGGTTTCAGGTTCCCGCATAACACAGATACATAATCTCTCCTGGTAAGGAATGTGATCTCTTCTCCCCTTTATAACTGCTGTCTCCAAAAGATTCAATCGGAGGAAGGTAACCAATCTCCTCAGGTTAGGGTCTTGCAGTTGCAGTAGATAATGCTGAGCTAAAGCAGAGCTAAATTTAACTTTTACGTAAAGGGGTGCAATTTTAGAAGCCATAATAGCTCGCAAATCAGAGCTCAGCGAAATTTCTGACTTTCTGCTCATGTTCTACCCCATCTATGGCATACTCCAAAGCATCCATATCATAAGAGGGAAGAGAAAGACTATCAACCAGGCTCTGGATACCCCTCCACCATCTGTACTGTGTAGTCACTTGGTGTGCTCTTTCTTCTGAGTAGCGCTGAAGCACCAAGGGAGATGACTTTCCCTGCAAAAGTTTGCAATCAAAGTGCAAAGCCCTAAGATTGCACTGGGACTGGATTGATAAAAACCCTGTCTCAAGCCTGAGCATAGGGAGGGGAGTCGCTCTCAGGGCATATAAGATACTTCTCATAAAGTTGTTTTGAATGAGTTCCCATCTTGGGGCATAACTATAAAACGTAAGTTCAGTCCCATACAAAAGCTGGGGAAGCACCTTAGCTTTAAAAACTTTTATCACCAGGTCAAGGGGAGCTAAGGGAGTGGACCGATATAACTTTAAAATCCCCGCAAGAGATTGTGCTGCCTTAGTAGCCCAGGAGTCTTGCTTGGCCCTCCAAGATTGAGTAGCCAAGAATGTAATCCCCAGATAAGTATAATGAGTAACCTGAGAGAGTTTGCATGGGCCGATCCTCCAGATATATTTTGGACGGATTGTACCAAAACACATGATTTTTTATTTGGTCGCATTTACTGCCATGTGAGTTTGTGTACAGAAAGATGCAAGGGCATCCAAACACTGTTGGAGGCCCTGCTTCTTTTGAGACACCAAAATCACATCGTCAGCGTACAGGAGGATTGATAAAGGTTTTTGCCCAATCATCGGGGAAGTGACATGGACCTTCCCTACCTCGCAAACCAAGTCACTAATAAAAAGGTTGAAGAGAAGTGGGGCCAAAAGGCTAACACCCCCCCCCCCCCTCTGTAATGGAAGGGGACTAGTGGTCCTGCCATGAGGCCCCACTCTAACAATCGCCTCAGTGTCTTGATGCAAGGTGACTATGAGCTGCAGCAAGGCTGGATCAATCCCCATAGCAGATAACTTCATCCATAAAAGATTCCTAGGCACTGAATCAAAGGCCTTAGCGAGGTCAATATATGCAACAAACAATTTGGCACATCTGATTTTCACATATTTGTCTACCAGATGTGCCAAAATAAAACAATTATCCAGCGTTGAACGCCCCGCTCTAAATCCTGCCTGCTCCTCTGCTAACAAGGAGTGCATCTGTACCCACTCCTCGAGAGTGGTTAAGAGCACCGAGAATACAACTTGCTAATGACAGGCAGGAGACTGATAGACCTGTAACAGGCAGGGTCATTAGGATTTCCCTTTTTAAAAATGGGCACAACCACGGCCACCGCCCAATCTCTTGGGGGCGCACCCGATACATTTATGGCCGTAAAAAATTTGGCAAGGACCAGAACCCACCAAGCAGGGTTATCCTTAAATAGCTCTGGAGGCATACCATCTGCCCCTGATGCTTTGCCTGAACGAAGCTTACAGATTGCCTCGAAAGTCTGCCTCTCTCTGACTATCCAAGGGAATGCGGGCACGCAGTCAGCCTCTCCCTGACCCACCAAGCGGGGCTGTCATGGAGAAACATAGGGTCACACACGTGTAACACGGGACTACATGTGGACTACAAGTCTGGTAAATAGACTTGTAGGTCTGGTAAATAGACTTGTAAATAGACAAAAAGTTCCACATGTATGTAATGTTGAAATTGAGAACTGTAAAACTCAAATTAGGGCTCTGACACGTCACCAGGCTACAGGAAATGCAAAGACATACCAAAGATGTGTATTTGGGGAACCTTGGCCCCAGACGAATGGCCAGAGACATTTATATGCTAATGCAGGCTGACATTGCCTAAGTGCAAACAGACACAGAAAAGCTGATAAAAAGAACAAAGGGAATTTGAGAAGCCTCGAAGAGTTTCCTCCAGGAGATATAAGGAGAGATTTCTAGGAGCTCTTCTCTCCTTGAGCCATCTTGAGAGCTGATCTACATGTGAAAGCCTGCCTTCCAGCAGCTAGGCTGGAGAAACATGAGGTGAGAAACATGATTTTGCTCTTTACCAACTAAGAAGCCAATGCCCAGTCAATTCTACCTTTATGACTGAGGAACAAGAAGCTTATGGACCTTTTTAGGGTAAGATGTATGTAGGAACTCAAACAGTATAGATCAGGAATGCATTATGCTTACCTTTGATTTCTAGTAACCACTCTGTATCAACTATCTTGCTTATGTAATCAATAAACTTACTTCTTATCTTTATGAAGAAGTGTCTGTGTCTAACATCGGAACTCAAGTGAGCAACAAGAGCCCTCAAGCTCTTGCAAACCCAGAGAGTAAAGAGTCTGTAAACGGGAAGGATCGGGCCCTTGAGTGACAAAGGGGTTTCATTGTGGCACACTTGAATTAGCCAGAGAGACAAACTGATTCAAGAGAGCTGTGCGCAAGGGAAACTGAGTCACTCAAACCCAGTAAAGTGGGGGGGGTGGACCCTCCAACCCATGACAGGGGCAAAGTCCACTCTGGTATCTCATCACAGGTATCGCGATATAAATCAGCGTAGAAAGTTACCCACTCTTCATCGCTAATTTCGTCTGCTCAGGGTACTCTGGCCCTGAATTACCAACCATTCAGAAGCCTCCAGAACCCTGTCAGGTCCTAGGTTTTTGCCGCCACCTGCAGCTCAGACCAGATCTGAGCAGACCCGGATGCTTTCTTGGCTCGCAGCAGGGCAAAGTAGTCCCTCCTTTTGGAGACATACAAGTCCCAGTCTACTGTCAGATGGTATCTGGCACACCTCCTAGTTCTGAGTAAAGCAGCCTTTGCGATTCTGCAATCTGGGTTGTACCAAGAATTTTTATGGAGGGGGGACTTGTCCCTTTTAACTAGGACTCTTTTAGTCATGGATGGCAACAGGAGCTCTATAATAGATTTCATTAAGAGAGGGGCCTGACTAAGGTTCTCTGTCCCCAAAAGAGAATCACTCAGAGTCAGAAGATTCGAAGAGTATAACAACTGTGATACCTGAGTTGATATCATCAATGTCCATTTGACGGGAACATATATCACAGATGGAAGGGCTGGGGAGGGAAGGCTCTGACTTCCGCCCATCCCTTCCAAAACTTAACTGTAAGGGGTGATGATTCCCTTCAGACCTAACCAGTACCTAAAAATCCCTGACAAGGGAGAAAAAAAACAGAGGAGACAAGGATATAATTGATGACGCTAGCACCTAAAATCCAGTCATACGTAAACTGGCCAAACCGATCAGAAAGAGATCTACCATTAAGAATCAAAAGGGCCTGATCAGATACTAATTGTACCAGCTTCCTTCTATGGGAATTAGTAGTTAAATCCATGGACCCCCAAGAGGGGATCCTAGAAAAGGACTGCAACTGTGAATCCATATTCTCCCTATGCTGGTTACCCGTTCTTGCATTAAAATCCCCCATTATAACCAAAGCATTCTTGGGGTAATCATGTGACAGCTGTTCTAAAATTTCCTGAAATTGATCCCAGAAGGAAGCTGCATAGAAAGGGGAAGATTCAGGGGGAACGTAAACGTTTATAAGAAGAAAATCCAGGTCCCTTGAGCTCTTAACCTGTAGGACAAGACAATTCCACAAGGCAACCACAATTCATGAAATAGCTGAGAAAATCCTATTTGAAACAAACGTGATTAGACCACCCGAGTCTTGATTAAGGCTTACCAACTTTCTAGTGGGGTGAAAGCCTCTAATTTTATGGAAGTTTACGACGCGAAAATTCAGCCAATGTTGATATTTGGGATGGATCTTATCCCGTTTGCGGACACGACACCCCTTGACAGGGTACAGAATTGTTTTTTTAGACGGATGTTGGGTGTCCCTGCCAGCGTCCCTGGCGCTATACTTAGGGCCAAATTGGCCAGGTTTTCGATAGCATCCTTAGCTAGCAAGGCCTATGTGAGATACTGAGTAAGATTGTTAGCACAGCAAGAAGCGATGTTCCC
>QEPC01014548.1:835176-864458 GCA_003113815.1 Sphenodon punctatus | reverse complement strand
TGACGCGCATGTAATAGAGGTTGTGGCTCGTGCTGCTCTCTTGATGAGAAAAGACAGGGATAAGAAATTGGGTATGGATCATAAGTGTAATGGGTTATGAGGTATGGGGTTTGAAAGAATCCCAGTTAAGGTTAGCCTGCTGGGAGGGGCGGGTTGTTCCGTTTAAGAGATTTATGCATAATTGCCCTCTCGCGCTTGGTTGCCTTTAGACTGCAAGTGAATATGGTTATTCACCGCTTGGGGTTGTTCCCCCAATATAAGTTCTGTAATGTCTAAGGTTTTGTGTTGCTGTAATGTCTAAGGTTTTTAGATGTAAGGCTATGTCTAAGGCCATGTAATGTTCAAGGTTATGTGATGCTGATATAATGATTCCATATTAATGCTGGTATAATGATGTTATGGGTGCCCGTAGATTAACATGATTAGGGTATCCATTGATTAAGGTATTTACTGAATGTTGAGCGGAGATTTATTATAGAGGGTCAGGGTGGTAATATAGATATTATCATTAATTCCTTTTTTAATTGACATTTTACTGTGTTGTATTATGTCTTGTTTTGTTTGTTGCTCTGTATATATTGAGTGGAGGCAATGTTTAATAGTACGTGGTAACGGAATTGTGTATTTACCTCCTGAGTTTTTAGCTTCGTTTTTTTGTTTGTTTGTTATTGTTTTGTATTTGTTATGACTAAATGTCAAGACAATAAAAAAATATTTGATTTGATTTAAAATGGAAAACTATAGCGAGGGCCCATCGCTTCTTCGTGTCCTGAAGCCACACTTTGGTCGGGACACAATTTATAGGGCCATGGGAGAAAAAAGGACATTCAAGTAATTCTCGTTTAGGACAATCCAAATAGCCCAAGGAGGGATCGAGCCATTCCTCATAGAGGGGGAGGCTGGATGCAGCAGCCTCAACATACCCTCTCTGTGGAATGGTAACAGGACTCCCCGTAGGAAGCAAGGGGCCATTGGCAGATTTGGAGCAGGGCAGAGCCTCAGAGTAAAATTGAACAGTGTTTGGGTTTTTTTCTTTTCTTTTTTTACATTGCGGCCATTCATTTCAATGGCCGCAATGTAAAAGATCCTGTACCGGTAATACCCCCCCCCCCCAAATACCGGATTAATCCGATACTGCTGGTACACCAAAATACCGGCAGTATCGGATACTGGAAGCTCCGAACTTCCCACCCCTAGTGACCAGATGCAGTATATATAGAACATTGGAGATACTTATTTAAAAGATAGAACTCAAATTTGACAAACAATGAATAAATGCTCCAGTTCTCTTTTGGTTAAAGAACCCCAATGGAAATTAATATATCTCACCCCTCAGGGGATACACTCAATAAATAATCAATACTCAAATAAATGCTGACGAAATTGCGGTGATGTGGGCACTTACCTCCATTGTTGGGAATGCCCGGAAATTGAGACTTTCTGGAAAAAGGTGTGGTCTCAATTAGATAAGGTAACACTGGTCAATATACCTTTCCTCCCACAAATTGCGCTGTTGGGGATCTTTCCTGACCCAAAACCAAGGGAGGAAAAGAGAATGACTTGCCAAATTTTGTTCTCAGTGGCAATACATACAATTGCATCTAACTGAAAAAAATCACAAGGCCCTCTTTACACCAGATGGATACAGAGACTCTGGTTCACTATTACTATGGAATGTATTTCTGCTGGTTTACAGGATAACTTGGAGAATTTTTATTCATTATGGTCACCTTGTTGGAACATAATCAATGAGGAAATAGACTTGAAAAAAACCCATAACACTATATGCATAATGGACATATCAGACTTACTGAATGAGACCCTTAACCTATTCGGGAATTGGCCTGGGATCGTCGCTTACCAGATGTTGAAGGTCTCTATGAGACAGAATGACTAGCAGAACTTGTTATCAACTCATGTACTGAGAAATTGTATTGATTTATTATTAATTAATAATAATAATAATTATTATTATTATTGTTATTGTTTTAAAGTTTAATGTTTTTATTTGATTATTTGATTTGATTATTTTAAAGTTATATAGTTAGAATAATAATTTCATAATTTGATAATTGTACTGGCTCAGCATTTGGATATTGATCATATGTACTATATTTGATTTGTTTGGAAATGATTGCTGAATTGTTTAAATAAAAATGTTAAAATCCAAAAAGAAAAAAAGAATGCAATAAAACAAAAGATAAAGATAACACAAAGCTACCTTACTTTAGGAGTTCTATCTTATCCTCTCTCTATAGTTTATGCTCAAGAGTTCATTTCTCAGACAGATGGAATGGCTGGTTGTGGTTTCTTGCTTCTGTTGCAGTGTCAGTCAATACCAGGATTAATCTCTCATCCTTTGTCTTTCGTTGCTGTTAAATAGTTTCTTGACAATCTTTCATCATAGTTATATCCTCCTCATAATTCTGACTTGTTGATATCAGACACGGCTAGGAAATTAAAGTACTCACACCCTATACGTGTATGTTTCCTGTGTGTTAGGTATGTTGGTTTCATAATCATCATCACAGCCCTGCAAATTCTAAGGCCAGCCCTGCCCCTAGGGGAGCCTGCCCCAAGGGAGATGCCTCTAAGCATGCAGGGCTATTGCTCTCAGCCTTTGTTTGTCTTGGATGCTCATGCTGAACTTGCAGAGCAGTGTCCTGCTGTGCAGAGGCCATGATAGAGACACACAAACAGCTCCTTCCTCAGGCCTCTTTGTGATTAGACAGTATATATTTGGCTAGGAGGGGGAGCCAGGCCCCTGGGCATTAAGAAGGGGGAGCTGGGCCCCACGACAAAGGGAGCACAGTGGAGCGGCTTGCCCCTGGGGAGTGTGCTTGGGGCCAAAGGGGGAGGCAGGGTAAGTTGGGCATCTGAGCAGGGGGAAGGGGAAGGCAGCCCCCTGACAATTGTGCTGGGAGCAGCAGAAACTCTGTCCCTGGTTATTTTTCATGGTTGCTTATTTTTGTCCCTGTGTCACAAAGACCATCCCCCTCCAGTACCACTCCCGCTAGAGCTGCCCACTCTGCTATTTGTCTTGGATTTAAAATATACTGTTGTATCAGTCTGTGAATGATTTGGGATATGGGCCTGCCAGTAACAGGCATAATCAAACACATGCATTCTTGTATCCATGCTTGCCTTGCAGGGAATTGCCTGGCTCAGTCACTGAGAGATCAGCAGGGCCTCTGGCTTCCTCCCAAGCTTGATGCTCTTTGTGTTTCTGCTTGGACAATGAGGATGGGCTGCTCAGCACTATTTTCTGCCTTTATTCAGTGTCAGTCACAGCTGCAGACCCTTCAAGGAGCATGTGGTTTAGTGTGTTCCTGTTGCATGTGCATGCTCCTATTGGCCTGTGGTCAGCTTTGCTGAATTTTGCAGCTACCCAATGTGCTTTAAAGTCATATTGAGGGTGTCACCATCCATCCTCTCCCTCAGGCACATAGCTTGGGATTTATCTTTGATTTCTCCCTCTCTTTTATACTACTACTACTAATCATTTCTACATAGCGCTACTAGGCATATGCAGCTCTTTACAGTCACAGATTTTCAGAGACAGGTCCTTGTCCAGTGGGCACAAGGGTGAGGAGAACACGGGGAACCACACACACACACACACACACACATTCCCATTTGACAGATGGGGTTGTGAGTTGGCTGAGAGGTTGTGATTTGCCCAGTGAGTTTATGGCTAGGGCAGGATTTGAACCCTGGCTTCCCAGGTCCAAGTCCAGTACCTTATGCCTGAGATCCAGGCTGTTGCCAAGTCCTACCATTTTGCTCTGTATAATATTGCTAAAATCCAACCCTGCCTTACTGTTGCCACTGTAAAAAACCCAAGTCCACGCATCATCTCTCGCCTTGACTACCGTAACTTCCTCCTTACTGGTCTCCCCTGCTCTGGTCGCACCCCTCATCTCAGTTCGACTCTGCTGCCAAAGTCATCCACCTTGCCTGTCACTTTGAACACATTCAGCCCCTCCTTTCCGCCCTACACTGGCTCCCTCTACGAGAATGCATTCAACACAAGCTCCTGATCTTCACCTTCAAGGCTTTTCATGGTCTTGCTCCCCCATATCTCTCTGCTCTTGTATTGCAACATTCCTGCCCAAGAGCTTCACTCCTCTGCCGCCACCCTTGCCTGCTTGCAACTCCCTTGCTCCTCTTTGCCTTTGCCCCTTCTCTCTTGCTGCCCCCCATGCCTGGAACTCCCTCCCTGGATACCTTTGTTCTGCTCCCTCTCTCCCAACTTTCAAGTCCCTCTTTGGAAGTCCAGTGATGATTCAGGTTGTTTTGTTTGCTTATTTTTTGCTGCTTGTAGGATTTCCCTTTCCCCCAGAGGTGTTTGTCTCATCTGTGCAGGGTTCCATTCTCATCTCCTCTCCTCTAATGGAATATCGGCATCTCTTGTTCCACTACCTTGAATTCATGGTTCTGCCTTCCTGGTGCTGGTTTTAGTGATCACATGTCTACACCAGGAATTTGCCAACACCCGCCATCTCAGACAAACACTCAGGGGGATAGATTTCTTTTATAATTTTTGCTTCCTAGTTTGGATTCTGATTGTAGTCAGTGACTGACAGGGACTAAAACACCCAGTGTGTACGATTAATATGTCTTGTACAGGAATGGCTGTTTGTAAAGCACACAGATGCTGAGTTTTTGCCAGCAGGTCCATACAGAGTGCAGAGTAAAAACCTCACCCAAGAAGAGATGCACACAAGACAAGGCAGGGCAGAACACCCATTTTGATGCAGGGAGAGCCATTCAGAGGGAATAGGCATGTGTTGGGTTGCCAGTGTCTGAGCCAATGGGGGAACAGTCCAAAAGGAGTCACTGCCGTAGCCTTTCACTCCTGAAGGTCTGCCCCAACATGTGGAAACATGGATGGGCGGGACCCCCTGAGTTTGGGGTACAGGAGATGGTTCCTCTGTACTTCCATGCCCCTGTAGCCAGGGACAGGCAGTTTTCCTCATTGTTGTCAATGAGGAAAACTGAGGGCACTTTTAAACGAGACAAGAAACGCAGCTGATCCTTTGATCAGCCGCATTTCTTGGCGCTCATTTAAACAGCGCAGCCGGATCTTCCCCTGCGTTAGACCGGGCAGGCGATCCTGCCCCCTCCAACGCGGATCCCCGAAGTGGCGGCTTTACGCCGCACTTGCGGGTTCTTTTGGCGAGTGCGCATGCGCAAAAGGGCGTGCATGCGAACAAACACTCTTCTGAGCATCAGACACGGCGTTCAGAGGAAGGCGGGGGGAAGATGCCGGCACTGAACGATCCCGCTTGCGAGCGGGATCGTCTAACAGCGCCCTCAGTGAACACAGGTCATGGGGCCAAAATGTCCATTGCAAAATTGTCTATGCCAAAGTGCCTGCTAAACCCCAAATGCAAGGGGATACAGCCCTTCTCTTTTAACATGCCTGACTTTGAATGTTCCAGGACTAATCTGTTCTGCCTTGGGGCGCTTTTAGATGTGTGCATAAAATCACACTGCATGTAAATATCCCACGTGTGGGATTTAGACGTGACATTTCACACGTTAAAGTCAGTTGCGCATTCTTTTAAAGGCGCTAATTAAATACCTCGACATCGAGGTATTTAATTTGCGATTTTAAAAGAATGTGCGGCCGGCTTTAACACGTGAAATGTCATGTCTAAATCCCACATGCGGGATATTTACATTCAGCGTGATTTTATGCATCATATTCACCGCACCCGTCTAAAAGCAGCCTTAGTGTCTCAAGTGATGCAAATTGCTTGTTTTGCATCTAGGTGACAGCAATGTAGTTTGGACCCAAGCTGGTTTAGGAGGGTGGTCTGAGGAGCCCACACACAAATCTCTAGTGCTGCACACATATCTGCAACAACTGGCTCTGACAATGGCAAGTCAGACATCTGGTGTTTGTAAGCTCAGAGGATTGGCATGTGCCCAGTCCAATTCCAGGCATATGCACCTCAGCCACTAGCCCCATTCAGCACATGGGTGCCCTGCTGCAGGTAACTGGCATGAACTGGGCACGTGGCATTGTAGCCTGCATGTTGCATAGCACTGCCGGCTGCGGTCTTTCGTCCTTCTCCTCCAAATGTACTTTTCCCAGTTGCCCTGGCTACTGGGAAACACTCCTTGGGAAGCAGAGCCACACAGGGGGAGGGACAAAAGGAGTTATTTGCCCCAGACTTCACAAACAAGGGCCACACAACAGGCCTTTTTGAACATGGTGGGATAAGCGGGTGCATGTGGCATTCTACTCCAGACTTCCAAGAACTTCTGGGCAGCCCTGTTCAGAGGATGAGAAACTGGGTTTTGTCCAGTGTTCCCCGTTGCCTCCCAGGTGCCTGTCTTTTGTGTCCCTCTCAGCTCCATAAATTTCATTTATGTATCCCAGTGTATCCTGGTGTATCCCAGTTCTGCATTGACTCTTGAGACTGGCCTCTCATGTGGTTCCACCTGAGATTTCTGAGGCCCTGGCTGGATCCATCAGAACAGTAGCCACAGGCAGGCCTGCTCTATACAGCTTCCTCCATACAGCCTGTTGCTGGGCAAGAGGGATAGGCACTGTGGCTGAGAGAGCTGCCTCCAGGAGGCAAGAATGGCAGAGATCTATCAGCAGCATAGCTGGGGAGATGCTAAGACCACTTGCACACAAGACAGGAGGGGGGAGGGACTGGTACAAGCCAAAATTGTGGCAGGGCGAATCACAAGACGCTTTGCTCATGTGCACGGGGTTTTAGCCCATTTCTGGTGCAATTTCTCTCGTGGATTACATGGCTGGATTTCGAGCCCTGTAATCCATGAGAGGAATTGCCCCAAGAACAGGCTAAAACCCTGTGTACACTAACAGAGTTTCCCGCGATTCTCCCTGACGCAATTTCATCTTGTGCCAGTCCCTCCCCCGCTCCCGTCTCATGTGCAAGCGGCCTCAGAATCAGGGATGAAGCTTGTGAGCAGGCTGTAAAAACAAATGGGACATGCTCTTCTCTAAGGCAGGATGGCAGGGACCCTCTGTGACCCCCAACAGAAATTTTGGTGGTGTGGGGAAAACTAAGGAAAGGACAGTCTCCTGCCTCCAAACTCAGGGAGAACATGTCCCAGCCTCTGTCCCACCCACTATGTTTTTACATGACAAGTCTGTAATGAAGATTCTTGGGGTTCACTCTGTGTGGATGACAACCAGCTTGTCTCCACATCAATGACCCGGTGTCCAGAGCTCCCACAGCCTTATCATCTGTGGGGGAGCTGTGGGGTTGGGGGAGCCCTCAGGTCTTTAGAGGAAGAGTGAGTCTAGGTGAGACCCTGCCCAGGGGAGTGGAAGGCTTGGCACAACTCATGAGCAGTGTGTCACAGAGGAACATAGGGTCACACACGTGTGATACTGGCCTACATGTAGGCTACAAGCCTAGTAAATATGTAAAGCAAAACATGCAACATGTATGTAATGTTACAATTGAGAACTGTAAGACCCAAATCAGGACTGTGACACATGACCAAACTCCAGGAAGTAGGGACAGTTAAAAGATTGTGTATAGGCAACCCTTGCCAGACGGAACCCTATGGAGATGCAAATGGATCTTCATGTTTGCCTGGGTTGGCTACGTGAGGAAAGACATGGGCTCATGAGCGGGAAACCTGAGGCAAAGAAACCATGAAAGGTACTTAAGCAAGGGCCATTAAACCAGCTTTGCTATCACTTGGCCAGAGCCACCTTGAGCAGGAATGCGTTACATTTACCTTAGATTTCTAGTAACCACTCTGTATCAACAATCTTGCTTATGTAATCAATAAACTAACTTCTTATCTTTATGAAGAAGTGTCTGTGTCTAACATTGGAACACAAGTGAGCAACAAGAGTTCTCAANTTGAACCCAGAGAGTAAAGAGTCTGTAAACAGGAAGAATCGGCCCCTTGAGTGACAAAGGGGTTGTCCCTGTGGCAGGCTTGAATCAGCCAGAGAGAGAAAACTGATCCAAGTGGGCTGTACGCGAGGGAAACTGAGTCACTCAAACCCAGTAAAGTGGGGGTGCGGAACTCCAACCCATGACACAGTGCATTGGGGCATTGAGATTGGGACATATTATTGCCATGGATGTTCAAAGGAACTGACCACTTCAGCTATGAACTGTGCCCACTGTTCCCACGGGTAAGAGGCCTCTGGCAGGAGTCAGAATTGGGCCCAGAGACTTCCTGTGGAGGGAGCAGGGGCAGGGCTGGGTTTGGGGCTCCTATTAGAGAAAAGAAAGTGGGATGATGCTGTGGTGGGGAGAGCAGGGCTGGACCCAGGGGTTCTCAATGGAGGAGATGAGGTTGGGTGAGACTGGGGTTCCCTGTGTGGTGGGCAGGGCTGGGCCCAAGGGTTCTCTGTGGGTGTGGGGAGACTCTATGGGGTTTGTGCTCCCTGTGAGGGAAGTGCGTAATGTACATCCCAGGGCTGGGTGGGGCCGTGTGGTGCTACACCATGACTCCCAACATTTCAAGAGGCCAGAGGGACTAACCTCGCCCCTCAGTGAATAAGTTCTGCCCCCTCATGCACTTGCGTGTGTGTGTGCGTGCACACACACACATACACAATTCCCAATATTCCAAGTGCATAAAGAGGGGTAGAAGCTCTCCTGATTCCCATTCCACTTAGGTTTTTTTGTCATTCCAATGTCTCACATTGTCTGCTCAAGTACGTTTCCTGGAAGGCAACCAGGAAAGAGGTTGTCACAGGGAGATACGAGACTATAGGTCTAACAAATATGTAAACTAAAGTTTAAACATGTATGGAATGTAAAAGCTGAGAACTGGAAACTCACTTCATGCAATCATGTAATATAAAATCTGAGAACTGGAAACTCACTTCATGCAATGGAGAGAGACAAAGAATGTGTATTCAGAGAGCCTAACACCTCTGCAAGAGCCAGGCAGAAGCCATTGAGATGGAGATGAAGCTTTTCCTGCGGATGTGACTAGAAGCACATAGCTCTCCAGGCGGGAAAAGTAGAACAAAGAAAGCTAAGAAGATATTTAAGGAGAAATCTTTTTCCCTGGAACTCAGTTACTGTTGGGATCTCACTCAACCTGACTCACGGAGCAAGTCAGCAAGCCTACTGCAGCAATGTGCTGAGAGGAGAGACTTTGCTTTCTAACCAGCTCAAGGACAATGGGCCCAGCCTGATATATCTGGCTGAGAAGGAACTTTTTGTAGGGTAAGATCAAACTAGAGACTCACTCAGTACAGACTAGGAATGCATTATTTACTTTTGTTTATTAGCCACTCTGCGTTCAAACTTTCTTGTTTATGTAATCAACAAACTTTCTTCTTTACTAAGAAGTGCTTTCTGTTGTCTGCATATTGGGACAGACACTGAGGATCTCGTGCCCTCAAGCACGTGCGAACCCAGAGAGAGAAAGAGTCTATGAACGGGAAGTCTCTGGGGAGTTGGGGTGACAAAAGTGTTGTCCCCTTTGCAGGACTGAATCAGCGAGAGAGAGAACTGGTTCAGGTGGGCTGCAAGTGAGGGAAAGTGAGTCACCTAACCCAGAAACGTGGGGTAGTGAACCCCAACCCCGTGACAGAAGTGCCTAAAGCTTGAATACTGATCCTTTTGTCTTTCTCTTCTTTTAGGCAGGACAGGAGTTCAGCACCCAAAGAGTGGCTGTCCCTCCTAAATAGGAACTGTTGGAAGATATGTTGCATGGGCAGAGAACGTGGTCTGTCTGTGCCCAGCAGACTGCTGCTCAGCCCCCTGGAGCTAGGAGGCTCAGTCAGCTGCCTTGCTGGAAGTGCTCCCTGCAGCAGGTTGCCATGGCACCTGGCCTCCCAGCACAACATGCTGTGACTAGGAAGGTAAACAAGGGAGGGGAGCTGGAATCCTCCATGGCCTGGATTTAGGGCTCTTCAGTGCCTGCCTCACTGCTATAGGCTATGCTGGGATAGACTGTCCCAAAGGCTGACACAGCTAGGGCCAGGAATCAGTGTTTGCAGGGAGCCACGTTGTTTAGAGTTAGGGCCACAGCATGGATGCTGGTGCAAGAAGAGTGACAAAGGGGCAAGACAGGAGCTGTGCCAGAGATGGGGGCAACTAGGGGTCAAGCTCATGGAGACTGTGGTGGTGATGGCTAGGACCCAGCAGATATAGTAAAAGCAGCTCCACTTACTCTGTTGATGTCCCTCGATCCTGATCCTCATCCCCCTGTTCTCTCCAGCCTGGAGCTTTGCTGGTGTGACTCAGTTCTGACCCCCATTCCCCTGCTATCCCAAGCTCTGGGCTCTCTCCCAGTAGTCTACCTGTCCCCTTCAGTTCTAACCTACCCACACACCCCTGCTCTCTCCAGCCCCATACCTCTGTGGGGCAGCATTTCCCAACCATGTAAAACTAAGTATTGGTGTTTGTGAGGTGAGTGTAGAATTCTGCTGCCTTGTGCTGCAATGTCCCAGACAGGGCCATGCCATGCATAAACATTGCAGAGACTTGAGGCAACTCACCTTCTGGCCTCATCTCTTCAACAAGGAGGGGTTCCCACTTGTGCCACCCTGAAGGTGCCCTGCCCCATTGGCAGAGGGAGTAGCCAGCCCTGCTGGCATCTAGCCTCCCTGGATTGAACATTTCTCCCCTCCCTATGTGGGTGGCTGCCATCCGCTTGTGCTGCACTGGAAAGTAGTGTGCATTTGCAAAAGTCTCTGCCAGTAGCCGTCGCCCTCCACGCCGCCTCCAGCCCTCCTGTCTCACCACCCCCTCGTCTCATTTCCTCCTGAGTGAGCAAGCAAAGCACAGAGACAGGCTGCCTCGCATCTGTGCTGCAAGCAGCAGGTGAATGGAGCTGTTCCGCTAAGCCCAGCTTTACCCTGCCAATTTCCTACACAGGAGCAGGATCGATGCGCCGGATCAAAGGTAATGCTGTGGGTGCTGGGCTGGTTGCTGTGAAAGATCAGCATGCACCCTGCATATTTTTGTGATGTGCCATACTGGGATCCTGGCAGGTGTGTCTGTCTCTTGCTTTGCTGGGTGGTGTGAACCCGTGAGCACCTGCCATATGCCAAAGGGCACGTGCACTCAGTCCTGCCAGGGGCCCTGAGTGTAGTGGTGGCAGACCCACCCCTGGCCTGTGTGTGTCCCCTCTGCCTAGCCCAGATCACCTTCTCCGCTCTTCTGCTGGGTCCTGCGTCCAGGGGCTCATGCCCTTGTCTGAGAAGGCTGGCCAGGCTGGGGATCCTGTTCTCTGCTTAGCACAGTGTGTATGTGCTATGCGTCCTTGAGCCCTGGGTGGAGCTTTTGCCTTGTGGCAGGTGCAGTTTGGCTTGAGAGCTATGGGTGTGAATTGCTGAGGATCCTTGTCCAGGCTCTGACTACAATGCAAGCTCCTGCAAGGAGCCATGTCCTGGATTCTGCATAGCTCANCTCAAACACAGAAATTGAGCTGGCCAGACTGAAAATGGATTATGAGCTCAAACTAGAGCAAATGAAAAAGGAGAAAGAGATTGAACTTGAAAAAATGAAACAACAGCACCAACTTGAACTCCTGCAGAAACAGAAGGACGTAGGAATGGACCCTCAACTCCCTGCAGGAGGCAACACTGATAGCAACAGGAGACACAGGATTCGAGACTACGCACCCCTCATACCTCAATATGATGACAGAGAGTGCATTGATGATTTTTTCACCACCGCCCAATACATATTTTGACAAGAAAAGATTCCCAACGACATGTGGATCCACTTATTGCTCCCTAAGATCTCACCAAAAGCAAGGAGCGTGTACAACACAAAACTAGAGGAAAATTAAGTACTGACTTTTGATGACTTCAAAAACGCTGTCCTTGAGGCATACAGGATCACCCCAGAAACCTTTCACCAAAAACTAGCAACTTTAAAAAGGGAAATGGCAAATTATATCCTCAAAAAGACAAAGTAGAGGCTATTTGCTACTGGCCTACACCCACAACCAAAAAACAGATCCAGAGGTTCATAGACATGACTACTTACTTCCGCCGCTATGTCCCACAGTTCAGTACCAAAGCAACCCCCTTAACTGACAAATGTAAGAAGCGATGCCCGGAGAAGGTACAATGGTCAGACGAGTGTCACAACACATTTGACAAACTTAAGAAGGCTCTGTCTGAGGCACCAGTGTTAATCAGTCCAGATTATGATTAAAGAATTCCATATCTGGACTGATGCCTCTGACACTGGCCTGGGAGAAACCCTCACACAAAAGGGGGAGGATGGAATAGACTGTCCCATTGCATACCTTAGCAAGAAACTGCTCCCAAGGGAAAAGAATCTTGCAACCATTGAAAGAGAGTGTCTAGCCATAGTGTGGGCTGTCAAGAAACTTAAACCTTACTTATTTGGTAGGACGTTTAGCGTATACACTGACCACTCACCTCTGACATGACTCAATAATGTTAAAGACTCCAACTCCAAACTGCTGAGATGGAGCTTGTTTTTTGCAGGACTTTGACATGAGAATTGAACACGTAAAAGGTAAACAGAATGTGGTAGCACTATCACGCAGGGACAAGTCAGTTTAATCATGTTACAGGACACTGTCATGCCCCCTCCACATGATCTCGAAAGGGGGGCGCTGTCACAGGGAGCTACGGGACTACAGGTCTAACAAATATGTAAAACTAAATGTTTTACATATTTGTAAAAGGTTAAGGGTTAAACATGTATGGAATGTAAAATCTGAGAACTGGAAACTCACTTCATGCAATCATGTAATGTAAAATCTGAGAACTGGAAACTCACTTCATGCAGTGGAGAGAGACAAAGAATGTGTATTCAGAGAGCCTAACACCTCTGCAAGAGCCAGACAGAAGACACTGAGATGGAGATGAAGCTTTTCCTGCGGACGTGACTAGAAGCACATAGCTCTCCAGGCGGGAAAAGTAGAACAAAGAAAGCTAAGAAGATATTTAAGGAGAAATCTTTTTCCCTGGAACTCAATTACTGTTGGGATCTCATCAACCAGACTCGCAGAGCAAGTCAGCAAGCCTACTGCAGCAATGTGCTGAGAGGAGAGACTTAGGACAAAGGGCCCAGCCCGATACATCTGGCTGAGAAGGAACTTTTTGTAGGGTAAGATCTCACTCAGTACAGACTAGGAATGCGTTATTTACTTTTGTTTATTAGCCACTCTGCGTTCAAACTTTCTTGTTTATGTAATCAACAAACTTTCTTCTTTACTAAGAAGTGCTTTCTGTTGTCTGCATATTGGGACAGACACTGAGGATCTCGTGCCCTCAAGCACGTGCGAACCCAGAGAGAGAAAGAGTCTATGAACGGGAAGTCTCTGGGGAGTTGGGGTGACAAAAGTGTTGTCCCCTTTGCAGGACTGAATCAGCGAGAGAGAGAACTGGTTCAGGTGGGCTGCAAGTGAGGGAAAGTGAGTCACCTAACCCAGAAACGTGGGGTAGTGAACCCCAACCCCGTGACAGAAGTGCCTAAAGCTTGAATACTGATCCTTTTGTCTTTCTCTTCTTTTAGGCAGGACAGGAGTTCAGCACCCAAAGAGTGGCTGTCCCTCCTAAATAGGAACTGTTGGAAGATATGTTGCATGGGCAGAGAACGTGGTCTGTCTGTGCCCAGCAGACTGCTGCTCAGCCCCCTGGAGCTAGGAGGCTCAGTCAGCTGCCTTGCTGGAAGTGCTCCCTGCAGCAGGTTGCCATGGCACCTGGCCTCCCAGCACAACATGCTGTGACTAGGAAGGTAAACAAGGGAGGGGAGCTGGAATCCTCCATGGCCTGGATTTAGGGCTCTTCAGTGCCTGCCTCACTGCTATAGGCTATGCTGGGATAGACTGTCCCAAAGGCTGACACAGCTAGGGCCAGGAATCAGTGTTTGCAGGGAGCCACGTTGTTTAGAGTTAGGGCCACAGCATGGATGCTGGTGCAAGAAGAGTGACAAAGGGGCAAGACAGGAGCTGTGCCAGAGATGGGGGCAACTAGGGGTCAAGCTCATGGAGACTGTGGTGGTGATGGCTAGGACCCAGCAGATATAGTAAAAGCAGCTCCACTTACTCTGTTGATGTCCCTCGATCCTGATCCTCATCCCCCTGTTCTCTCCAGCCTGGAGCTTTGCTGGTGTGACTCAGTTCTGACCCCCATTCCCCTGCTATCCCAAGCTCTGGGCTCTCTCCCAGTAGTCTACCTGTCCCCTTCAGTTCTAACCTACCCACACACCCCTGCTCTCTCCAGCCCCATACCTCTGTGGGGCAGCATTTCCCAACCATGTAAAACTAAGTATTGGTGTTTGTGAGGTGAGTGTAGAATTCTGCTGCCTTGTGCTGCAATGTCCCAGACAGGGCCATGCCATGCATAAACATTGCAGAGACTTGAGGCAACTCACCTTCTGGCCTCATCTCTTCAACAAGGAGGGGTTCCCACTTGTGCCACCCTGAAGGTGCCCTGCCCCATTGGCAGAGGGAGTAGCCAGCCCTGCTGGCATCTAGCCTCCCTGGATTGAACATTTCTCCCCTCCCTATGTGGGTGGCTGCCATCCGCTTGTGCTGCACTGGAAAGTAGTGTGCATTTGCAAAAGTCTCTGCCAGTAGCCGTCGCCCTCCACGCCGCCTCCAGCCCTCCTGTCTCACCACCCCCTCGTCTCATTTCCTCCTGAGTGAGCAAGCAAAGCACAGAGACAGGCTGCCTCGCATCTGTGCTGCAAGCAGCAGGTGAATGGAGCTGTTCCGCTAAGCCCAGCTTTACCCTGCCAATTTCCTACACAGGAGCAGGATCGATGCGCCGGATCAAAGGTAATGCTGTGGGTGCTGGGCTGGTTGCTGTGAAAGATCAGCATGCACCCTGCATATTTTTGTGATGTGCCATACTGGGATCCTGGCAGGTGTGTCTGTCTCTTGCTTTGCTGGGTGGTGTGAACCCGTGAGCACCTGCCATATGCCAAAGGGCACGTGCACTCAGTCCTGCCAGGGGCCCTGAGTGTAGTGGTGGCAGACCCACCCCTGGCCTGTGTGTGTCCCCTCTGCCTAGCCCAGATCACCTTCTCCGCTCTTCTGCTGGGTCCTGCGTCCAGGGGCTCATGCCCTTGTCTGAGAAGGCTGGCCAGGCTGGGGATCCTGTTCTCTGCTTAGCACAGTGTGTATGTGCTATGCGTCCTTGAGCCCTGGGTGGAGCTTTTGCCTTGTGGCAGGTGCAGTTTGGCTTGAGAGCTATGGGTGTGAATTGCTGAGGATCCTTGTCCAGGCTCTGACTACAATGCAAGCTCCTGCAAGGAGCCATGTCCTGGATTCTGCATAGCTCCTCTCTCAAAGCACCAAAACACCGTTCAGGTGGGACCTCTAGCATTGGAATGGCCATGCCACCTCCCCTTACACTGGCAACCTGGACAGAATGGCACAGGCAGGAGCTACAGTGCTAATGGAGCACTCTGCAGCCAGACCAAGAAGGGTTGTGGCAGCCACTTCAGTCTCAGCTCTGCTGAAAGGGAAGGGTATGTATGTTTGTGAATCTGCCCATGAACGTGTGTGTGTTGATGTGCTTTGGAAAGTGAAAATATTTGTCCAATAGAAAAGGCTGCACATGCTCCATGCATACATTTGTGTGTGTGTGTGTGTGTGTGTGTGTGTATGTGTATGTGTTATGCAGGATGCTTGAGTCTTGTGATGCTTGCACCAGTGTATATTGGGTTTTGTACTGAGGTCTGAGTAGTGCAGGTGTCAGTGAGACAAGAATTGGAGCCACCTGCATTTTTGAATGGGTGTCAAAGTCATTGGGGACAAAAACTCACCCCTAAAACCAATAGTAAAACCATTTGCTATCCAGAGTTTGAAGCTCAGTAGCAGACATTCAGAAAATGTCTGACATTCTCTCCTTAAAACTCACCTCTTTCGCTCTGCTCTGTCTGACTCTTTATCCTGCTGAGCCACTATTCCTATACCTACGATGGGTTTACCTTTATCCATGCAACATGGACCTGCCTGCTGTCATTCTCTTTGTATCCAAGCCAAGTACGTGCACTTGAGACCTCGCATCTTCATGAATGTTAGACCCCTTGTCTCTCCCTCTGTTTCCCTTCCTAAGTCTCTCCCCCAGCTCCTGTCTCTCAGATTGTAAGCCCTAGGGGCAGGGACCGTGTCTATTTTATTACTTTGTAAAGTGNCTCCCCCAGCTCCTGTCTCTCAGATTGTAAGCCCTAGGGGCAGGGACCGTGTCTATTTTATTACTTTGTAAAGTGCCAAGTACACTGCTGGCGCTATATAAATGTTTGTTAATAATAATAATAATAATAAAATCCCTGGGGGTGGGGAGGTGTGTTAGTGGCTTTCTCCTGGATGGGAAAAGCCAAGGGTCTGTGGTTTGAATTTTTATTTCAGTGAAGGGTTGTGGAGTGGTATTTTTCCCTGTTCTGATGGCATTTGGAGATGGTGCCATGGGCTGGTGCCAAAGGTTTAGGACATCAGAAGCCAGAAGCAGCTTGAGATAGTTTGTGTCCTGGAGGTGAGAGCACATGGTAGCAGGCAGCCTTGTCAGGAAGGGGGGCACTGGATTTCACATATCCGGCCCTAGGGGCCAGGGCAGGCAAGGGCGTTGCCAGGGTGTGGCTGTGCCTGTTCATTTCAGGGGTCCCAGCTGTCTGGGTTTGGTCCAATAGGCCAGAGCTACAGTCCCTACAAGGCAGGAATACTTCCTCCAGGACTGTTTTGCAACCTTGGCTGTTTCCTCCACATTCCATCTTGCTGGACCACTAGCCCAGCCCAGCCCAGCTGCCTCTTTTTGCTCAGGTTGCTCCACCCCCTGGGTGGGAGGAAGCAGAGGTGAAAGTCAGCAGCAGCTCAGGCACAGGCAATGTGCATCCATGTGGAGGATGCCGAGGTTGAGGCTGCAGCTCCAGTCCCAAGTCTGAAGGGTGCTGTTTGCACTGTGCAGAGGGCTGGCTGGCTGGGTTGATACACCAGGCCACAGGATAGAGGGTGAGGTGAAGGGGCTGATGCCTGATGTGGTCAAACCATATCTGTGTTGCTTGTGGCAGCACTGGGGGAACTCTCTACATCAGGGCCTTGCTTCCCGGCCATAATGGCGGTTATGAGTTACCAATATGTCGTGAGTACATGAGTTCACAGCAGTAACGTTGTAAAACCAATTGATTTAAACTAGAGGTATTTCGTGTCTAAATAATCGGTGTAACGTACAGAACAACATGGTATTGATTATAAGGCATGAATTATTACTTGCATAAGCTAGAATGAAAGTTATAGTAAAAGTTTAGGAAATGGAACAGGAAATCAACTCAAGATAAGTCTGGCCAAAACAAAGGGGACTGCTTCCAATACCCATTCAAGCAGTCTATGTGACCACAGCCAGGTACCAGGGAAGAGGCGGGAAGAGAAACAAAGGATCAGCATGAATATTTAAGGCATGCATGATAGCACCTGATAAAAGAGAGTTCCTGAAGGAGAATTCCTGAGAAGCAGTATCAGCCTGTGACATTTGGGCCAGCCTGTCTGCATGACAGACAGGACAAATCACTTTATAGAAGTAGACTTGAGCGTAGGTAAGAACTTAGACAGGGAAATTTTCCAAGTTGAGTAGCATTGTGCACTGTTTTGATTTAATTTTATTATGCACCTTCTATATTTACTCTGACCCAATATTATCTGTCTTAATTCTTTATAAAACCTTCTTATTCTAAAGCATGTGTCTGTGTGTTTACTGGCACCAAGTACTGACTGTGGAATCTTAATTTAACACCAAGATGAGCCTAACCAATTTACTTTCTCCAAGTGCTCTCCCCACACAGCAGTCCTACTCACAGTCGTTCCCACCAATCATCAGCAGGAGGCAGAGATAACAAAAGATACTGGATCCAGCATATAAGGGGACGACCCTCCCCCGAATTTCCAGTTCATTCTCCGCCTTCTCTGAAACAGGACAGCTGAGTGGAGCAGAGCAGTGCAGCCTTGGTTTTGGTGCCAAGGTTGAAACAACAGAGTGAGTACCTCCATTGAAGATTTTCTATCTCCTGAGCTGGACCACTGAACTTCTTTGCACTCCACCAGCTGGCTTTCCCTTGCAGGGGACTGCGGCTGCTGTGCGCCTACAGAGCCCCCTGCTTTTCTCCCACCCCACCTCCCACCCTGAGGGCCAGGGATAAAGGGGCCAGGATCTCTGCAACTCTTAGCGGACCTAGGTCATCTTTGGGGGTCTGGAAAGGCTCAGGATGGTACCGCTGCACCCCTTCACTGGCCCTGTTTTTCCCTGAGCCAGGAGCCCAGCAGCCACCTCCACCACATTCAGCTGGAGATCACTGACGTAGGGGCCTGCCTTGTAGCCCCAAGGCGAGGCTCCCTTTGGGTTCTGGCATCCTAGCCCCATCCAGAGCAGGGGGGCTGCTTTTACCCTGCAGAGCACCCTGCTGTGACACTCACCTCCTGGAGTTCCACAAGAGAGACAGGGGTGTAGGTGGTTCTCTACACCAGTCTGCTGGTCCAGGGAGTCTTCCCTGTTGGCGCAGTGTGTTCCATAAAGAGCGTACCTCCCAGGCTGGAGCTCCTGCTGCTCTAATGGCAGAGCAGAATCCCGCAAGTCTGCTTCTGACCCAGGACCCAGGGAGGAAGAGGTGTGGGACCAGATGCTGCTGCGAGCTGCTGATGCAGATGCAATTTTGAGGAAGCCACGTGGCCTCCTATGGGTGCTGCCACTGTAAATAAGGCCATACACGCGCACTGAACCTCTGCTCCAGCGGCAGCCATTTAAACTCACATTCTGCAATTGCAGTGGGGGACATTGGAGGATGACATTTGGACCCACACTGCTGGTTTGATGAAAGGGGTGAACTATTATTATTATTATTAACAAACATTTATATAGTGCCAGCAGTGTACCTGGCACTTTACAAAGTAATAAAATAGGCACGGTCCCTGCCCCTAGGGCTTACAATCTGAGAGACAGGAGCTGGGGGAGAGACATAGGAAGGGGAACAGAGGGAGAGACAAGGGGTCTAACATTCATGAAGATGCGAGGTCTCAAGTGCACGTATTTGGCTTGGTTACGATGAGAATGACAGCAGGCAGGTCCATGTTGCAAGGATAAGCCCTTGAAAGAACTAGCCCTTGTAGCTGCATGAGGGTGTTAACTAGAAGACCCATCATCTGCGTCTGGGCATCCACAGCTGGGGGCCCCTGAGCCGTGGCTGTTACTGTAGTAGGGGTGGGCTGGTGTTCACAAGCACTCTCTAATGGATAAAAAAAACAACCTCATACTCCTCATTCCCTACAGAAACTGATCGGCAGGTGAATATGGCTGTGGACCCTGGGAAAGCTGAGGGCCAGGCTGCACCAATAGCAGATCCCGAGCCAACAGGAAGCGCACCCCCAGCAATGGGGGGAACCCCTCCAGAACAAGGACAGGTTGAGAGGGCTGTAAAGACCAAGACTGTACCCAGGATGAAGAAGCGGAACACCAGCCCACCCCTACTGCAGTAACAGCCACGGCTCAGGGCCCCCCAGCTGTGGATGCCCAGATGCAGATGATGGGTCTTCTAGTTAACACCCTCACGCAGCTACAAGGGCTAGTTCACCCCTTTCATCAAGCCAGCAGAGCGGGTCCAAATGTCATCCGCCAACATCCGCTGTTGCAATCACAGAACGTGAGTTCGCAGTGTGTTGAGCACACCTAGCCTAGTCCGGCCTCACCAAGGGGGCCTCAAAGAATGCAAGGAAAGGAAAGGAGCCAGTCAAGAAGTCACGGTCTGAGAGGCAAGGTCCAAACAGGCATTGGGTACAAGCCATAGATCTCACTGACTCAGACAGCGTGGAATCATGGAGCCCTCTCAAGAGAAGAATGAGCTCGTACCTACTACTCGCAGATACAGTGCCATGCTCATCACACGACTCAAGTGGGGCATCAGGCTCGGAGGAGGGTGAGGCCTCCAGCTCTAAATGGAGCCGCAGAGTGGAAGAGAAGGACAAACAGAAGAGCTTGTTCTCCCATGACTATTTTGACAAACTATACCAAAGAATATCTGACACACTGAATCTCCAACCAGACTAGGAGGAATCGCAAGTGCAGACACAGACAGTTAGCAACCTGTTTCCCCATACCTAAGGCCTATGAGAACACCACCACCAAACAATGGGTGACCCCGGGGTGATCGGCTTGACAGCCACAAACCTTCCAAAAGCTGTACACTTTCCTTGAAGAGAAAGAGATGCTATTCATGATCCCCAAAGTGGATCCCTGGATAGAGATTCTATTTTTCAAGCAGAAGGAGATTTATTTCCAGATGATCAAGTTGACAGGGGGATAGAGTCGGCTCTGCACAAGAACCATGCATCCATATGCACGGCGCTTAGGGCAGCCACCACGGCCACCTACACAAGCAGGACCGTGCTAGCGTGGTTGGACAGGCTACAGGAGCCAGCCTTGTTGAAGGAGTCACTTCTCAAATACATCCGCCTGGGCTCAGCATACATGGCAGACGCATCCCTTGATATGATACATTTTAACACGCAGGCCCTGGCCGCAACCAGAGTGGCTTGCTGAAGGCTATGGCTCTGACCCTGGAAGAGAGAGAACCACTCCAAGGCACTACTAACAACAGCTTCCTTTGCAGGCAAGAAATTGTTTGGCGAACTGCTAGACAAATTCTTTGAGGCAGCAGCAGAAAAGAAAAAGAAATCTCTTCTGGCCCACACCTCAAACAAACCATTTTGGATGGCTAGGCCTGAGCAATGGGGAAGTTTCTCGCAGAAAAAAATCATACTGGGCCCATACCACAAAGACTTTCAAGGTAACAAACCCAGATGGCAGTGGGGAGGACGAGCAAACTCTCGTCAAACCCCAAGCAAGCAAGCACCCCAGTCTCAACCATGATGGAACAGGCTCCTTGACAGCCATCACTCCGCAGTGGGAAGACAGCTAACGCAGTTTGGCCACATCTGGAAACGATTCAACATCAGACACCCCAGAACTCAGGAAACATCCACCCGACCTTTTTAGGGAGTCATCTCATGCTCGAGACACACTGTAGCGCCACTTGATGCGACAGGCACTCAGACAGCTCCACACATCTGGAGCTATAGAACCTATCCCCAGAAAGCAGCTAGGCATAGGCCTCTACTCCAACATTTTTCTAGTTATCAAGAAGACAGGGGGTGTCCGAGTGATACTCAATCTCAAATGCCTAAACAAGTATGTCCGTGAGCAGCCTTTTTGGATGGAGACCTTGGCTCCCGGAGACCTCATGGCATTGATAGACCTCAAGGATGCCTACCTACGCATCCTGGTACATCCCTGTCACAGAAAGTACCCGAGATTCTGCTATGCGGGATCACACTGGCAGTACAAGACATTGCCCTGCGGATTGTCTTCGGCCCCATGCACATTCACAAAGACACTGGTGGCGCTCATGGCAATCCTGAGGAGACAAGGCATTCATGTCTACACTTACCTCAACAACATACTGGTCCAAGCAAGGACTGACCCAGCAGCATGTCAAGGCAACACTAGAATCACTTCAAAGGCATGGCTTCCCGATCAACTGGTCAAAGAGCCAGTTGCACCTATTGCAGAGACTTGTTTACCTGGACACAGTAACGGGGTGCATATCGCTCACAGAGGACATGATCCTGAAGCTAAGGGGCCAGTTGGAGGAGGTTCTGGCTGCCCCCAAGACTCACCTTATGACTCTAGAAACCCTCCTTGGGGCCGTGGTGTCTTGCATAGACCTGGTCAATTGGGCAAGGCTATGCCTGCACCCACTCCTCAATGTCCTGCATCCATACCAGCATCACATTGCAGGGAGGGACAACTGCCAGGTGATAGTCCCACCCACCTTAAGAGCCTCTCTACACTGGTGGCTGGGGAAACAGAGGTTGTACGAGGGGGTTCTCCTGGCACCACGAGATTGGTGCTCACAACCAACGCCAGTCTCTCTGGTTGGGTGGCATGTGTAGGGAGCTCACCATGCAAGGCACTTGGACCCAGGAGGGAGCCAGGCTCAGCATCAACTTGCTGGAGCTAAGGGCAATCAGGCTGGTGCTCCTAAGAGTGTGGCTGCTAGTTCAGGGAGCACACGTACTGCTCCACTCTGACAGTGTCTCCATGGTCACCCATGTAAACAAACAGGGCAGCTCTAGATCCAGGTCCTTGCAGACAGAGGCAGCCTTACTGATGTTCTGGGTGGAGACCAACCTGGCTTCGATCAGGGCCCTTCACCTAAAAGGCACAAGGGCCGACTGGTTGAGTTGGAGACAGATAGACCCCAATGAGTGGGGTCTGTATCTAGAGATATTCTTGTTGATATGCAAGAGGTCCAACTCTGGACCTATTTGCTTCTGGACCTGTTTGCTTCCTGGGAGAACAGGAAGGTGAAGAAGTTCTTCTCCAGGTTCTGTCAATGGGAGGGAGAAACAAGGGGAAGAAAGGAAGGACCAGGGAACCAACACTCAAACCAGATTCACACCGGAGGGCTCGGACTGTGGCTGCGGAGGTGAAAATGCCCGTCAGGATAGTATGTGGGCCCTTCCGCGTGCAATCGCACCAGGAAGTTAGGCCCCTATCATCATAGGGCTCAGAGCTTGGGGGAAAGAGGCCACACACACACACACACACGTACCCGAAGGGGGGAGGAGCGGGCAGACCAGTGCAGGGTGGTGGACAGAAGGGAGGAAGAGGAACCCACAGTTAGGGGGGAAAGGGAGAGATAGGGCTCTCACACGCCAGGGGGCAGGGACTGAGAACCCAGGAAGGGTAAGGGCACGCCCACAGCCCGCAGGCTCACGCAACCCACTCAGGCTGCCTCCCATTCTGGGAGTTAGGCGGAGGGAGGGGGGGAGGACTTCACACAAACCACAAACTTCGAAACCTACAAGAAAACAATAAGGGAGCAGGGACAAGGGCGTAGGAAGAAGGGGACAGAGGAAGAGCTAAACAAGGAGTACAACAATCACAACAAGCACTTAGCTTTCAATCGGGGGGGGGGGGCTGTCCTTCCAGGCATACGAGGCTCTGTTCACCAGCGTTGCTTCTCCTGCAACGCTGGCTAATAAGGAAGAGGCCCCGCCTCCTGAACGCGCCTGGAGCCGTGCTGAGCGTCTCAGCGGGGGGTGTGGCTCTGCGCCGCTGCGGGAGGGCTCTAATGAACCCGGACTATTGGGGCCTGCGTTGGTGTCTGCCAGGAGCCATGGAGGTGGCAGTGCATATCTATCGTGTGCTGGGGTAGGTTCTTCCGCGAGGGGGGTGGGGCCCCTGGCCGGTGAGTGCACCCGCCAAGCTGCTGAACGGCGGCGGGTGACAGGTTCAGAGTCCCCAGGGCATGAGTCACGGATGCACTGTCCCAGCCCTGGCCCCAGAGCCTCCTTTATGCCTTCCCACCTTTCCCCCTCCTGGGGAAGACCCTCAGCAAGGTTCAGCAGGAGAGGGCCAGAGCGATATTGGTGGCACCCACATGACCCAGGAACCTGTGGTTCTCGGACATAGTACAGCTACAAGAAGGGTCCCCACTGTGTCTACCAATGAGGCCAGACATCCTGATTCAGAAGCCTCTAGCATACCACAACCCACAGCTGCTATGGCTACAAGCGTGGAAGCTGAACACGGCCTTCTAGAGGCCTTAGGTAGGGTATTCCAGCCAAGTTCTGGACAACCTCCTAAATTCTAGAAAGCCATCCACCAACAGAAAATACTCAGCAATATGGAGAAAATTCTCAGATTGGTGTGCTAAGAGGGACACAGACCCACAGGCCTGTCCTGTCCTAACTCTTCTTGTTTTCCTGCAGGAAGGGCTGAACATGGGGCTGAGACACAGCACCTTAGTTAGGCAGGTGGTGGCTATCTTGGCAGTCTCGGGTTGTGCAGCTAACCTTAACCCAACAACACACCCATGTCAAATGCTTCCTGAAAGCAGCTAAGCTTAAGGCCACACTGGAGGTTCACCACTATCCAAATTAGACCCTGAACATGGTGCTGAACACGTTGACTAGAGCCCCATTTTAACCACTATCCTCCATGCCCCTGTTTTTGCTCACATTGAAGGTGGTTTTCCTGGTGACCATACGTCGGCCAGGAAGGTATCTGACCTGGGGGCACTGTTGGTAGACCCAGAATTCTGTGCCATACACAAGGACAGGGTTGTGCTATGGCTGGACCCAACATTTGTCCCTAAGGTAAACTCTCTGTTCCATAGGGCACAAGAGATCTCTCTCTTCCCCCCTCCTATCCAGAGCCACGCTCTCTGGAGGAGGAGAATTGGCACAGCTTAGACGTCTATAGAGCCATCAAAATTTATATGGACACAACCTCAAATTTCCATAAATCCATGGCTCTCTTCATAGCCTATGGCTCCAGGACCAAGGGATCTAAAGTAGCCTGCTGGCTACAGAAGTGTATAATCCAGGCATACGGAGCTGAGGGTGCAACACCCCACCCCGAGAGAGTTAGGGCTCACTCCCTTAGGGGCATGGCAACATCCCGAACTTGGAGGGCTCAGGTACCTTACAAGGAGACCTGCAAGGCAGCCACATGGTCTTCCTTGCACTCCTTCACTAAACGTTATAACATACAGACTGCAGCTTATGGTAGACGAGTCCTCCAGGACGTGATTGACTAGTGCAGACACCAGCAGCCCCCACCCGAGGGAAGTACTACTTTGGTACGTCCCTGAATAGGACTGCTGTGTGGGGAGAATGTTCGGAGAAAGGAGAATTTAGTCACTTACCTGGGAATTCTCCTTCTGAGTATCTACCCTTACAGCAGTTGTTTCCTGCCCATTGTGCAGGACTCTTTTTGAGTCCTAGCTGCTGTGCTTGGCAATCCTAGATCTGCAAAAACTATTCACGGTAGCCCATTCTGGGATCAGCCAAAAGTTTTCATCCCTCTGTATACTGCCTTTTCGCTAGCCCTGTAGGTCTCTCTGGGCCTACCACCATATATGGTGTTTTTTCTATTAGCACTTTCAGAATGAATCTGTAGGCACCTCTTATGTTGGACTTCAATATGGTTGATTAATGTTGATTTGACAAAGGTTGTTAGTTTTCTGTTCACTACTTTGAAAGTTTTTGAACTGGAAATCCAGGGGAGGGTCTGTGGCGTAACAGAGCCCACTGGGGTTCACCCCAGCCTCCCGGCACCCCGTTACCCACTTATTCTCTGGTATCTTTCCGCTGCCACCACCCAGAATATTTACTTAGACTGCAAGTCCCATCCCTCTGGGGAGAATGAGACCTCTATCCTTTTCTTTAAACAGCCAGGCTCGCAAGCCAGGATAAAACAGTTCCCAATTTCTGCCGCCAGAGCGTACAGAGGCGTATTCGCTAACCCACACACACACACACGGATCTTTTAGATCAAAAAAAGGAATATTACTTTAATGGTATTTTAAACCCAGCATCACAGGCAACAGCCATGTGAGATACTTTGAATCCTTGAGAAAAAGCAATTGATCAGACACAGTTAGGCTCGATGGCCTTTTTGTAGCATCTAGCCTAAACTGGTCCCTCAGATGTAACATTCAATTACTCACAGCTTTAGGTGCGCCTTTGCCTTGCAGCAAAGGGGTTCAGTTCTTAGGTTCAGTTTAATCCAAACAGGCCAGGAGCCATTCCCTTAGCTCCATAGCAAAAGGTCAGTATCCCAGAGCAAACAGAAGACAAGATGGAAGACTCTCCTGAGAGGTGTGTCTTTCTTTTTAAAAGCCCCCTACCTCTCTTTCGTGATTGGTCCTTGTGGGGTTACCTGGCTGTACCTAGTCCAGTCAGAGAATGACCCCTCCAGCCATGCTGACTGTAGATCCCTTCCCCTGGTATTGCGAAATCCTGCCATGCAGCCGGTTGCAAAATCAGGCCTAGTCAACCTGGAAGCCAGGGTGTCAGTGACGGTCACATGGAAAGGGCAGGGTTGCTCCTGGCAGCTTCTGCCACAGGGTCGTCCCCTTATATATCAGATCCAGTATCTTTTGTTATCTCTGCCTCCTGCAGAGATTGGCAGGAATGACCCTCAATAGGACTGCTGTGCAGGTAAACTGCTAGAAGGAGAGTTCCCAGGTAAGTGACTAAATTCTCCTTTTTTGATGACTGTGGAGCTCTGAGGTACATGCGACAAAGAATTAACCTCTTACCGACTGGCACACTCTGTGGAGAGTGGTGCCCAGTGGTTATTGCAAGCAGGGTAATTGACATGGCTGGTCCAGTCCAGTGGTCCTTTGGGGGACAGCCAGAGGAGGGGTACCCCAAAATCCCAGTCACACCAGCATTCTCTCCATTTCATTCCAGTTTGTATGGAGCCCCTGCTGTTCTCCACATTCTGCTTCATCACCAGTCTCCTCATGACCATTCATGGTTTTTCCAGTCTTGTGACGGCTGTAAAGTGTCAATCCTCATTCCTTTGCATACCCACAGGGTGCCCATGGTGTCCATCTGTGCTTATCATGCCACGGGCTCAGTACAACTACCCCTGCTCTCAGAGATTCATTGGTAGTGCTGCCGATAGCCAGGGGCACTCCCTGTATTGCCACTGGAGATTGGGATCTCATCTGGAGGCGTTTCTTCATCCAGGGTCCTGGTTGCCCAGCTCCAGAGAGTGCTGCTCCCTGGGTGTGTACGTGCCAGTGTGAACACTGTTTGGCTTACCACAGCCCTGACCCTTGCTTTGCCATTTATTCCTGTGCAGAGATCATTAACTCTCCTCCTGGTGCCAGTGAGCACAATGTACCCATGACTGTGTGGTGCGTACATCAGGGCTGATTTGTTTTTGTTTTTTAAAAAGACCAACCTAGACCTACTGGCCCTGCTGTTTTTATTGGGTCCCATTGCACTGTGCAAGGTGCTGCATTCGCATACAGGTGGCATGACCCTATGGCTAGGACTCTTGGGAAAGGGCAGCAGCCAGACTGGCACCCTTGTCCTCATTGCTCTGCCCTCTGCTTCCCTCCCATGGTGCCAATCACTGCCTGTTGCCCTAGTTATGCTCTGTGTGTTCTCCACATCTCTCCCCTAAGGTGTGTTGGTCTCTGTAAAGCCCGAAATCCCCCAATCAAGGCACAGGTGTCAGCTGGCAAGTGCTGGTGTGAACTGTATCATAGAATGTAGCTGTGCTTTGACCAGCCAGGCATGCAATGAGTGTGGTCAGTCCAGACTCCAGTACTCAGCTGTCCAAAGAGTTTGGGCGTTCAAACCCCAGGTGGTTCCTGGCAGCCTGCCTACCAAGCTGTTTCCAATTCTTTGGTCACCAGTTTGACGAGGTGGGTATGAAAGGTCCAGGTTTGACCAAGGTTAGGCCCAAATGAACTGAATGCAATTCTGGCTTAGCCATATGCAATAACCACCAAATAAAAGGTTCCTGTGCTAGAGTGAGTGTGTGGGAGTGGACCATGCTGCTGAGCTGAGTGTTGTGGGAACAAAGCAGAAATCTGTGCTGCTTAGGCAGAAGAGCTTTGTTTGACTGTAAATTCCAATTGTGCTTCAGAGAACAGCCAGTGTTGGGAGTGTGGGACTCTGTCAGAGGCTGCTTGCAATTAAGCACACCGGGTGGTCTCTCTGCACATGCCTTTCTCACACATAAAGTACAGTACTTAGCCTCCCTGTTTGCACACCCACACTTCACAGCCCACCCCCTCTGCCCTGGGCTAAAGTTAGATGTTTCTCTCCTCCCCTCCCATGGCCTTGAAATAGAAACTCCCTTGGAACAAGCACTGTAATCCAGCAGTAGCGCACGTCCTCTGAGACACCCAGTGCGGCCACTGCCAGAGATGGGTTATTGGGCTAGACAGACCATTGCTCTGACTCACCCTGCCAGTATCCACCAGCTTAACAAAATTAAACTTGTATTTTACAAGGTCATGAGTGAGTACAGGTCGCCCAAGGAGTGTTTATTGTGAAAGGCAGAATTAAGAAAACTGTTTATTTTTTATTTAGTTAAATTTTTACCCCATCCTTCCCACATGGCTCAGGGTGGCTTACAAAGCAAATAAAAAGAATACATATAAAAACAGCATAAAAAACCCAAACCCCCCAACCTTTCCCCACCCCAACCCCCCATAACACTCCTACCCCAAACACCTACCCCCCATTTCCTATCCCTGCCCGCCAAATGCCCTACCAAATAAAAAGGTCTTGCACCACCTCCGGAAGATGCCTAGGCTCAGGCGAACCTCAGGGGGAAGGGAGTTCCATAGCATCATGGCAGCAACCGAGAACACCTCCCTGTGAGCCTCACTGTATGAACACGTCTAACAGACAGTATTTACAAGGAGGCACTCCCAGCCAATTGCAGAGGTCGCAGTGGGGCATAGAGGGACAGGCGGTCTCTCAAATATGTGAGGCCCAGAGCATTTAGGGCTTTAAAGGTCAAAACCAGTTGTGCACAGGAAGTTACAGAGAGACAGTGTCAGCTCCCAGGCGCGAACCCTTGGCCTTGGGATGCAGGAGAGGTGCCTTTGAGGCCTGCGCCACCTGGTGGATCTGCTCACCTCCTGCATTTCTCCTCTGTAGGCCTTCCCCTGTCTTACTGCCCTTTGCATGGCCACACCCTCTCCCAGCTGGGGCTTGTTTCCCTAGCCCGCTCCCCAGCTTCCTGATTGGCCACAGATGGTACTTAAACACTGATGTGGCCTCAGGAAGCTGGTGGAGCAATGTCTCATACCTGCCTAAAGGTTTGATGTTTTGTATCAAGTGCCTCTTCTCCTGTTATGTGTTTGCCCTGTATCCCTGTCCCCCCTATAGTCTGCATGTGTTTCTCCAGCTTTGGCTCCCTTGCCCATTGTTTCTTGTTCCCTGTTGATTCCTTCATCCCTGTTGCTCCCCCGCTCCCATTTCCTAGCCCCTTGTTCCCTGTTGCGCCCCTGCCCTGAGTCCCTCGGCCCGGGTTTCTTGCTCCCTGTTGCGCCCCTGCTCTGAGTCCCTCGGCCCGGGTTTCTTGCTCCCTGTTGTGCCCCTGCCCTGAGTCCCTCGGCCCGGGTTTCTTGCTCCCTGTTGTGCCCCTGCCCTGAGTCCCTCGGCCCGGGTTTCTTGCTCCCTGTTGTGCCCCTGCCCTGAGTCCCTCGGCCCGGGTTTCTTGCTCCCTGTTGTGCCCCTGCCCTGAGTCCCTCGGCCCGGGTTTCTTGCTCCCTGTTGTGCCCCTGCCCTGAGTCCCTCGGCCCGGGTTTCTTGCTCCCTGTTGTGCCCCTGCCCTGAGTCCCTCGGCCCGGGTTTCTTGCTCCCTGTTGTGCCCCTGCCCTGAGTCCCTCGGCCCGGGTTTCTTGCTCCCTGTTGTGCCCCTGCCCTGAGTCCCTCGGCCCGGGTTTCTTGCTCCCTGTTGTGCCCCTGCCCTGAGTCCCTCGGCCCGGGTTTCTTGCTCCCTGTTG
>QEPC01014548.1:743751-815422 GCA_003113815.1 Sphenodon punctatus | reverse complement strand
CTAAGCACCTCATCCTGTTTGTTTGCTAGAAACAGCAGGAGTAGACAGACAGATCAGGGAACCCTTCTTCCATCCTATCTGTCCTACTCCTGCCAGGACCTGATTGACCAATCTCCTCTCCCAGGAGGTTACTTATCTCTTTGTGTTATCTCTAGTTCTCTCTCTAGTTATCTCTCTCTAGAGAGAACTAGAGAGAGAGCTTCCTTCTTCCCTCCTGAACACACCTAGCCTTAGGACTTAGTATAGATGTAGGCCTTTTCTATCCTACATGTATTTCCTAAATAAAGCTACTTAAGCTTAAGTATGCTTCCTGCCTGCTTATTGATGATTAGCTACTCACACTCCTCTGTAAACTCTGCATTTGGCAAATGGATGCAATGATCTCACAGTCCTTGCATTTCCAACATGTGGGTCCTGGGGGTAACCATTGCAGCCATCTCCCACGTCTGGCCCTACCCATTGTGACAGGGTCCTGGTGACCATGGAACACGCCAGTCTCTCTCGATGCTCATGAACAGGGAGAAGAGTCCTTGTGTATATTTGCGTTTACTGCCTCACAGGGACACATGAGCAGGCTATTCAGATGAGTAGGCACTAGCCCTGGGCTCAGGTGTGAGGCAGCCCATAGCAGAAGCAGCCCCGGGTGGCTCTCAGCACGTGGGATCCAGAACTCCACCCGGGGAGGCTCTGGTGCTCTCAGTGCCCTGGCTAGTCCTGCTTTCAGGGGTTTGAATTGAATGGAATCTGCAGATGGATGGGCAGTGTCAGTGGTACAGGCAGGGCTGGATCAGTCCATCCATCACCATAGTAGTGAGCAGTCATGTGGTTCAGGTGCTGAAAAGCTGTCATCCACGTTATGTTTCCACATCAACATCCCCCCGCCCCATTTTGATTCAAGACCATCCCTGGGCAACAGGCTCTTATTCCTGTACATTGCATGAGAGCAGTTTTCAAATATCTAAAAGGATACCATAAAAATGGTGGTGAGCATTTGGTTTCCATTGTCATAGAAGATAGAATGAGAATGAGATAGAATGAGAAGGAATTGCAGCAATATCAATTTTGGTTAGATATTAGGAAAAACTTCCTAACTGTAAGAACTGTTGGGGGATGGAATAAGTTTCCCAAGGAGATTGTGGAATCTTCCTCAGATGTTTTCAAAACTCGACTGCACAAGCATTTGTTTGCAATGCTGTAGGCAGAGTATATCCTGCCTTGGAGCAGAGGTTCAGACTAGTTGATCCTTGAGATATTTAAAAAGGGATCCAGAGGTGATCCTGGAAGCTACAGACCAGTAAGCTTGATGTCTGTGCCGGGCAAAATGGTGGAAACTATCATTAAGAACAGAATCGCTGGGTATGTTGATAAACAGGGCTTAATAGGGAAGAGTCAACATGGATCTAGCAAAGGTAAGTCATGCCTCACTAATCTGTTGGAATTCTTTGAGGGTGTAAATAAGCATGTGGACAAGGGAGACCCGGTAGATATACCTGGATTTCCAGAAAGCATTTGATAAGATCCCACGTAAAAGACGCTTGAGAAAATTAAAAGGTCATGGGATAGCAGGTAGTGTCTTACTATGGATCAGTAACTGGTTAAAGGATAGGACGCAAAGTAGGACTGAATGGTCAGTTTTCACAACGGAGAGATGTAAACAGTGGTGTGCCCCAGGGATCTGTATTGGGACTGGTGCTGTTTAATGTATTAATTATCTGGAAAAGGGCGTTAGGAGTGAGGTGATCAAATTTGCAGATGACACCAAGTTGTTCAAGGTAGTTAAAACACAAGCAGACTGTGAAGAACTGCAACAGGATCTTACGAGACTGAGTGTCTGGGCATCTAAATGGCAGATGAGATTTAATGTGGACAAGTGCAAAGTGATGCACACAGGGAAAAATAACCCAAACTATGAGTACACAATGCTGGGTACTAAGCTAGGAGTTAGCACTCAGGAAAAGGATCTGGGAGTGATTGTAGACAATACACTGAAATCCTCAGCCCAATGTGCAGCAGCAGTCAAAAAAGCAAACAGAATGTTAGGAGTTATTCGCAGAGGGATAGAGAATAAAACTGAGGATGTCAGAATGCCTCTATACAAATCAATGGTGCAACTGCACCTAGAATATTGTGTGCAGTTCTGGTTGCCCCATCTCAAAAAAGACATAGCTGAACTAGAAAAGGTACAGAGAAGGGCAACGAGAATGATATAGGGTATGGAATGGCTTCTGTACAAAGAGAGGCTTGACAAGCGGTGTCTCTTCAGCTTAAAGAGAAGAGAGGGGACATGATAGAGGTTTATAAGATCTTGAGTGGTATGGAACGAGTAGATAGGGAATGGTTATTTAGCCTCTCAAATAGTACTAGAACTAAGGGACACTCCATGAAACTAGCTGCCAGCAGATTTAAAACAAATAAAAGGAAGTACTTTTTCACTCAATGCATAATTAACCTATGGAATTTGTTGCCAGAGGACGTTGTCGGGGCCAGTAGTATAGCTGGGTTTAAAAAAGGACTGGATTCGTTCTTAGAGAGTAGGTCCATTAATGACTATTAACCAAGTAGCTTGCGGGATAAACTTCTTACTGTCAGGAGCTGGACGTGAACAATGGGGAATGGATTGCCCATTGTGACTGTTGGTTCTCCTCTCATCTGATTGAGATTGGCCACTGTTGGAGGACAGGATGCTGGGCTTGATGGACTATTGGTCTGACTCAGTATGGCACTACTTATGTTCTTACCTTTCAACCCATGGTGATGGCTCGGAAATTGCAGCTGGTGCTGAATGTGGTGGCCTGTCTCTTAGTGGGACTGGGCCACCAGGAGCATATTACACCAGTGCTCCGTTCTCTGCACTGGCTGCCGGTGGTTTTCCAGGCCCGATTCAAGGTGTTGGTCTTGGCCTATAAAGCCCTACACGGCCTGAGCCCTGCCTATCTGCAAAATCACCTCGCTCCCTGGATCCTGGATCAGCCCCTGCAGTCATCCGGGAGTGCCCTGCTCGAGGTCCCCCGAGTTTTTGGGGGGCCACGCAGGGAAGGGTATTCTCAGTGGCCGCACTGCAGCTGTGGAACTCCCTTCTGGTAGAGGCCTGGTTGGCCCTGGATCTTCCCTCCTTTCAGAGAAGTTGTAAGACCTGGCTATTCTGTCAGGTATTTGGCAGGGGAGATGGGGGATATTTGGGGGTATGTGTTATTTCCCCCCTCCTTTTATAATATTTTATTCTAATTGTTTTAATGATTGTAAGCCACCCCAAGCTGCCTGTGGCAGGAGGGGTAGGGTAACAAATTTTAAAAATAAAAAATAATAAAATAAATAATAAAATAAAAATAAATCCCATGATTCTATGAGTTGAGATGGCAGGGCAGGCCATGGAGAATGCAAAGTAAAGCACATATAAGCAAAATGGGAAGAAGCCAGCAGCTTAGTGCCTGTGAAATCTACCTTTTTGGGCTAGTGAGCCTCTGCTGCACAGAAGAATCAGCAGGAGGGCAAGCAAGGGGGCCTGCTTGCCAGATGTTCCAGTGCCCCTGCCCAAGTCAGGAGGCCAAGCTTTTGGGGCAAGGGTGGGATGGAATCATCAGCATGCAGATAAGGCCTAGCCATGGACTGTTGCTGGCTCTGGGGCCTTGTGTGGTGAGCTGCTGTAGGGGAGTGGCCACCAGCCCAAATACAAGTAGGGCATTTTGCAGCCCCTGTCTGTCTGCCCCTGTGCAGAGCTCCCAGCTGAGAGAAGGAGTACTTCCAGGGCACGGAGAGGTTTCCTCCAGCTGAGCTGTAGTTTGTACAGCAGGAGACACCCTAGAGTGCATGAAATGTGCACCTGGGCTTCAGTCCCAGACAGCTGACTGTCTGTCTGCTCAGGGCCTGAGGCTAATGTCCAGAGCACAGAGGAGCTGAATGGCAAGGGGGACCCCATGGTAAGAGGCTTTGTTACAGGTAGCTCCCTTGCTCCTGCAGAAGGGGCTGTCTTAAGGCTAAGGTACATGGGAACTGGTGCAAGAGTGGAACAAAGTGTTTCCCCTAGTCCTGCCCTTATGGAGAGCACCCTCTGCAGGTGTCTTTGCCCCAAGACTGTCCTGCCGCAGCCACACCCAGGCCTCCCTGTGCAGTGGGTTGAAAGGGGAGCTAGCAATAGGATCAGAGTTGCCAGTGGTGGCTGGTGGACTTTTAGGTTGGTGGGGGAGAGGGTGTGGCCTCCAAGAATGTCATAAGTTACTAGGGAATATGCAGCTGGCATTTTGGGGTTCCCCTCTCTCTGGCTGTTCCCCAAAGCACCACTGGACCAGTCAAGATTTAGTTACCCTGCTTACAGCAACCACTGAGCATGTCTCCCAAGAGCGTGCCAGGCTGTAAAGGGTTAGTCATTCTAGGACTAGAATAGAGAGAGAGAAGTATTAACTTAAAAATAAAAATAAAAATGAGAAAAATAATGAAATAGCTTTAAAAGGTGTAAAAATAACCTGGGACTTTCTCCCAATCAGTACTCAGTGCCAGTAACCATACAGACACATGTTTTATCCGTTTTATATAATAATTTTATATAAAAATTTAAAAGTTCTATATAAAAATGTAAAGTTTTATATAAGAATTAAGACAGATAATATTGGTTCAGAGTAAATACAGAAGGTTCTTAATAAAATGAAATCACAATAGTGGGCAATGCTAACTCAACTTATAAAACTTCCTTATGTTCTTACCTGTGTTCAGGTCTACTTCTGTAAAGCAATTTGTGCTGTCTGCCATGCAGACAGGCTGGCCCAAGCATCACATCCTGAATATTGCTTCTCAGAAACTTTCCTCCAGGAACTCTCTTCTCCCAGGTTCTACCAAGCCAGAGAGAGAACTGGTTCAGGTGGACTACAAGTGAGGGAAACGGAGTCGCCGAACCCAGAAAAGTGGGATAGTGGACCCCAACCCCGTAACACACATACCTCCACAGAAGTCCTAGCAGTGTACCTAAGTTACAACCATAACTCATGCTCTGTATCTCAGCTTTCTTAATATGAACTAAAGTTCCTCTGTAAGGCCTCCAACATAGGCAGAAATCTCTATGCAAGTACACTCAGCCCTACTGCACAGAGACTATCAAAAATGCAGGCCATTAACACCAACAATAGGCAGAAAGACCATCTTGTAATCATTAGCTATCTGGTCCCCCCCAAAAAGCAAGTTCAGGATCAGCATTCGTCTTTCTTCTGTTACTCTGCTCTCCCACTAAAGCAATTCTGTCTTCATCCTCTTCAAATCTCTCAGTACTCAGGAACAGCTCTGTCTTTCCTAGCCAGAAATACACCAGCCAGTTACAACTGCTCCACAAACAAAACACAGCCGCACACAGGGCTGAATCATGAACTACTAGAGAGGTAATCAAGGCAACCCCACAGATCTTGATCAATGCTAGCCAGGGCACCAGAATCATTTTCAGCTAACGCCACCAGTGTACAATTTAGCAGCTTGCTGCCTTTCATTACATGATACCAAATGCACCAAGGTCAGGTTTCTTTCTTTGCAACCACAGCTACCTTTATATCTCTCACCCTAGTAACAAAACTCTCCTCTACCAAGGGGCTAGTATCCCAACAGGCAGCCACTCCCTCACAGTAATTCAGCTCCTTAACTGCCAAAGCCTGGGCCACTGGGCCCAGCACTTCACTCTTACCTACACCCCTGGAATCCACTGGGTCTGACAAACAGTCAATCACTCCATCCCAGGAGTCTGAGTCCATGCTCTGAGTGTGAGTCCCTTCACCTGGCACTCCACGCCCCTTGCACTGAGGCACAGGATTCAGGACCCATGATGTCAACCTTTCCGTCTCTTAATCATTGGGTGGTTTTACACGGACACAGGGGTGCTCAACCCCGGAGCAAGTCCAGTGTGTACCCCTGCATCTACCAGCTTGCAGTGGCGCCTGAATCTGTTTTAAACAATCCCAGCAGCTGATGTGGCCTGAAGTCTGCCTGCACAATGCTCCCCCAACACACTGTAGAACTGTGGGTGGATTAGCCACCACTCTAGGCTGCCGCCCACAGTTCCGTAGCCAGGAGCAGAGCTGCAGCAGCTGTCTGCCGAGTAGATGGAATGCAGCTCCACCTCTAGCCAGTGCCCCAGCTTTGGATGGCCTGCACCGCTGGTGGTGCCCCACATCAGGGCTAGAACAGAGCCTGCTCTGCTTCTGCTCTGACTACACATCTGACAGCCTGCCTTTACATGGATGGGCCGCCAGGGTGTGAGGCGGAGCAGAGCCATGGGTGCCGTCCACGTAAAGGCACTCTGCAATCCCCTTGCTGTCTCTGTGACCCAGCCTTTCCATTAGGCAAGTCACAAACCACAACATTCCTGTCAGCAGCAGCATCTGTCTCTTGCTTGAAGCAAGCAGCTAGGGTACCCTTAACCCTTTCCTCTGCAAGCCAGAGCTGCACATCATGACCCTCATGCTCACTATTCGAGCTACGTTCCCAGTCATAATTCCTACTTACAAACGGCACTACTTCTTGTCCACCACAATCAGCAGACTCAATCCCAGAGCCCTGATCCTGCTCACAAGTAGCATTATCAGGATCAGCATACCCAGTCTCATGGCCCTGTTTCTGTTAACACTCATCAGCCAACTCTGTCACCTCATCACAGGTTTCAGTGTCTCCCTGTACCAGCCGCCAATCTAGGCAGAACACTCCCCTTTTGGGTTCCTTGTTTCCTGTTCCACTCCGTCTGAACTCTAGCCAGCTCATAGGAGCGTCACCTCAATGTTATTTATCACTGTAAGTTTAACTGCCTGTCCAGGCACGGCAGTATATCCTTGGCACAAATAATATATTTCCCGACTAGTCAGATCAGACCCTAAATCTCTCCAACTAGATCTCAACGTCCCATCAATCAAAACATTCCCAATGTGTTTGCAGTTGAGCTGTGTAGAATCAGAACATAGAAATTGGGCATGGGCAGTGCTGAGTGGCGTGTGTGTCTAATGCTGAGCAAGTCCTTTTCAGGTGATCAGGGGAGCCACAGTTGTAACAGGTTCTGATTTCAGTATGTCTCAGTGGTGACGTGCTGTCAGATTGGGATGTTTGGGCTGTGGGCATTCCTCCCTCTTGGGTTGATAATGGGCTTGATAGCATATGAATTGATCTGCAATGTCTGCTGCTTCCTCCACTGTGGAGGCTTTCTTATCTAAACCCCTTGTTTTCATGGTAGGCATGCACAAATCAGAAACTGTTCCAATGCAAACAAATCAACCACTTTATCATACGTGCTCACCCCCACCCCATTAAGCCACTTATTCAAAAGATCCCTCCGTTTACAGACATACACTTTATGGCTAATGTCCTCTATTTTAAGAAATCTTAAGTGAGTTCTATAGTCTTCAGGAGTAACTTCTCATAGCGAGATAACACAGCTTCCTTAAGATTTTCAAATTATAAATCCCCATTAGGCCCCTCCATAGCATTGTAGACTGACAATGCTTTGTTGGTGAGTGTTGGTACAATGACAGGGGGTGAAAACGTGTGTGGGTGGTGGTGAGGTGGCTCCCTGGCCTCACCTGGGGCAGAAAAGTGGGGCCAGCAGGCAGCACGGCACGGATGTGCCTGAGACTCCATGTGGCTGGAGCATCATTCCCCTACTCTGGTTAGAGTGGGCCGTAGCAGGTCACCGTCATGTCTGTTTTTTTACCCAGGGACCCACAGCTCAACCAGGATTTTGTTTCTCTTTTGTATTTTCTTGAAAGTGGAAAAGAATTCCTCAGTGCAGCGGGATTCATCATACTGGGGAACAAGCTGTGTTAACTGCTGTGTCAGTTGGCTCTTGGTATTGGTGGTGGGTTGAACACTTCCATCATTTGTAGTCTTCATGGCCAGTTCATGTTGCATCTGCTTCTCATTCTCTTGCTGCCCCTGTTGCTTCAATTTGAACTGCTCTTGGGCAGCCTCAATCTCCCTCTGGACTTGTAGGGCTGTCTCCTGTTCTCACTGGGTTACCTCCTGTTCTCACTAAGATTCCTCATGCTCCATCTCAAGCTGCATCTCCTTTTACTGGACCCTTAGCTTCTCTACTTCTGACTGAAGCAACAGCACATCTTTAGTGGAGTGTTCTGCTCCTTTGTTCTGCAGCAGGGCTTCCTGCTGTGCTTCATACTCCCAGGGTCGTAGCTAGCTTGGGATGAACCCAGGGACAAGAAATGTCTGTGGACCCTTCCCCCCCCCCTCTTTTTTCCTGCCGGTGATGAAGCCACCAGTCGGCCTAAGGGCGCTGGGCTTCTGGTGCTCAGGACTTACTTGCTCTCTGCAGAGTATGCGGCATGCTGCTGGTGGCCTGCTGCTCGGCCTATCTGTCTTCTGGGCTGGCAGCGAGTGCACTCTGTCCCTTGCAGCTTGCTGCCCACACGATGGGACCAAGCATGGCCAGCAGCAGCAGTGCCATTGCCCACCTAACAGCCCTGGAGGCCGGGGGCTGGTTGGGCAGACTGGGGCAGGTTGGGCGGGCTCAATGTGAGGAGCGCAGGAGCGGGAAGGTGCCCAGCCGCCACCAGGCACTTTCTCGCTCGAGCTGGGCCTCCTTTGAACCAGCCCGGACCGGGTCCGGACTGATGGGGAGGACTCTTCCTCTGCAATGCGGCACCAGGGGAGCAAGCTGAGCCGCAAGGCTTGTGAGTGTGACCTGGCCTGACACAGACTGCTGCATGGGGCCCCTCCCTGCCTGCAGTTGCAACATTGTCAGACACAATGTTGCAACCGCGGGCAGGAAGGGGGAAGAGGCCCACATGGCAGCCAGAAAGGCCCCCAGCCAGCCCAGGTAACAATTTTAAAAATAAAAAAATAACAAGGGGAAGGGCCCCGGGACGAATGTCCCTGTTTGTTCAATGGTACCTACGCCCCTGCATACTGGAGTATGAGTTGGTCCTCATTCTTGCCCTCTGCTCCCAAGTTCCTGCTTTGGCATTCCTCTATTAACTTTTCTTTGTTCACATTGGACATTCCAAGAGAGGCACTTGGCACCCTGACCTTACTCCTGCAAAACAAAGCAAAACTAACAAGCAAACACTCGCAGATTCTGCAAAGACTCTGACCAGTTGCACTTTCTCAACTTTGTCTTGCACCGGACACGGATAGCAACTGGCACACTTTCTCAAACATGTCTTTCACTGGACACCAATACCCTCTAGGTGTCTCTACCCCAAGGCTGTCCTGCCACACCCAGGCCTCCCTGTGCAGTGGGTTTAAGAGGGGAGCTAGCAACAGAATCAGAGCTCAGAGTTGCAGTGGGTGCTGGTTGGCCATAGGGGGAGAGAAACCTTTAATGGAAGATTGTCAAACTAGTAATGAATTAATAGACATTGTACAGCCTCCTTTTGCATCATCATCATCATTATTATTATAAGCATTTATATAACGCCAGCGATGTACCTGGCGCTTTACAAAGAATTAGATAGACATGGTCCCTGTCCGAGAGCTTAGAATCATGTAAACACACCTACAAGTTTTGGAATGTCCATCAACACAGCTGGAAGCGCGTCTACGAAGCTGGTATTCACATGCACACACAGGACAGGTGGAAAATGCACATGCACATCCACAAAGCTGGGTTGCACGCTCACGCTGTCTAAGGCTGGCCAGTCTGCACAACCACGCTGCTGCCTTACTGCATGAACAGCTAGGATCAACTATGCTGTGCAGTAGAAAGGCCACTAGATGGGGCACTTGCTACAAATCTCCATGCTTGTGGGCCAGCAGTGCAGGAAGTGGGGTGTGCAGAGGCCTCGCAAGGGCGATTTCTTTTCCTGCCTCTCCCTTCCTGATAGGTCTCGGGCTGGTGTCGAGAGTCATCCCTGACTGCTCCTTCGTTTCTGCAAGCCTGTGCCCTTTCTTCTGTAGCCGGGATCAGCAGACCAGTGCCCCATGGAAGAGATCCAATCAGAGACAGGGACGAAAGGAGGTCTTTCAGAGACTGGCCCCTCCTGATTCCCAATCTGAGAGTCAGAGATCTGCCTTGGGACCGGCAGTCCTAGAGGGTATTAGGATAAGGGATTGGATCCCTGAAACACTACAGAGGAAAGCCCAAGCAGTCTTTCAGGTATAGGTGCAAAAATAGGGATGGAGGGGACACCCCCTCCAATTCTGGAGTATAGTCACCACCACTGCACTAATTCCCCCACAGCAGCAGCCATGTTCCTAGCTGGCTTTTGAATTTCCTGGCACTTGGACTGCTGCTGTTTTTGGAGGATGGAGTGGAATTGAGGGACCAGGAGGAGGAGGATACCCTCTGCACTGTTTTCAGGGGATCTGAAGGGTCTGGCAGCTGTCTGCTTTGAGCCATTAATGGCTGGCTCAGTTGTGACACGGACAAGCTGCCACAGCCTTGGCTTTGGGCTGGTATCCCCATGCTGTGTTGCTCAGAGAGCTGGGGCTTCTGGGCCTCTCTCTAGATCCATGTAGGTTCAGGCAGTACACAGGCATGCTGGGTGGAGGCTCAAGCAGCCAGGGCTGGGGGCTGGTTGGCTTCTCTTGGGTAGGGGAGCTGCTGTTGGAGAAGCCAGACCAGGCAAGGAGCTGGGGGGCAGTTTCTCAGGCTGTTGCAGCTTTACTCAAGAGGCCTAATGCCATTAACCACAGCTTTTCCTGATGAGCCTGGACGCAGGGATCCTACTGTCTGCCTCATGTGCTCTTTGTGAGCATGGCCCACTCGTGTGTGTTTGCCTGCCTGGAGATACTGGCTAAAGACACTGTGCTAGCAACAAACAGTATGACCAGGACCTGTCTTGAGACTGTGATGGGAGAAGTAGGAGCAGGAGGATTGAATGTGAACCCCCTGCTACTCTTGCCAGACAGCTACTCTTGCCAGACAAAGCTTCTCTGCCAGCAACTTTGAGGGTACCAGCCCAGGGCCAAGGCACCTTTCTGGGCAAGGACCCAGCCAGTTCTAGGACAGAAATCACTAGCCATGGGCTCACTCTCCATCTGTGGAGATCTCAGCTCTGCCTGCGTAAAAACAGACATGACGGTGGCCCGCTGTGGCCCTCTTTTTCATACCTTGGCATGCGAGCCACTGGCACGACTGTTTAGGAGCTGCCAGATGTCGTGGAATTGCTCCCAGGCGTGCTGGTGGCTAGCCCAGGCTCTTTTTCCTCAGATTATCTCTGGGTTACAACCTGGGCTATGGTCTGCCCGATCAAAGTGGGCCACAGCAGGCTATCACATCAGCTGTGGCCCACCATGAGCCGCATTTGGGCCGTCATGGCTGGCTGCCCATCATGGTGGGAGACAGGGTGGTGAGCATAGTGTGGGGGCAGGGCCAGCTGGTCGCACATTCATGTGTCTCCTTCCTGGAGGCCCGGCCACGAGAACATGTGTTGGGTGGCCTGGTCCAGCTCGTGTCTGCTGCAGCTTTCCAACCTGCCACTGCCACGTTTGTTTCCACCCTCTGTGTGTGTTGCGTGCGAGAGCAACAAACGTGCTGGACAATGAATAGGAGCAGGAGGCAGTCTCTGAGAGCAATCCCTTGCCCAGCATTTTCACCCTCCTTGTGCAGTTCTCAGGCCCCACTTACTCCAGGGGCCAGGAGGGCTAAGCCTTCCCATGTGGACAGTGTGTGCCCATATCCCATGGGTGAACAGCCCTCACAGTCCAAGCAAGGCTAGTGTTGGAGCCAGATCCTGTTCCCGGCTTTGTGCTTCAGCTGTGAAACACATCACTGCCTCACTCACCAAGGAAGCAATCCCACTCCAAAAAGCTGGGACACTTCCAACGCCCATAGACCTTGGAAAACCAGAGCATGTTGGGCCAGAGGTAACTTGGAAAATCAGAGCACATTGGGTCAGAGGGATGTGTTCCTCAGTACTCAATGTCCCCTGACTTGACCTGGCACTAATCTCTGTGTTTGACCTGGAGACTCCAGTTTTAAAAGCCCAAAGTCTCTAGGCCAACCTCAGAGACTTGACAACCCTACCTGGCACCCATACTCCTGAATCTCTGAGGTGCTAGTAAAAAGCCCAGCTGGACAGGTGTGTCTGAATCATCTGCCCCTGGAGTTAGTCCCCCATGCTGGTTATAATAAATGGATGGATGGGTAATCCCAGCCCACATCTTCAACCAGCTCCCTCCCTTCTCATCCACCAGAAATGACTGGTGATGCCAGTGGCTTACCAGCAAAGCCCATTCTCCTAGCTGCTGGCTCACCTACACCTGTGCAAGTCCTTACAAGCCAGTGGGAACCCAATGTGACCGGGAGGGTTCTTTAATGCTGATCTTGCAGAGATTTCCTGTAAAATATGCCAGCTTCTCCCTGGGAAAGTGTTGGTTGCACAAATACAGTGCCCCCAGGTCTGAGGTGGGGGTTTAGGTGCTGCTAAAAGAGCCCATGGATTGCAGTTAAAGAGATGCCACTGGCGCTGCTTGATGTTTAAATTTGGAATTTTGTTTAATCCCAATTAGGGTTTTTCAGATTCATGAGGAACTAAAACTAAAAAGGCTAGGAGGGTGCAATACTAGTGGTGGCTCCCAGTCTGGGCCTGTGAGACACACTGAGCCAGTCAGATCTGGGACACAGAGCCTATTGCAGCATTCAGGGGGATCTAATGTCAGGGAAGCTCTTTGGCTTGAGAGTTGCCACAGAGAAGAAGTGTTTGCTTACAAAAACCCTAGTCCACGCTCTAATCATCTCTCTCCCTGACAACTGCAACTTCCTCCTTACTGGTCTCCCCTGCTCTGATCTTGCCCCCTTTATTTCTGTTCAGTGTTCTGCTGCTGAAGTCATCAACCTTGCCCGTCGCCTTGACCATGTTTAGCCCTGCTCTCTGCCCTACACTGGCTCCCTCTACAGGATGCATTCAGCACAAGCTCCCGGTCTTCACTTTCAAGGCTCTTCATGGCTTTGCTCCCCCATCTCTCTCTGCTCTTGTATCCTGCCACATTCCTGCCCAGGAGCTTTGATCCTCCTCTGCCCGCACCCGCTTACAACTTCCCTCCGCCTCTAAATGTCTTTGCGCCTTCTCTCTTGCTGCCCCCCAATGCGTGGAACTCCCTCCCTGAATAAATTTGTTCAACTCCATCCCAACTTTCAAATCCCTCCTGGAAAACCTACCTCTTCCATCAGGCTTTGCTTAACTCATCATGAGCAAAATTGCATCCGCTGCCCTCCCTCACTCATAATCTCTTCACTGTAACAGTTAAGCATGTGCACCTGCATTTATTCAACCTCATGAATATATCCTTGTCTCTCCTGATGTTCACCTTTCCCTCATCTCCCCCTTTCTTGTCTCTCTAGATTGTAAGCCCTTTGGGGTAGGGACCTGTCTATAAGTATTGGTTGTATAGTTCCAGGTACACCGCTGGTACTATATAAATAATAATAATAATTAATAATAGTGCCACTCTTGCCCTTGCTCAAGCATGGGCAAGCACGTACCTGGCCAACACCCCAACAGTTGGGCCAGGAAGGCTTCTGGAGTAAGCGTGGCTGGGTACTATTCATCCCAAACAACCCACACTAGATGGGGAAGGGTCAAGGTTTCTGCTCCTTCCCCCTGGCCTTCCCTTACTGATTTGCTGGTTATGCAAGATAAATGTAAACTTCTGCATTTGGGGAAGAAAAAACAAATGCACAAGTAAAAGATACAGGATACCTGGCTTGGCAGGAGCCAAGAATTGTGGTTGATCACAAACTGAACATGCAATGTGATGTTACTGCAAAAAAGGCTAATGGAATTTTGGCTGCATTAAGAGAAATGTTGTTTCCAAGTCAGCAAAAGTAATAATTCCAGCCTATTTGGTACTAGTCAGACCTCTACAGGAGTACTGTGTCCACAAATTGGAGTCCGTTCAAAGGACGGCGACAGAGAGTCTGGAAAGCAAGTTTTGTGAGGAAAGGTTGAAGGAACTGGATATATTTAGCCTAGTAAAGCGGAGCTTAAGGGAAGACATGATCACAGTCTTCAGTTTTCTGAAGGGCTGCCACTAAGAAGTTGGTAAGGAACTGATCTGTGTTGCTACAGGGGGCAGAACTAGAAATAATGTAGATTTCATTTTTAAAAAACCAGGGAAAACTTCCTAAGAGTAAGAGCTGTGCAGCAATGGAACAAGCTGCCTAGGGAGGTTGTAGGCTCTCCATCGCTGGAGGTTTTCAAAAAGAGTCTGGACAGCCATCTGTCAGGGGTGTCGTAGCTGTAGTCATCCTGCATCCAAGCAGGGATGATCCTCAAGACCCTTCCAGCTCTAAGATTCTATTATTCTATGCCTCTGGTCAGCCCTATGCTCCTCATGGAGCATCCAACTGAGCTACACTTCAGCCAGGCTCCTGGGCACACCAACACCTCTTCTCTCACCCACAGCAGCAGGTGCCATTGTAGAGCAGCTCACACTTCCTCCAAGCCTATCCCAGCTGGCATGGGAGAGGATGGAAAAGACAACATGGCATGAGTTTCACCATCTCCAGCACAGAGTGGAGTGCTTTCTCTTGCGGCTTGCCCTGGAGTCCAAAGGCTGCCCTTAGGACTGGGATCTACTTTCCCCATAAGCAGTGCCTACTTACTAAGGGGGAGGAGTAGCTGAGATCAGCACCATGCAGTGCTAGTGAGGCAGTGGGCATCCCTTGACAATCCTTGCCTCAGCCTGGTCCTGGAGTGGGAGGTGGGGAGCTGCATGAAGTCAAGTGCAGCTTATCCCTGAATGGGCCTTTCGCCACTGCAGACTGTGCGTGCAGAATGGGGTCTGGGTATTGCAGCACAAATCCCTGTCAGTGAAGGAGTGCATCCTGCCTCCCCCCCCCCCCCCCCCCCCCAACTGCTGTGGTACCTTAGCTTTCCTCCCTCCCCACTGCAAATGAGCATAAGAGTCAATGTGCCAGAGCTGGACGCAGATATTGCTCATTTTCTGTTTGCAGGAGCTGGGTGCTTGAGTAGGTATGTGCTGTGCTGTGCTGTGCTGGACTGAACAGGGCAAGGGTTCTGGTGGGAATTGGTGATGCTGGAGCCAGGAGAACTACCACCATGTTCAGAGGCCTAGTTTCCATAGGTCAGGCAGCCCTGCTTGTTAGGGCTGTGGAGATCTCTTGCAGCGCAGATGCAGCCAAACATGCGAGCAGGGTGGGTCTGTGCCTGCCCAGGGAACTCATGGCTCTGCTATCTGGTCCCAGCCGGGCACCTCTGACTTGCTGCAGCTTCAAGCTGATATTGCAGCTCAGCCCATTTGCAGGTACAGCCAGGGCTAATCCACTCCATTAGCAGGGACTGTACTGTACAGGATCAATTAGACCAACCTAGGTCTGCCCCTAGCTCTGCTTCCAGCGGGAGCCAAGGCTACTCAAATTCCTTATCTCATTGTCTGAATAAGGCAACCTAATGTTAGTCCCCAGGCAGAGGCAAGGACGGTGGCCAACCTGAAATAGGGCCACTAGAGGCTGTGGCCCAGGCCTGCAGTTGGAGGGGGTACTGCAAGGAGGCCAGTCCTGGTAGCCTCAAAACCAATGCTCCTGCGGTCCCAGGGTGGGCTATTATGTCAGGGTCCTCTCTTGCCCAAGCACTCTCAGCACCTGGGCTGCTTCCTGTGGGGCCCTGCCCCTCACTTCACCTATTGTGGTGGGGGAGCAGAGAGCCCTGCAGAAAGCGGCCACCTCCAGGCTGAAGAGTTGTGTCCAGGTCCCAGGAACAGCTCCATTGCCTGCTACGTCATTGGTGCTGCCTGTAAAGATTCTGCTGCTGGAGCGAAGAGGCTCCTTGGATCAGTGGCTTGGCTCGTGTAAGGGCAGCAATGGCACGGCAAGACTCTGTGAGTAGGGTGCTGCCCCCCCGAGGCAGGGTTCACCTTCACCCATGGGCAGGTGCTTCCTCTGGAGCCCTTCTCCTATCAGCAGTTGTCTGGGCAGGGACGTAGCTAGGTCGGAATGGGCCCTGGTGCAGAATATGGAATGGGACTTCCCATCCCCCCCTTGTAGCAGGAGATGCAGCTGTGTCATGAGTGTGCTCCTGGGCCCCAGTGCAGTTTCATTCCCTCTGTCTATATTAGAACTACACCCTTCATCTCATGTGGGTAAACACCAGACTGCCAGTTGTTAATGGAGTGGGGCTCTGGAGGTTGGGGCCAGAGGGCCCACATTTTATTTTTGCCATGGGCCCTGCCAACTCAGTGGGCCCTGCCAAAGGCAGAATCAGAAAGGAGCCCAAATCTTCCCCCACAACCATGCTTCTCCCTGCTCCACCCAGACTGTGCTTGTTGCTGGGAGGGGGTGCTGCAGGAGCAGGCTCCTCCTGCAACCCAGCTCCCAAAGCTGCAGATATTTATGCCCCACCCAAAACAAAGACTTGTTTTGAGAGTACAAAAGATGGAAAGGTGCCCCACTCCCTCCCCAAACAACGGGCAATTCTGGAAGTTGCTTTCCACCCAGAACAGGGAAACCCTTTCAGATCCTCCTAATCTGATTATTTTTATGCAAATTACAGAATGCAGCCTCTGGCTCTGGGGCGGGGACTTCACCAATAGTTACCTGTGGAAGAGGAGACAATTACGCAATATAGGACAGGAAGACTGGAGCACATGGAGGAGACAGAGCTAGATAGGACCATTCTGAAAGTGGGAGACATTACACCAACTCCCATCTCTGACCAGCTGCTCCCCAAAAGGTGGATTCTGAGTAAGTGTCTCTCTTGCCATATGGAGCTATTGTCATGAGGTTAAAGATTTGGTATGCGGCTGGGCTGTGAGCTGAGCTCTGTGTGCTTGAGAGGATTCTGTCCCACCCACCATACCTTCTTCCTTAATTCTTGGGGTAACACCTTGACCTGTGTCCCAGTACCTAGCAGATCAGGAGTGCTGTGTTGTGTGGGGACACAGCCATGCATACCAGCCTGCTTTCCTGCCTGAAGGGTTTCATCAGTCTCTCCCAATGTTCACGCCCCCCCCTTCAGTCCTGGGCTGTGGGATGCTGTCCTGCAAAGAGCACAGTGGCTTCAGACAGCCACCCATGGGGTCAGGATATGCAGGCTCCTGGATTGAACGGTCAGGGACAATGGGCCAATCACAGGGGAAAGATGGAGAGTGGGGGGTGTGTGTTAATGTTTGTTTTTCATTTTGAAGATACTTTCTTGGTATGACCTGAATACGGGCTGTCTCTGTCAACATATAAGGGAAGGGCACAGCCCCAAGATATCTGCCATGCAAGGTTGTAGCTATAATAGGGGCAGGTGAAGCAGCTACACTGGGCTCAAGCTCCCTGATGCAGATGTGTCCCGACACTGGGGTTGGGAGGGGGGCCCATTCCAGCCTAGCTATGCCTTTGCTGCCATGGGGGAGTGGGAAGGTGTTGCCCATCCAGAAAGAGACTAGGGATGAAAAAGACAAGCACCATAACTCTTAACAGCACTCTAATATTTTTTATGCATGCTGCAGGGCTGCATAGGGTGCCAATACAGCCCTACAACATACATAAGAAAGGTTAAAATGATGTTAAGTACATGTATGTCTCTTTTCGCCCTGGGTCTCTTGGCTGAGGCTTGGAACCCCTATGTCCCTTGCTCATCACTGTGTGTGGAGCACTGGGCAGGGTGACACCCCCCCAAAGGGTTTAGAATGGCCAGAGCCAAATGCACTTTCCCTCCATGTTCCCCCTGCCATGCATTGACAGAGTCTCCCCTCTGCAGGGCTTGTTGCTGACCACTTTCAAGCTAGTCACTGTTTGTTTGTGCCATTTGAGTTCCCTCTGAGAAGGATGGAGAGTACTGGTGCTATGTGGTGGATTTGCTTACTTCTCTTAGTGTCTGCACTAGGGACTGATGCATCATAGTAACTGGCGGTGGGGGGAGGGGGTTGAGGGACAGTGGGGAATAGAGCCTTTGATCTGTCTTGTTTTTGGCTGCCTGGCACCAATGCAGAAACTTGGTCTCTTGGGGGCTGACTCTTACCTTTGCCAGGGCCTGAGTCAGCCATCTCAGAACAGGGGCAGGAGATGTTGTAATGGCTGGTTCCTCCATTGGAATTAGCAGGGAATCCTGCCTAGCTCCCCTGAAACACACATTGTCCAGCTGGGAACTAGGGCTAGTATAATAGCAGCAAATAACTTGCCACTGCAGTAGGCCAGGCAGGCTTGATCCTAGGTTACTGAGGGAACTTGGAGAGGAAATCCTGGTCTTGGTGGGTGCTTGTTCTGGTGCTCTATGGCCCTTGAAGCACTGAGATGTGGCGGGATTCTCGCAGGAGGCTGCAGTCCATGCTTACTGAGAATGCCAGCAGGGAGTTTGCTGCCCCCCTTGCACCAGTACCTGCCTCTGACAGGGTAGGAGTGCAGGGCCAATCTGAGGCCTGAGCCACTCCTGGCTCCCCACCCCATGTAGAAACCTGGAGAACATTGCCTTTGCCAGCAGGAGGTGCCAGGGTGTCTGAAAGAGGGGAAGGACTGTGGAGAGGAGACGTTATCTTGAGTCCTTGGGATCAGGGTTTTGCCTTTCTTGTTGGCTGGTTCTGGCTCTCTTGTCTGTTTGCTCCTAGGCAGTATGTAGTGGTAGCCCTCTGGGTGTTGTGACTCCCAGCACAAGGAGCAGGGTGTGAGCAAGGGTGCTGTGCTCCCTCATGGCTTTCGTGTAATGTGTGTGCTCTCCTGCCTGGGAAATGCAGGGCCTGTGTCTTTAAGAAGGGCCCGGGCCGGGAGAATCAATTTCATGCAGCTTTGCCAAAAGCAAATCTGGCTTGAGTTTAGGAAGCGAGTGGAGGGGTGAGCTGTGCTCCAGCCTCCTCACTGTGTCTCCCCTTTTCCCCAGCCTGCTCTATACGTGAAAAAGGCCAGCCTGGATAGGAGACTGTGACCCAGCAGGATTCTGGGCAGGCTGCTTCCGTAGGGCCGGTCACCGCCTGAGTTGGAATCCTGAAAGGGGGAAGGAATTGCAACATCTGGGTATGTACGAGCTTTATCCTTGTGGCTTGGTGCTCCCAATCTGAGACAGGGCTGCTGGCAGCAGGGAGCTCCAGCAGTTCAGCACTAGCACATCAGGACGAGGGTCGGGAGAGCTGAGATCAGGGCCTGGGGCTGTCTGGCCAGTGAGTCTGGATGTTGGCCAGTCTTGCTGCTCCTAGCATACATGTATGCACTGGAGCAACAGGGAGGGGGCAACTGCTGGGTGGCAAGAGCTGACCGGGAGCTGACCCCTTTCTGCTCACGTGGTGGGGGTATGGGAAAGCCTGTGTAGGATTCAGACAGTTTTTGGGTCACACAAAGCATGGTGAGGGTTCAAGAGGGAGTTGAGGGAGGCAGAAGGAGCTGGGGTTAGGCCCAGAGAAGACAGGAGGGAAGACAAGAGCCAAGGCTGAGTGTAACCCAAGGGATGCTCTGGGCTGGTACCCAGGACAGCTGCAGGAGTATCTGTGTCCCTGGAAAATGCTGGGTTTGGAGGCGTTGACTTGGAACTGAAAGTGACCAGGGTCCCATTTTAACCTTGGCAAGGCCAGGGAATTGAGAACAATGTCAGCAACACAGACTAGGATATGCAGCAACTTCCACTGTGGCCCAGGGTTTGCTCCCATGGTGGAGTCTCTGGGGGGCAGTGCAGGGAATGAGTGCCAGTGCCTAGTGTCAGCACCCCTGGCAATGTCTCTGGGAGAAAGTACCGCATGTGCCTGGGATTGCCACCCGCCTCCCCTACCCCCTGGTGTCTCTGTGGGACCAGCACCCTTTGGCCTCTGCTGTCTACTCTCAGTTCCTGTGCTGTGTTGCTTCATCCAGAGTCTCTGGCTGTGTTCTACTCCAGCACATTGTTATTGCTAACCCTGGTTCACAGTTGAGATCCTGGGGAGGAAAGGACTTGCCTAAGGGCAGAGTTGGAATAGGAGCCAGGACTCCTGGCTCCCAGGCCCCTGAACTAAGCACTAGATTATGCTGCAGGAGGTGGAGTTTGTAGCACCCCCTCACCTGATATGGCTTCCCTTGAGTTCCCAGTTGGGGACAAGCAAGCTCAGGGCACACATACACTGTAAGTATCAGGAGACCAAGAAGCTGCGAGCCTGCATGCCTGTAATGTCCCCTGCTGCCCGAGCTGCAGCTTGGAGGGAGGCCTTGCTCTAGACCCTCAAGTCTGAAGGGTCACTGGGTCCTGGGATCTGAAGCCTTCTGTAGCCAGGCAACCAGCATGTAGGGGTCCCCTGCTCTCTTCTTCCCCCCCCCCCCCCCCCCCCCCCCCCCCCCCCCCCCCCCGACTGGTGCACCTTGCTGATGCTGTCCTGGACTTGGGCTTCCCCAACCATAGACAGGACAGTCACTTTGAGATGCCCAGTCCAGCTGCTTCTGGGAGGCCAGGAGGGACTATTGAAATGTACCACCTCGCCAGGCATCATGACTGGATGCCACCATGTGAGAGATCAGGACCCTCAGGGCAGAGAGAGAGCTGGCCCTGCTCCACCACTGGAGAGTATATGTATGTTTTTTGCCCTGTCTGAGTGTATATCTCTGTGTGTGTGTCTTCCTTGCCTGCTTGTATCAGTTCTTGTGCATGTTTTGTTTGTGTGCCTGCCCTGTGTGTGTGTGTGTGTGTGTGTGTGGTTGCCTGCATATGAGCATGTGTGTGGCTGGTTGAGAAAGCAACTGACTTACATATGCAGATGTGTGGGGTTTATGTACATTTGGTTAACAGGGGGAGCATAGAGCATCCCCCTTTGAGGCTTTCAAAATTTGGTCAGTTTACCCAAACATCTTGCAACTCCCTCCTTCCGTCCCTCTGCTGCTGGGGTATCACCTTGGGCCCAGGGCATTGGTACCATCCTCAGAGCAGGCTGAAACTGGCCACTTGGGATGGCGGGGGTCAGGCATTTGAGCTCCCTTTCCTCATCCCATCTCTTGCAAGGGCACTGTGGAATTAGGTGCCTCTCTGCCCTGTGGGCAGCTAGGCACCCCTTAGCCTGGTGTTGCTGCTGGCTCCCAGTATGTCCCCATATGCTCTGAGCCTGACAGCCGTAGAGTGTGGAGTGAGGCCTAGCACATTTCCAGACTGAGTCTCTCGCTTGATAGGGGGGCGGGCACTCCCACTCCCAAGGTGTCCAGGGGTCCCCTGACATCTTTAAGGGTTCATTGTATTGAGCTGGGCCTGGTAACTGGCAGGAAGGGTGGCAGGACTGTTGCGGGCTGTCACGAGAAGCGACTGCATGTTGCTCCCTCCATCTGGGGGAGAGACTTGACTCGGTTCTGCCCATGGTCTGTTCTGGGATAAATCCTGACTCCAGGGCTGGTCCCTGTCCCTGGGCAGTGGAGACATGAAGCCCTGCGAACTGGTCTCTGGAAATGCTACCAGAACAAGCCCTCCTCTGCCCACACTTCTAGCCCCAGCTTTCGGGGTGTGACTGAATCGTGGCTCATTGGGATGGGGATGCAGAGGAGAACTCCTGCTCCCAGCTCCCTCTGAGGCTCAAGTAGAGGTCCCCAGAGCACCAGTTCCATTCTCTTTGGGCTCATTGATCCTCTAGTTCCTTGCAGCAGCTGGGGAGATACTCATTCCTGGGGATTTCAGGCAGGTCTCTGACCCATGTTTATTCATTAATTCTCTCTGACCTGCTCTGCAGCTGAGGGTTTGGCACATGCACCAGCATTCCCCTCCTCTGTCAGAGGTTTTGTTGTGTAGTAAAAACAAACCAAATCTGACCGAGCTGCAGCTTGTAGACTCTGGGTCAGGGACCCATATTCACTGCATTTTCCCCATTGCTGCCAATGGAGAAAATGCAGAGAACATGGGTCCCTGCTCTGGGTGAATTAGGAAACTGCATGGAGCAGAGATGCTGTGATAGGGCAGGGTCATGGGGATTATTGTTTACGACCTCCAGACCAAGGAACCCAGTCACAGACTAGGGGTGTCTTTAGATATAATGTCAACAGGTGTCTGAATTTGTGTTTTAACCTTGATATGAACACCGATTTGGCCCTGTGTTCACCATGTGGTGCTGCTTGGACACGCCGCCCATCTTGGGGCAAATTGTTATTTTGCTTTCCTCCCAATCTCGGCAAGCAAGCACTGCTGCCTTGTTCTCTGTGTTGTACCTACTAACATGCCATGCGATATCATTAGACACAACATTGGCCACGTGTTCATCTGAAACACACAAATTGTCCTTGTGATGCAATGGTGGTCACATCACATGTTCAGTGGGTGGCCAAATTGGTGTTGGGATTGTTATGGTCCTTACAACGGCCAAATACGTGCTTAGGGGTTTTGACACCTGATCTTCCTTATGTCTAAAGACACCGTAGGGCTCCCTAAGGCAGGTGCTGCACTGACACGGACAACTCCTGGAGTCTGTGCAGCCCGATGGGCTGGGGTAACAGATGTGCCCTCCAGGAGCCTGCTAAGATCTAGAATTGCAGTAATTTATAAGAATGTGTCTAAGTACTGAAAAGTAATTTATAAGAATGTTTGTGATTTCTCATATGCAAGAAGATGCACTAACAGCAGCATCCACGTGATGGCCACAGGAACATGTGACAACTAGTGGGCCTGCCAGTCCCATACAGGGAAAGCAGTTTGGATAAAGCTAATACAACAATGCCCAGGTTCTGAGGAAGGATACTGGAGAATGTTTGGAAAAAGGAGGAGTGTTGCCGTACAAGTGACAGACAGGAGCCAGTTACAATCTCCCCCACTCAGGGCCCCGGAGAAAGCACAATGGGTGCTTTTACATGAACTGCACCCATGCCTCTACTCTGCCTCACCCGTGGGCAGCCCATATGTTTAAAGGTGGGCTGCACCATGCTAGCTGGCACTCAGGACAGGGTCTTTATTTATTTTTATTTATTTTCTAGATTTCTATACCGCCCCATCCTGCCATGCAGCTCGGGGCGGTTAACAACAATAAAACAGTATAAAAACATTTAAAACAAATATAAAATATGTCAATAAAACAGGGCATAGAACAATCATAAATAAATATATAAGGTGGGGGATTAAAAATCACCCCCCCCCCCCCCCCCAAAGGCCTGGGCAAACAGCCAGGTCTTACAGTTACGCCGAAATATCAAAAGGCTTGGGGCCAGGCGAGCTTCCTCCGGAAGGGAGTTCCACAGCCGCGGCCCTACCACCGAGAACGCCCGCTTCATCGTGGCCCCCCGCTTAACACGGGGGACCTCCAAGCGGGCACCCCCGGCAGACCGCAGGAGTCGTTCCGGGGCGCGAAGGGCGAGGCGGTCCCTAAGGTAAGAGGGGCCAAGGCCGTATAGGGCTTTATAGATCATTACTAGGACCTTGAACTTGGCCCGGCACACTATCGGCAGCCAGTGCAGCGCTCGGAGCACCGGTGTAATGTGCTCCCGGCGACCCGTCCCCGTAAGAAGACGGGCCGCCGCATTCTGCACCAGCTGCAGCCTCCGGGCCAAGAACAAGGGAAGCCCCACGTAGAGCGCGTTACAGTAGTCGAGCCGCGAGGTGACGAAGGCATGGATGAGGGAGGCCAGGTCCGGGCCAGAGACATACGGACGCAGCCTACGTACCAGATAAAGCTGGCGGAAGGCAGCCTTAGCGACTGCCTCCACCTGCCGCTCCAGCCGCAGGTCTGCGTCCAATATGACCCCCAGACTCCGGACCTGCTGAGCTACAGGGGGGCAAACCCCCCCAATCAGGGGGGCCACCACCCCCTTCGCCCTCCCCACCACCATCACCTCCGTCTTATCTGGGTTGAGCTTCAGTCTGCTCCGCCGCATCCAATCCGCCACGGCCTCCAAACATTGGGATAGCACCGAGACAGCAGGGTCTGGGTCGGTAGAAAACGAGAGGTACAGCTGAGTATCATCAGCATACTGGTGACATCGCACCCCGAACCCTCTCACGACCTCCCCCAAGGGCTGCATATAGATGTTAAATAATAATGGAGACAAGATCGATCCCTGCGGAACGCCACACGGTAAGGCGCGGGGGCTCGATGTTTCCTCCCCCAACACCACCCGCTGGCTCCTCCCCGAGAGGAATGAACGGAACCATTCAAGAACAGTCCCGTCCAGACCCCCCCGGTCACGCAGTCGTCTCAACAGCAGCCCATGGTCCACGGTGTCAAAAGCGGCCGAGAGATCGAGCAGGATGAGAAATGTCGAACATCCCGCATCCATCTCCCGGCGGAGGTCGTCCACCAAGGCCACCAACGCCGTCTCGGTGCCATAGCCGGGGCGGAACCCAGATTGAAACGGGTCAAGGAGCCCGATATTATCTAGATGACCCTGGAGCTGGAGCGCCACTGCCCGCTCAATAACCTTCCCTAAAAAGGGAAGGTTAGAGACAGGTCGGTAGCTGGCGAGCGCGTCTACGTCCAACGATGGTTTTTTCAGCAGGGGGCGCACCACAGCCTCTTTTAAGCAAGGCGACAACCTCCCCTGCCGAAGGGACGCATTCACCACCCTCGCCAGCACCGTCCCCAACGTCTCCCCGGAAGCTTTTATTAACCAGGACGGGCATGGATCTAGTTGACAACACGTGGCCCTCACAGACCCCAGGACATCCACCACATCGGCTGGCGTCACTTCCTGAAACTCACCCCATAAAGATGGACCAGACGGACCCTCCGCCCCCCCGCGCTCTTCCCCTACTGCTATCAACCCAGCGTCGAAATCGGCCTGAATCCGAGCGATCTTGTCTGCGAAGTAGATGACAAACTCCTCACAGCGGGCCCGGGACAAGTCCCCATCCAGGCGGAGGGAGGCCGGACTCACCAGCCCCCGCACCACCCGAAACAGCTCCGCTGGACGCGACTTCGCAGACGCTATGAGGACGGCGAGGAATTCCTTCCTCGCCGTCCTCACAGCCTCCACATAGGACCGCAAATGGGCCCTATGGAGAAGACGATCGGAGACAGACCGAGTCCGACGCCAGCGTCGCTCTAGCCTCCTGCCCACACGCTTCATACACCGCAGCCCCTCAGTAAACCAAGGGGTCCTGCGGTGACGAGACCGAGGCAGAAGGCGCCTCGGAGCCACCCTGTCAATGGCCTCCTCCAGCAAGATGTTCCAATGCCGGACCAGCTCATCCACAGAGTGACCGTCCACATCCAGGGTAAGCTCCCTCAGGACCTCCTGGAACCGCTGGGGTTCCATCAGCCTCCGAGGGCGGACCATCCTAACTGGTCCCTTCCCCTTCTGGAGGGGGCGCGCTAAAAGACCGGCCTGAAGGAGGTAATGGTCCGTCCACGACAAGGGCACCGCTGTCACCTCCCCCACAACCGGACCCCCCGCCTCAAGGCCAGAGCCGAAGATCAGGTCGAGGATATGTCCCCCCACGTGGGTCGGGCAGATCACCTCCTGGGACAAGTTCATAGTTGCCATGGCGGCCATGAACTCCCGCTCCGCCCCAACAAGGCCGGCATCGGCGTGGACGTTGAAGTCCCCCAGAACCAAAGTCCTGGGGGAGCCCAACACCACCTCCGAGGCCAGCTCCGCTAGAGCGGTAAGGGATGCCGCCGGGCATGAAGGGGCCCGGTACACCAGCAGCACCCCTAGCTTGCCCCCAGCCAAATCGATCACCACGTGCAGAGCCTCTACACCCACAATCTCCGGCACTGGATACCTCCTAACAGGCCAGTCTTCCCTAAAAACAATAGCTACGCCTCCTCCCCGGCCGCTCATGCGGGGCTGATGCTGCACGGCATACCCAGCTGGAACCAGATCCGCCAAAGTTGGACCGGCCAGATCATCCAGCCAGGTCTCCGTGATGCATGCGAGGTCCACGGCCCCATCCACGATCAAATCGTGGATAATCGGGGCCTTGTTGACCACGGACCTCGCATTCATCAGCACCAGCCCCCCACGCGCGGACCCTGGACCCGGCACCTCCCTCCCCCTTAGTGGGGGGGTGATGACCTCCACCTCCCTCAGGCACCGTGGACCCCTAGGGGCCCGTGCCTTCCCACCCCATGGACCATACCGTCCGCGCCCCATCATGACCTTGGGGGTGATAACCTGCACAACTCACTAGCCTTTAATTTAGGACATTTTTATAGACCACATCCTTACCAAATTCACATTTTATGGTAGTGCTTATAATTATTTATGAATTTCAACATTTTATTATAATTTCAGCTAAATAAGGTAAAACTCTTTTATCCAATCAGCATCTCAACATACATTTCCCCTTTTCCCCTAACTTAACCTGCCAGTCAGTTAGTTAGTTTTTATTGCATGGTCTTTGACCATTGCATTAGCATATAGAAATAAAACATTTGAAGGCATATACACATCAGACAAATATTATAAAAATAAAATACAAACAAGAATACAACCTTGGAACAAACCTAAAATTTCCCAAAACCACCCGTCTATCCCATAACATACTGACACTCATTCCTAGAATTTAAACCAGCAATGCACAAAGCAAAAGACAGAAAAACAATATCCTTGCACAAAGATAAAAAGTGAATAATAAATAATGTAACAATGATTGATAAACGTCATTACATCAATGCCCCGCTAGGGCACCAGAAAGATCCCACAACCCTGAAGGGGCAATGCCCTAGCTAGGCAGAAAGAGAGTGGAACCCTTCTGAGTTGAACAGCTTGAAGAAAATATGCAGCAATGTTCTTAATGGAATCAAGATCCGAACTGTTAAGAATTCGAAACAAAAGAATATGGTCCTTCCCCAGCACTGTGGAGACTCCCCTGGGACATGCTCACACTGACCCCCACCCACACTTGGCTCTCAGGAGCCAGGCTGGGACCTGTGTGGCATTAGATGCTGTCTCCCTGCAGCTAGGGCAGGATGCATTTGCAAGTGCCGCTTGTAGCCAATTCTGTGTGTTTTTAGTCAAGTGCCTCACCCATCATGCATGTTGCAGGGCTGCAAAGGGTACCAATACAGCCTTGCAACATGCATGATGGGTAGGTAATGGGTGGGTAGGTGCTTGTCTAAAAAGACCCTTTGATGCCTCCTCAGGTGCATTCTCACTTTCTCCTCCCCCTCCCCCCCCCCGACCTGATTTTTAATTGTGTGTACTGATTAGATAACAGGATGCTTCATTGCCTCTGCAAATGACCCAGTGCAAACCAAGGTTAAACAGTCCTAGAGTACTCATACCAGGAACATGCATGTTGCATAGGATTATGTTCTATGTATGTTTTCCGTGCCTCATCACAGTAGGACTGAACATTTCCCACTTTCCGTCACCAGCATCCTAGAGACATGGGACAGCTGTGCAGCATCATGGGCTTGCTAACAGCGGCAGGGGCAATAACCAAGGCAAAATTGAAAGCGGGAGAAGCAAGATGTGAAAAACCATAAGAAACAATCATTATCTCCCACAGGAAATTTGAAAATAGAAACCACCCTCTTATGAATGCACCCCTAGTGAGCTAGGAACCTATCCACAACCACCCTGATGGGTGTCTTTAGACGTAGCAGTGATCAGGTGCTTAAGGCACTTGCCACATGACTGTGCATTGTGTCTAAGCACTGTCACTATTTTTGGCCACTAGTCTGCCTCCCATTAACTCCTCATTAGTTCTACGGATGTCTTGGGGGCGACAGTTGAGTGTTTCCCCTCTCCCCATGGCTAGCGTTGTGTCTAAAGACATCAGGTGGTGTGTTCACAGCCATTGTCTGCCTCAGTTCTTCCCTGTCTGCCCCAAATCCTCCACTCTGTACTGTTGCCAAACAGCTTGTTCCTTCTCCACACTGCCATTGTGATCTCCCAAAGCACCGGGTGGGGTGAGCAATGAAGAATGAGCTGTTTAGCTGCAGCACAGAGCAGAGGATTTGGGGCAGACCCAACTGCTCTCCCGCATGGACTATAACCCCCATAATTCCATGGGAGTGCTTCTGCAAGGAGAGTTCCTGCACAAGCAGCAGCCAGGACCCTGATTATCCCCTAGACATGGAAAGGCAGCCATTGCGTCGAAGTACTGAAACGTATTAAACACAGGGCAATACAATGGTGTCAGCACACATTCAGCCACCCCTTTCCATTGCGTCTAAAGGCAGCTGGTGTAATAACACTGGGGTCTTAGCACAAGGCATTGGGGTCTGTCTGTAAATTCCCAGGAATGCAGAACCCAACAATGGCAACAGGTGTTGCTGTAGCCTCTACCTTTGCACGCAGCTTCATAGGTGGTGGAGACCCGTGTGAAAGACATGACGCACGCACCCATGGTGAATGCGGGTGCGTGCGTGCACCCGCCTGCCTAACACTCACCCCCCTCATCCCCATGCACAGAACAACTGGGGGAAATAGCAGTACTCCGTGGGTGTGGATGAGTGGGGATGCATGTGCGGCCATGTGCACGCCCTGCCCACGCACCGGTGTGCCCACAGACCCCCAAACCCATCAGAGCCATGTAAAAAGGGCCTGTGAGGAGCCACTCGAAGAACAGAAGGTTTCTGCCTTGTAAACAAGGTTCTTAAAGATGGCTCCTAACATTCTCACAACACCCACCCTTCCAGCCCCACATGGAATTTTCTTATATTCCTAGAAAGGGTTGGAAGGAATTGTCATTCTGAGGGGGAGAGTGCTTTTTATACTAGAGGAGCTCGAGACCCTCATGTGGTCTGTTATTTGATTAGGGTGAGCACTCTCCCCCTCAGAATGACAGTTCCTTCCAACCCTTACTGCTCCCTCAATAAGTTCTTCTGCCTCCCCTTCCTGGCTCAGGTCCCCATCCCTCACCTTCCTTTCCCTCCTAGTAGGTATTTGTTTACAAACCACTCCTCCCCATGTGAATGATCATAAGGTTGTTACCTTGTAAAGAAGGTTCTTCGAGATGGCTCCCAACATTCTCACAACGGTTGTGCATGCTCACTCTAGTCAAATAATAGACCACATGATGGTCTCGAGCTCCTCTATCCGAACTGTTAAGAATTCGAAACAAAAGAATATGGTCCTTCCCCAGCACTGTGGAGACTCCCCTGGGACATGCTCACACTGACCCCCACCCACACTTGGAGTCTGTCTGCAAATTCCCAGGAATGCAGAACCCAACAATGGCAACAGGTGTTGCTGTAGCCTCTACCTTTGCACGCAGCTTCATGGGTGGTGGAGACCCGTGTGAAAGACGTGACGCACACACCCATGGTGAATGCGGGTGCGTGCATGCACCCGCCTGCCTAACACTCACCCCCCTCATCCCCATGCACAGAACAACTGGGGGGAATAGCGGTACTCCGTGGGTGTGGATTCTGAGGGGGCACTCTCCCCCTCAGAATGACAGTTCCTTCCAACCCTTTCTAGGCATATAAGAAAAAAAATCCATGTGGGGCTGGAAGGGTGGGTGTTGTGAGAATGTTCGGAGCCATCTCAAAGAACCTTGTTTACAAGGTAGCAACCTTCTGTTCTTCTTCTAGTGGCTCCTCACAGGCCCTTTTTACATGGCTACACCAGGTGGTGGGTCCGTGAACGCACTGGTGCATGGGCGGGACAAGCACACGGCCGCACACGCATTCCCAGTCACCCTCCCACTCATCCACACCCACGGACTAACCGCCATTTCCCCCGGTTGCTCTGTGCGTGGGGACAAGGGATGCGTGTTAAGCAGGCGCGCACACACTCCCACTCACCATGGGCGTCCTGCACCGTGCCGTTCGCACAGAGCTCCCCCACCCATGAACATGGGTGGGAGAGACCCATGTAAAAAGGGCTACATTCTCACAACTGTCTTACTTATATTACCATAAGTAGGAATTTAGGATGTAAAACAACATCTATTTTATCTAGGAAAATCTGCAAATATAGCTCTGAGATATTATGGCTGCTATTGCACTAGCTTTTCTTAATGAAGTTATTGCTAACCCACACCCCATAACCAGTTCATTTGCGCCCCCCCCCCCCATATAATCAATTCATGTTGCCCTCCACCCATAACCATTTAATTTGTGCCCCTGGGGTAGCATGAATTGATTATATGGGGGCAGGGCAAATGAACTGGTTATGGGGTGAGGGCAGTGTGAATTGATTATGGGGGCACAACTGAACTGGTGTGTGTGTGTGTATATATATATAATACAAGCAACACCGGCAGGCACAGGTAACACCGGCAGCAAGAAGCAACAGGCCCTGGAGGCCAGGCTGGCTAAGCTCACTTCCTCCCCCACCCCACCCTCCCAGTAAGGCAGTGAACGCAGTCAATTTCTCTGTGCCTGCCTCACTGCCTGCCCAGCTGCCTCTGCAGTGGAACCACTCCTGGAGTGGTGGTAGACACTTGACTGGGAGGTTGTGGGGGCGGGGAGCATTGGGGACCATGCTTGTCTATGGCCACTCGGAGGGGTGGAAAATGGGAATCCTTCCTGTCCAGAAGGAGTAAATTTTATGTAAACTTACACATTTGCATAATTAGATGGAGCCTAATTATGCAAGTTAGGCCCCACACCAAGACTTTGCACATGGCCTCACAAACTCTGGGGCCGGCCCTGGGTGAGCATGCAGAACCCAGTTGTGAGAATGTTGGAAGCCATCTCAAAGAACCTTCTTTACATGGCAACAACCTTCTGATCACTCACATGGGGAGGAGTTGTTTGTAAACAAACAGCTTTATCTCTGTCCCATCAGTGTCCCCCAACTGCTGCTGCAGCACTACTAGGAGACAGAGGCAGGTGAGGGATGGGGACCAGAGCGGGGAGGCAGAAGAACTTATTGTGGGAGAAGCTGGCTGCAGCCTGCTGCCCAGCCAGGCAAGCGCGGGACCCCAGCTGGCTGCGGGGCCATGTGCAGGCACACACGTGGTACATGTCTGGGGCCGGCCCTGTGGATATGTTACACTTTTCCTCATTAAATGCAGACTGTAATTTGCTCCGAGAGCAAAGGGTTCCCCTATAGCCTGAGGGACCTGTCTCCTGCCAATCTTGCTGCACAGATACCACTCCACCCCCATGCACTTCATTTCCCAAGGGAGGGCAGGAGGCCTAGATGCCATTGGCTTCACCAACGCAGCTGGTCAAGATACTGAAGCTGCACATTGTGAGTGTGTAGCAGAATGTGGTAGGATTGTTGGAGTTTCCTCTCTTTGGCTGTCTTCCAGCATGCTTCTGGATCAGGCATGGCTCAGTTTTGAGATGGGGCTCAGTATTCATGATGCAGTCGCACCATAGATTTATATTGAAGTGTGTAAAACTCCCCCACTAACCCCAGGGGAGCTCTCTAACCTTGGCACAAAGAAAACCACAGAAGGAAAGCTTGCAAGTATTTATATGGAGAGAGGTTTTTTATAGAGAGAGTTAAGGATGGTGGTCACAGGCCATACCTAGGAAGAGGGAAGAAATGGTTGAACAGAAACACAAGTTTGCAAGTAAACGCAACAACAGTCCAGGTCCTACCCCCACCTCTGAAGGCACAAGAAGTTCATTTCTGCAAGCATTCTCGAGCATTCTCGGTGGTAGGACCGCGGCTGTGGAACTCCCTGCCGGAGGAAGCTCGCCTGGCCCCAAGCCTTTTAACATTTCGGCGGAACTGTAAGACTTGGCTGTTTTCCCAGGCCTTTGGGAGGGAGGGTGGGGAGGGATGTTTTTAATCCCCCACCCATTTATTTAATTGTTTTGCTAGCCATGTTTTATATGATGTATTTTATATTTATATTTTAAATTGAATTTTAATGTTTTATTATTGTTGTGAGCCGCCCCGAGCTGCATTGCAGGAGGGGGCGGGATATAAATCTGTAAAATAAATTTAAAAAATTAATATATGGAGTCGCTCATTAAACAAGAACGAAATATAGTTGGTAAGAAATATGATTAAACATCATGCAAAAATGAGGTAAAACTTTTTCATAATTGTGCGTTGAAAAGAATGTAGCTGTTGGTGATAACACACAATTGGTGGTATGAAGCAACCAAAATAAGTAACCAATAAAAGACCATTACAATGAAACAAGATAAAAACTAGTTTTACAGTTGTAGTTACAGAAGCAATGGTTGTCATGTTGGAGAAATCTGTGCAAAAATTACTCTACAAATCTAGACACTGTATGTGTATTTCTAGTCATCTTCATTCTCCTCATCACTAATAGCACAATTTTTCCAGAACAAACAATTGCAGAAATGAATGGAACAGGTGCAAAAATCAATGCAGGCAAGATACAGCACAGTGACATCTTCTGGTCGAACACGGCTGTTCAGTCGCACAGTTACAGTTCACCATCTTCAAAACCTCATGGGGTACCGCTTCAGTGCTTGGTGGTGTGGAAATAGGGATGAGGGATTTGGTTTTAATCCCCCCCCCCCCCAAGCAAGTAGGAGGATCCTCCATATCAGGACGATCTTGGTTCAGTGCTGTCTGCCAAATGCATGATCCTGTGTGTGCCCTTTTAAAGTTTTCCTGAAAGGCAGGTGAAGTTGGAGGTAAAGATTTCAATTTCGGTGCCGTACACACTTTGTCTCCTGGTTTTAGCCAGCCATACATCATACCTTACTTCAGACATACTGCTCTTTACTTTGCTTCCATAGAATGCAACCACAAATGCAGTAGATTCATCAATGATATCTGACATACTGGCATTAATCTCCCTGATGTTTGAAAGTTTCAGACCTTTGTTTAGCACTTTGACAACTGTCAATTTTCCAATACCCCAGGGGGATGCGGTGAAATCGCAATTTAGTAACGCACATGCTGGTAGAAGATATGGGACAATGGCTTCATTGTGGATGCCCCAATATTGATAACTGCTCTTATTGCACTAGTGCTTTACATCAAGATAGTGAACGTCCACTTGCACCCCAGAGAACAAAACATCAGCAACAGGAAAATGTCAGTATTATCACAGATAACTTCAACACAGCTAATATCTTCCATACAACCAACATATGACGCTACCTGGACAATTATTTATTTATTTAATTTAAAATTTATATCCTGCCCCTCCTGCCCTCAGGGCAGCCTGGGGTGGAGAACAACATTCAATAAAAACAATATAATTTTTAAAAAAAAACAATTTAAAATACAATATATGTGAACCCCCAACCCCACCCCCGCCAAAAGTCTGATGGAACAGCCGGGTCTTACATACATGCCGAAACAGCAGGAGGGCAGGAGCCAACCGAGCCTCCTCTGGGAGCGAATTCCACAGCACAGGGGCGGCCACCGAAAAAGATCTAACATCGGCGGCCACCCGCCTTGCCCGGGGAACCTCCAAAAAGGCTCCCACGGACGATCTCGAGGGTCGCACGGGCACATGGAGAGTGAGGTGGTCCCTGCAGATAAGCAGGGCCCAGGCCGTGAAGGGCTTTAAAGGTTAAAACCAGCACCTTGAACCTGGCCTGATACTTTATAGGCAGCCAGTGCAGAGCCCACAGCACTGGTGTCATGCGCTCCCTGCGACCCGTCCCCGTAAGGAGATGGGCCACAGCATTCTGCACCAGCTGCAGCCTCCGGACCAGCTTCTCGGGCAGCCCCACGTAGAACACGTTACTGTAATCCAGCCTCGAGGTGATGAAGGCATGGATGACAGTGGCGAGGTTGGAGTCTGAGAGATACGGCCGAAGCCACCGGACAAGATGTAACTGCCGAAACGCACTCCCCGCCACGGCCACAACCTGAGATTCCAGGCTGAGCCGCGAATTGAGGAGCACACCCAGACTCCGCACTTGAGAAACCATGGGAGGGTGAACCACCCCCGCCCCCCAACAAGAGGAGATTCAACCATCCCCCAGTTCCACCAAGCCCTCGCCCACCAACATCACCTCCGTCTTGTCAGGATTCAATTGCAGATGGCTCGACCTCATCCAAGTCCCACAGCTGACAGGCACTGGAAAAATAAGGAAAAAATAAGGAAAAAATGGCCTGGGTCGATGGAAAAGGAGAGGTAGAGCTGAGTGTCATCAGCATACTGATGACACTGCATGCCCTGAAACCCCCTCACGATTTCCCCTAACAGCTGCATATAGATGTTAAACAAGAGGGGGGACAGAATGGCACGTGAGGTCCTGGGGGTAAGACGTACACTCCCCCAAGACCACCCGGTGAGTTCTCCCGGCCAGGAGCGAACGAAACCAGTCCAAGACCGTCCTGCCAATTCCGGCACGGTCCCGCAGGCGAGTCACCAACACCTCATGATCGACTGTATCGAACGCAGCTGAAAGGTCTAGCAGGACCAGTAAGGTTTGACGACCCTGGTCCAACGCCAGACGGAGATCGTCAACCAAGGCCACCAGTGCCGTCTCCGTACCGTACCCAGACTGGGAGGTGACATTACGGAAGCATTATGGTATTTTCAGTCTTATTCTCTGTCCCTTTTCAGATCATTCCGTACATCCTGTTTGCTTTTTTGGCCGCCACTGCACATGCAAACTGAGCTCAGGATTTCAATGTATTGTCCACAATGACTCCAAGATCCTTTTCCTGAGTGGCAACCTTTAATTTAGAACCCAACATTGTATACATATAGTTTGGATTATCTTTCTCTACGTTAATCACTTTGCACTCGTTAACATTAAATTTAATCTGTAATTTATGAATGCTGTTTGAAAGTTGCAGCTGATGCAGAACGTGGTGGCTCAGATGGGTTGCCAGGAGTACATTACACTGGTACGCCGAAGTCTGCGCTGACTGCCTATAGCATTCCAGACACAATTCAAGGTGATTGTTTTGACCTTTAAAGCCCTAAACTGTCTGGGTCCCATATATGTGAAAGACCACCTGTCCTATCATGTTCCACTGCGGCCCCTATAGTTCGCCAGTGCCCTCTTGCAGGTTCCATCTGTTACCCTTGTCTGTGGGATGGGGTGTGCAGGAGGGCAGTCTCGGTTTCTGCCCCTGTTTTGTGGAACTCCCTTCTCCAAGAAGTTGACTTGAAAGTTGAGCCCGAGCCTAAGCATCGTTCCGGAGGTGCCGGTATAAAATACTTTTATTTGAAAAAGCATTGGGTGAGGTGGGTTTTGTTGGGGGGGGGGGGGGGTAGGGCTGGGGGGGCGGAGTTTTTATTATCTTAATTTTATTATTACTTTTATTAATTGTGAGCCACCCTGAGCCTCTAGGGAAGGGCAGTGAATAAATCTGAATAAAATAATTACATAAGTAAATAATTTAGATACCCAGTCACCAAGTCTAGCAAGATCCTCCTGCAGTTCCTCACAATCTGCTCAGGTTTTAACTACATTGAATAACATTATATCATCTGCATATTTGATAACCTCACTTTTTATTCCCTTTTCCAGATCATTAAGAAATATATTAAACCACACCTGTCCCAGTACAGATTCCTGGGGCACTCCGCTATTTACTTCTCTCCACTGTGAAAACTGACCATTTAGTCCTTCTCTTTGCTTCCTAGCCTTTAACCAGTTACTAGTCCACAGTAGGACATTGCCTCCTATCCCATTAACTATTTACATTCCTCAAAAGTCTCTTGTGGAGGGACCTTATCAAACTCTAAAACTCCAGATTCAGACTGGTTCTGGTTCAGACTGCATCTTACCAGCTCCACCTCTGTTGTTAACCCACTGAAGGGCCCCTCCAAAATTGATCCCAGAGGACTGAAGAAGAGCAAACGGAGCCCATTTTTAAGAAAGGGAAAAAGAAGACTGAGGAAGTATAGGCCAGTCAGCCTGACTTCAGCAGTTCCACAGGTGACATTTACCCCAATTGTCTGCATAAAGCCCCAATTCACTGGTGCTGATACTTCTGCTTGTGTGACCCTGTTTTAAGAACAATCTTATCCCAGACACTAACAAAGTTGATGGAGAGTATCAGTCAGGATTGCGATCCCATCTGCAGATAGCTTGGAAACTTCTACTCTAATCGTCGATGTGTAGTCAGGGACCTGTGTTCTCTACATTTTTCCCCAATGGGGAAGAGACCGAGAACATATGTCCCTGTGTATGGTCCATAATCCCTGCCCCTATGAAGGGTTTAGACTGGGGCAGGGAAGGGCTGGGCAGGTGTTGAGAGGTGCTGGAAGGTCTCTGAGGGAAGCTGGGTGCCTGGGGGTGCATGGGTGTTAGGGAGGGGAGCTGGGAACTCTGGAGGTCAGGGCACTGGGATATGGCAGTCTGGCAGAGGCTGTCAGGGGGTGTAAAATGTCTTGTTGGGAAGATGGGCTAGTATAGAGCTTTCACCATGTACTCTCACTTACCCCTTTTGGCTTCTTCTTCCCACTATATCTGAGCTGAGGCACAGCCAAAGAGGAAACTAACAGGCCTGCAGCCATAGGTTGAGCGGCCTCGAGCATGTGCAGCTCCTGGCCACACCCTCCCCAGATGAGTGAGACAGGATGGGATGTGGGCTGGCATGACACAACTGCCCCATGCATGAGAGATCAACCTGGGCAGTGTCCTAGAACTTTCACTATGGTTGAGAGCACTCTATTGGTTGTGGCTGCTCAGTCACTGCAGAGAGAGATGTGTGTGTGGTGTAGGCAAGGTTGGAGCCCTCCTTCTCCCTCTTAACAGGGCTCCTACAGTCTGACCAGGGGCTGGTGATGCTGGAGAACTAGGGCTCTCCCTGGCTGCAGCCAGGGCTGAGTGTGCCTTACCTTTAGGTGTAGCCTACCACTGAAACCAAGAATACTTCATATTTGCAGATATTATTCACATTTGTGCATAGACTACTCATGGGGCTCCCACGGGGGAACAAGTGCCCCCCTCCCCAATTTTCAGAAGTCCTATAGAAACCCTGCCTAGCCCTCACTGCTGTGCGCCCACTCCCCCCACCACCACTCTCGACAGTTACCAGTCACCTATGAATTTTGGATAGCAATCTGAATAATTATCTGCACCCAAAAATATCTGTTTAGCCATGGATTCGAATAATTCACTTCAGATACCCTGGGGTTTTTTTGTCATTGTGGTTGCCTTATTTGTTGCATATCTGAATCAAAATGGCCAAAATAATTGGAAAAAACAACCCCATAAGGTTGAACAGAATATTTGAACGAAGCAGGCACAGCTAGTTTTTGGGACCCAATTTAAAGTGAGAAAATTTGTTGGATCCAGTATTCACCATGGAGATTTGTTTTGGCTCTAGAGTCACCTAATGACTGAGAAGTGTTTGGGGATGCACTGAGCCCTCCCATTGGGTAGAGTTCTGTACCTTAGATTAAAACTACCAGCCCCAGAACAGAGTTCCTTGGAATTATTTCCCAGAACAGTCGTGTTACGTGGCTTGTCTGTTTTGTCTTGGTTTTTGTTCCAGGGGGCCCCAGTAGGGTCTGAGTGCTCTGACTCACCCAGGTTTTGCTAGGAGGTGTTTCAGCGGGATCTGTGAGTATCTGCCCCCCCATCTCCAGGTTTTGGTAAGGTGCATGTGCTTGACTCGGTAGGGTCTGTGAGTGCATTGACCACCCAGGTTTTGCAAAAGTGGAGGGGAGGGCGGAGAAGCACATCAGTATGTGGTATTAAACTACACCAGTGTTTTCCCAATGATATGTCTTGGATTTTGGCTTTAGAATATATTGGTAGCTTTCCCCTAGATGTGAGCTGTTTGTGTGAATCTGATTGCTAGTCCCTGCGCTTAAGTGTGTATTGGGGGAGTGGGGTCTTGCCTTGCATATTGTCACTAGTGTGACACTGCCATTGGCTGTGGGGCTGGGTTATCGCACACCCACAATGAAATTTCTTTGCCAAGTGATGCTGAGTACTGATCCAGTTTGTGCCTGTTTCCATAACAACCTTTCAGAGTGTGCTGAGACTTTCTCTCCTTTACACAGATGCTGGAAATTGAGTGAGGCACAAAATGCTTCCCATTTTCAGATGGACAAATGGGCTCAGATTAAAAAAAAATAATTCTCATACGTGCAGGCTGCACACAGCCTTCACTGGACAGTTCATCTCTTCCCTCGTTACTCTGTGCCCATCCACCTTTCAATGATATGGCTCTGCCACCTACCAGGAAGCAATTATTTTTTCTTCCCTCCAAATGTCAGGGTGGATTTGATGAGTTTTAATACTTGGTAGGCTAATAGTAGTGGATTACTGCTAGGCCTAATGCAGACAGGTGCCACATAAGCTTTCTTCCTACACAGCTGCCAATGGGCTGGGTGACCTGCAGCTTCCACAGCTATTCCTGGCTCAATTCTGCCCTGCAGCCTCTCTGCTCTTCTTGTCTTATTGTTTGAGTTGGGCCCCTATGTGCTAGAACACTGACCCAAACCTTGCTCAAGGGAATTCACAACCTACAGCAACTGCTGTAGTATCATAAGGAACCAGATAATAGTCTTTTTCTAGAAATGGTAGCAATTAGAAAAACCTGGATCCCCTTTGGTGCCAATGAAAGGAATCTAAATGAATATTCATTTTACTGGTTAGATTTGCTGGGAGTAGCCAAGCAGAAATAACTCTTTGCAAAGGCTTTAAATGCAGCAGTGGTGTCTGGTGACCCCTCCCATTGTCTTGACACACTCCAATCCTGGAGCTCCTAGTGCGGGAGGGAGGGGCTGTGTTGCCTACAGGAGTTTTGAGGCAGTTCTTAAATCCACCCACCCCCACTTAAAAGCTGAAAATCAGCCAATCTGGGCCTTGGAGTGCCAGGGTCCAGGACAAAATTCCCAGTTGTCTCCCTGCCTTTATGGGGGCAGCTCTGAGCCCATAAACTCTGTGTGTGGCCTGTGGTTAGAGGAGGCTGGTGGGGGGGAGATGATACTAGAAGTGTGTCAGGTGGAGCAGTTGCCCCCAGTGCTATCTCTGCCATTCCTGTGTTAAGTGCTATATATCTGTACCAAGGGTAGGGAAGGGGTGTATGCACAGCCAGGCACGTGGCACATACATGACCAAGCTGTGTAAAAAGCAAAACAAAGAAAAAAACAAATGGAAGAACATAAAGCAAGGTTCTGTCCTGAGCCCTCCCTTTGACTTTGGGCTAGTCCCCTCTCCTGTCTTGGTTTCCATATCTTTAATGTATCCCACATAGTTGCTGGTGAGGGGTGGAAGTGGTGACATGCCAGTGTGCCAGTACGGTATTTGATCATGTCGGGGTTTGGTGCTGCTTCTGCCCCAAAGTGTCCGGGAATGGGGGCTGCCATCCCCCTCGGAGAGGGTACTGGCTCTGAGGAAGAGTAATCCCTTGGTGCAGGTGGGATCCGTGGGAGGTGTTTCTAGTTCTCAGAGTATAGCAGGGACCCATCACCCTCAGTACCAGAGACTGGCTCAGCCTGCTGTGGGCAATCTAGCCACAAGGCATGGGCTGGAATAACTTCTTCAGTATGGTGCATCACCTGCTGCCCACTAGCAGCCTCACCCGTTAGGAAGAGGGGGGCATCAACTTTGCCTAACAACCCATGACTCACTACATGCTCCTTCCCCTTAGCTTAGACTCCACTCATTTCCAGGAAAGCACCTACCCCACCCCCTCTGGCCAAAGTCAGGGTGAAATTGAGCCTTCCCTGCCCCCATCTGTGTCTCTGGGGAAGCCAGTGGTGACTTCTGAGGTGAGCATTGTATTGACCCCACTGCCCTGAATCACCACGGGGGTGGGTGGGGGGCCCTGAGCTTGCATCCTGCTCTGGGGTCGGCAAGAAACTGGCAACAATCCTGGCTGTAAGCCAATATCACAGGGCAGGTACTGGCTTGTCCAAGGGGGGTGATTGCAAGTAGTGGAGGGAGCCGTTCCAGAGCGCATCCCCAGCATCCCACAGTGCTGGGGACGGGGGTATGAATGGCTGTGCCAAGAGGAGTCTGGCCACCCCAACATTTGTAGGGGGCTCAAGCAGGCAGTTTGACACAGTGGGTAGAGCACCAGCAGGCGACCCTGATCCCCGGCTCGGGCGGGGGAGGAGGAAGCGTGGTTGGGGGCGGTTCTCGATTACCGGGCCGGCTCCGGCATGCCGTGGTTGGGGGCGGAAAGTGATTGTTTAGTGGAAGACGATCCTGGTCCCTAGCAGGGGCTGCTACTCAGTGCGGGGTCTGGTGGCTATGGCGCCGCGGGGTGTGTGGGGCTGCGAGCCGGGGCTGGTAGTCAGGAACCCGGAGGTATGCCAGCGCCCTGCCCCCTTTTCCCCAATGCGGAACGGGCAGTGCCCAAACCAGCTCCCCTCGTCCCATGCACGCGGTTCCTGGGGAGCTCGCGGCGTGTTGACAGACCGGCGACGTATGCACACAGATTAACCTCTGTTTCGGGGAGAATGTGCAGGTGACTGGCCGAGAGGCAGCCCCGATCTCAGATTGGCTCTCGGTAGGAGTGTGGGTCATGGGTGTAGCTGGGAGGTGGCCCCCGATCCCCAGCTTGGATCCAGGGGTGGTTAGTTGGCCGGGGGCGGGTCCTGATCCCTGGCTGGGTGTGTGTGGGCAGGGGCAGGGAATGTGTGTTTAGCGGGGGTTGGCCCCAGTTCTCAGCAGCGGCTGCTAGTCAGTGGGGCTCAGTGTGGGGGCTGGTGGCTATGGCGCCGCGTAGTTGCCGCGGGGCTGCAGGTTGCGGGCCAGCGCTGGCAGAGCGGCAAGGCTGCAACGGTGCCGCCCGCTCTTCTTGCTTCAGTTCTTACGGATCCTGCTGGCAGGTATCAATTATGTAAATACGGCAGCAGCGGCGGCAGAGGCGCAGCACTGGTGCGCTCCGCTCCAGGCTTCGTTCCCCTCCCGATGGCAGCTTGCGCACAGCCCCGCGTCCGGGTAATCGCCGGAGACCCAGTGGCAGCGGATTCTCCCCGGCTGGCTGTAGGTCAGGCGGTGACCGGGGCCATGGGGAAGCCACGCTGGGACTGAGCCCGGAGATGCAGCAGCAACACCTGCAGGATGGGCAACTCCCAGCACAAACCTCCTCGCAGCAAACAGCGCAGAAGGGAATCGGCAACAGGTACGGGGGGGGCGAGAATTGAGCTCCCTCTCCAGTGCACCCGAGGTCCAGGTAGGGTTGCCGGACACCGGCCTTCTCCACCCCACTCCTGGCAGGACATGCTGCTCCCCCCTGCCCTGTAGCCTATGCATCCGGTACCAGGACCCCCTGCATACATGGTGATCCCTCTTCCACACGTGTTTCTCTTGCACACATCCATTTGTGGCTTGACATCACACTCATACCATTCTGGTGGTGTCACCTAGCACGTCTGGCACAGGTGCATACCAGTTTACAGGAGGCGCTTAAGCCCTGTGAGGTAAAGGGGGAACAGAGGCCCTGTACCTGGGTTTCAGCTTCATAAAGCCCCAAGGAATAGACTCCTAACCCCATAAAACAGATATTCTCTTATCACCACAGAATAGCCCATCCACCAAGCTCTATAGAGCCCTGTAGAACAAACCCATTCCCGCCCCTGGAGCTCCATAGAGTCCATAGAACTGATGTCCTTCACAGCTCCACAGAGCCACCTAGAACAGCCATTCCTCCCCTCATCTCCACTGAACGGACACCCCTACAGCTCCACAGAGCCCCTCAAAACAGATATCCCGCCCCCCTCACTCAGCTCCATAGAATAGGTGCTGCAGCTCCACCACATCTGTGATTTTGGCTTGTGGCTCTAGCTGCCCTAGTGCAGTACAAAATCCTTTAGTCCCCCTCATAGAGAGTGTCCCTGTGCCTTTTCTCTTGTGTGAAGCATTCATGTCTGACCCTCCCTGTGCAAAGGGATAGGCAGGTCTGCCATCCATGATCCTCACCACCTCAGATGTACTGTGCCCTCGGCCTTTGCCAGCATCTCTCCATTGCAGGGCACTCCTCCCTCACTTCTGACATCTCTTCGTACCTTCTCCCTGCAGCTTGGATGCAAATCTTCTGCCTCAGTATGCATAAGCCTCCTCCTCTCCCACTGCAGATTCCTTTCCCTCCTGCTGGGCATGTGCAGCAACCTTCCCCTCTCCCCAACTTTCTTTGTGACCCCCTTCTGCTGTCAAATGTGCACCAAAGCTACTTTTGCATCATGGGACAGAACATTGCAGCCAGGCTGGGCTGGATATCTTCCCTGCTGGGCCCTTCCTTGCTGGGATGAAACAGTCAGTCTGTTTTCGCAGGACAGTTCTCCAAAAATGGAATGGCTGGAGAAATGCTGATTGACTGGAATTTTCTAACAGAATTTTGTTTGTTCATTTTGCCCTGACTATTCTGCACATGTACAAAATAACAGCGGTTGTATGCAAAATGGTGGCAGCCATAACAGCACTGCCATCTTGCGTACAGCTACTGCCATTTTGTGCATGTGCAGAACAGCTAGGCACCATTTTAAGCATGTGTAAAGCAATCAATTTTTTAGATCTGTTTGAATAAAAATTGGAACGATTGTTTGTTCCAATTGAGCCGAATCGATCCATTGAAAATGGAATCTGGTCAGAAACAGACTTTCAACCCTATCTGGGCTGGGAGCTCCATTTCCCAGTCTGGTGTGAGTGGAGTGGATAACTGTGACTGACAGGATGTTCTCAGTAACTCTGCAGGTGCATGGGGTTTTGCTATGGCAGTGAAGGCAGAAAGAGGCCCATGTGCTTATTGTGGTATTTCCTGGGGTTCTCCAAGCAGCTGTCGTCCCCTCTGGGCACCCAGCCCAGTTCTCTGGGTTGGAGACAACATCTCTCATGATAAGAGACATGACAGAGGCCATGGGGACAATATGCTGCCTATAGTCCAGATTGCTGCGGCTTTGTGTGTGCATGTGTGTGTGCACTCTCCACTTCTCCTTGATGAACTGGAATGCATCAGACCCTCCAGTACCTTTCGGGTCCCCTTTTCCAGCAGAGCTATCTGTCAGGTATCTGTCTCTGATGACACATAGCAGTACCCTGACTATGTGTGTGAAGGGGGAAAGGAAGATGGACTGATTAGGCCCATTGAGAGAAATTTGGATCCCTGGTACATGCTAGTAGCTGGGGAATCCTATCTCTCATTCCCCTGACACAAGTTTTGAAATCAATATCTGGCTTCAAAACTGGGACTTTATTTGCACAAATGTTACTTGTAATTATTATGTTACTCATATTAAATGTGAATTAAGAAATACAATTTTGGTAAATTTGGGGAGGAAAGGTTGACCTTAGGGCCTGGCAGAATTGTATGTACGCTCATTATCTCCCCCTTTCATCAGACCTGGAAGTGATGTGCCTGCCATCACTGGCTTGCTCCACTGAGATAAGGGACCTGTTGCTCTGGTAGAGGGAAGAGCTCTCTCGTGTTCTGCAGAGCAGGGTTCCCTTGCCAGGCAGGTACCGTTGAGGCAGCACGGGTGGACCCTGGGGTGGCAAAAACTGCAGCTGCCCCTGCCACCAGTAAGTTCCGTGACTGGATCGGGGGGGGGGAGGGGTTGCCTAGGGCAGCAAAACTCAGTGTGCCATTCCTGTTGCCAGGGCACAGATGGCTGTGTTGCTGAAGTGTGATGGTAGAGCCTATGTGTGAAAATAAATGTGCAGCCAGCACACTGACTACATGCTCTGGGCAGGGAGGTGGGGCTGGCAGGAGGCCTTGACCCTGGCAGGGTCACATTGGGGAATGGAACTGATGCGTGCCCAGTCAGGCCGGTGAGCACTCCCACACACCTCCACGCCTTGGCGGCGGAACAGAACAAACAGGAGGCTGGGCAACCTTGCCCTTGGCGTGACCCCACTCCCCACCATGACAGGCAGCCATGGTGGCCAGTAATGGGCAGCCATGGCAGCCCCTGCGCTGTGGCAGGGATGGCTATGCGAACAAATGTGCAGGCCCACTATGGCTTTACTAGGCAGCCCTTGGCCCGGGATCATCCAGGGGTCTGCTGCTTGCCAGGGCAGCAGTAAGCCCACACCTAGTGGCCCAGAAACCGACGTGGCAGTGAGTCCCTAGCAGGCCGTAGTGGGCCCTCGTCGTGTTTGGTTTCACCCTATGTCTCCACTGCTGCTGTGAGTCCTGGCCATGAGGGCAAGACTTTTTAGCACAGAAACCCCAGTGGGGCCCATCCAGTCTCCTGGGTGATTCACACAGCATCTCCTGGGACTGAGTCAACCCCTCCCTCCCCCCAGCTAGTGATGCCTGAGCAACTAACCATGTAGCTGATGGGCATGTGGGTGCAGAGGTGCCCCCATCATCAGGCAGCCAGTGTAGCAGTCATTTGGTCAGGTAGGGAAGAGACTGCTGCTTGTTTGGGTGAGTAGACAGGCTCACCTAGCTAGGACAGGGCGCTGTCCCCTGGGATGCACATGCTGGACAGCTTCCTGGTCTATCCCTGCCCACCTTGTTCTGGACTGGCACAGTGGGAGTGCCCTGTGCTGTCATTCCCTGCCAATAGGAGACGGGGAGCATTGCACCTAGCTCTGAGCTGTCTCTGTGAGGTCCCTGCATGGCTCCCCAGTACCAAAGTCGTACTGCAAGCGATCAAACCACCACCACCACAAATAGTGTATTGTGAGGTGACCCTGACCACTCCCCCCACACTCACATATGACTATGAACTGGTAGCTTAAAAGTAACTGATAACGGTTTAGAAAGGTCCTTGTAATCAAATTAGTTAGGATCCCTTCTGCCTCCTCCTTGTGTAAAATAATAAGTGGTTGCCATAGCACCCAGGTGATTGCTCCAACTGAGCAATTAGCAGGCAGATTAAGTGGCTGCAAAGGTGCAGAGCTGACTGATGGCAACCTGGGCTAATTGGCTGAGATGGTTATAAAGGCATCGTGCCTCTTCCACACACCCACTCACACCCAGAACAGCCTTGTAGGATGGTAGGGGTATGCTGGGGACTGGTAGTGCCAGAAGAAGGAGGAGCAGATGAACTAATGGTGCGATCTTGCCTAGCAGAAGCTGATGTGCTGAGTGGAGGATGCTGTCTGCCATGTAAAGGAAAAGCCCAGCCTGACTCAGCTTCTGGGGTAGAAGTGGGGAGGGGGTTGAAAAGCTAGTTCCCATGTCCCCTTGTATGTTTCCTGAGCATATGCTACAGAGTCACTGAGATTCCCAGATACTACCGACATGCTGACTGTGTATCTTACTGCCTGCCTGTACTATGCAGGCCATTGTGGTGAGTACCATGTGTGTGGGAGGGGTGATTGCCTGGTGTGATGGGAGAAGGAGGACTTCCAAACTAGCATTGCCATCCAATGTGTCTGAGGCTCTCTGCACCGTGCTGCTGTTGGCAACATAATGATCGAAGCACTTTGGCAGCCACCAGACATGGATTCCAGCATATGAAAATGCTGTGATAAGACCTTTTATCTGCTGAACAAGAAGCCACTGAAATCAGAGAGACTTTTCTTGCCTCCCACCTCCAAAGAGCTAGCCTCCTTGCTGGATCCCAAGTAGGTCAGAATCCAAGAGTGGGAGAAGGTGATTGTAACACCCAGTTAGCAGGACCAGTGGGGGTTCCCTGGCATGGGGAGGGTCTTTCCTCTGGGGATAATGTTCTCCTTCAGGCTTATCCTGTCTGAGCAGGGACCTTTCCTCCTGAGTGGGCAGCGCTCCTGGGGTGCAGAGGGCAGGAGGTACTGAACCTGAACCATCCCCAGGTAACTCAAGCTAAGCTCACAGTCCCTGTCCCTTAGTTTTTTTTAGCAGGGCTGTGCTTCCACAGGCAGCCACTTTTCAGCCATGCTCTCTCCTGGGATTTACCTTTGTTGTTATTGAATCTGCTTTTGTACAGGGGTTGTGCACGGGGATTTCCGTACCATGTCACTCCTGGCTCTGTTCTCATACAGCCAGGAGACAGTAAAGAGTCTGCTCTTACAGTGACCTGGTCCAGGACAGCATACCCTCCAGAAATGCTGCAAGTCTGTCCTTTCACAGGTAAGGGTCTGACTGACCCAGGATGAGGAGAGGGGGCTGTTGTGCTGGCTGCACCAGGCTGGTGCTGTGAGATCAGAGTGGTTGTGGGGCACTTTCTGGGGATAGAGTGATGTTCCTAACTGGCTTCTGCTTATGTTAATGGAAAATCCTCCCCACCACTGCACCCTCTCCTAATGGCATTAAACGGAGATATCGACATATTATGCATCTCAGAAACCTGGTGGAATGAACATAATCAGTGGGACACTAATACTGGGATACAAAATATATTGAAATAACAGATGAGGAAGATTAAAATTGTAAAGGAAGCAAACTGCACTCTGGAATCTCTGCTTTAATAGGGAAGTGTATAGCAGTATACTACTGACTGCCTGACCAGGATGGTGGCACTGATCATGGAATGTTAAGGGAAATTAGACAGACTATTAAAGTTGGAAACAGAATAATAATGGGTGACTTTAATTCTGCTAATATTGACTGGGAAATGTCCCCTTAGGGCATAATGCAGAGATAAAATGTCTAGATGCCATAAACAACTGCTTGTTGGAGCAGTTAGTTCTGGAACCTACAAGAGGAAAAGCGACTTAGGACTAGATCCAAAGTGGAGTGCAGGACCTGGTGCAAGGGGTAACAGTGGTGGAGTCCCTTGGCAATTGTGATCATAATACAATAAAATTCAGCATACTTATAGGCAGGGACCCATGTTCACTGCACGGTAATGTTTAACTTTTAAGAGGGGATCTATGCAAAAATTAGGAAAGTAGGTAGCAGGAAACTAAAAGGAGCAGTTATGAGGACTGAATGTCTGCAAGAGGCATGGAGACTATTTAAAACCACCATCATGAAGGCCCATATTAAATGTATTCCACAAATGAAAAAAGGTAGCAAGGGGATCATACACCTGCCAGCATGGCTAAATGGTGGGATTAAGTAGGCCGTTAAAGCCAAAAAGGCATCTTTTTAAAAATGGAAAGTTAGTCCAAATGAAAATAGGAAAGAGCATAAGCACTGAAATTAGCAGTAAAGCATTAATATGGGACACAAAGGGCCAGTTTGAAGAGCAACTTCCTAAAGGCGCAACAGCTAATAATAAAAACTTTTTCAAGTACATCCAAAGCAAGAAGTCTGCTTGAGAGTCACTTGGGCTATTAAGTGATGTGATAGGACGTAAGGGGCGCACAGGGAGAGGATAAGGCCATTGTGGAGAAACTAAATGAATTCTTCTCTTTGGTCTTCACTGCAGAGGATGTTGGTGTAATGGAAATTGGGTGCCATTTTGATTTACTAACTCTGGTTCTCGAAATCAAACAAACCAACAAAAAGCACTCTTGCTCTATCTTTGCCTGCTTGTTCTAAATCTAGGAGCTGCATTCCATCAGCAGCTGGCAACTCAATTGTTGAGCTTGGTACACAGTGGTACACGGTTCGGAGTTTTTCACTGTACTGGCTCACCACTATGATGGGAATTGGGGTTGCCCTCTAGCAATCCCCCCCAAAGCACCATTGGTTCAGGTTACCCCACTCAGTCACCACTAAGCATCACTCTCCCCAGAGTATGCCAGCCTGTAAGGGGTTAATCCGTGGTCACCTGTGTCTCAAGGTGTTTGTAGACAAGCACCTCCCACCTATTACTTGTCAGTCACCCACCCAATATGCATACCAATCACTCCACACCATCCTTCCCAGGCAAAAAGTCTCCACAGGGACGCATGTGCCCATCCACCATGTAGTGAGGGAGAAAGGGGTGCTTGCTTGCAAAAGCAGCTCAAACATCTGCACGGTTCCACACATCAGACAGGACAGCTATCTCCACCACATCAGTCAAGTAGGGACCTCCAGCCAGGGACGTGAGCAGGCCCAACTTATCAAGACGATTCTGGCATTCCCCAAGACCCCTTCAGTAACCCGGAGCACACAACAGAACGTTGGCAAAGCAGCTCACCAGAGAAGGATCACTGCCCAGGAAGCTCAGTTGAAATTCCCACAGGGCAGCCACGGTCTGAACAGCAATGCTGTCACGAGCATCCTATGGCAGCACCACTCCAGGTGGAGGCACATTCACAGCGGGATCCAGCACATGGAAACCCAACTCGCTTGACCTTTGCTGACATGCCAGGCTCCTGAAGGGATGTCCAAGCAGCCGCATCTGATGTGAAATCAGGTTGTAGCTGTCGTAAGCGAATAGAGGATCACACAACAGTTGCTGTATATTGCTCCTCATCCACAGGTTACCAAGCAGCATGGTGGCGCGCACACAGGCCAAACCTCCACACCAGCAGGACCGCACACCTGGGCACCCAGAGGGCTGGACATAGTGCCACCATGCAAGGCAAAACCGGATAATAGGAAATCAGTAAAGGAATGGAAAGGCTGAATCGAAAGCAAAGGCACCTCAAACCGGATGCAGACACATTCCCAAGCCACAAAGGGAGTGCATTCCCATAATACAGCCAGAAGGCATGACCTTGGCCCTATGGAGGAAGGGGGAGGGGATGCACATGGACAGAGGCATGGGCAGACTCCACACCAGAAAGGCGACGGGAACCAAGTGCAGCTCCACAGATACGTCAATCCATGTATCCATAATGCAACGTACAGCAATAAAAGAGCATGATGAAGGAACCCATACAGTATGAGAGGACATTAGTAGGGAGGGGCACATGGCCATAGCAACAGGGGCAGCACAAAGGTGGGCATCCTAATGGATGGATGCCACTGGCCTTGTGCAATAGACCACTATGGCCCAGGAACACACCCTGCAGCTGACTATGATCACCAAGAGGGAGCAGCCTGTCACCCTACTTCACCCTCACTCCCTCATACAACAGCTGATGAACTGCGAGGGAGACGGACAGATAACCATCAGGCACTGGCCAGCCAGCAAATTCCACACAAATGCAATAGTGGGAGAAGGGAAGGTTGTCGTCAGATCGAGGTGGAGTCACGGGTCTCACTACACTGTCTGTCCCACCCCCTTACCACCTGCTCTACTCATGTAATGCCACCACAGCCCTCCTCTGGTCCACCGCAATGGCCAAGATATGGCCCAATCACTGAACAAGGGGAGCTTTGGATGGAAAACAGCAAATGACAGGCAGGGGCTGAGCAGGAGCACCATCAATCCAGCCTGGCACCTGACCATGGACAGAAGGCCAGTCATGCACAGGTGTATACGTAGGCTGGGGCAGGCCATGCCAGCATTGCGCGTAACACCTCACCCATGGGGCAGCACACTGTGGTAGTGATGGGTAATGGTCAGCCACGTCCGGTGAACCGGTGCATAGAACAGTTAGGTCCTGGGAGGAGATTTCCCGCATGAAGCGGTAGCAAAAAGGGGTGTGTCCACATCCAGGTCCAGGCCATAATATGAATATTGCAGCAGGACAAGGCTCTGGCCAAATGAACCGCGAAGCATGGGAGAGGCACGCCTCATGGGTAAGGGGTGTCAAAGGCACAGGGACAAACTGCAATCCCCTCAAGAAGCATACACAGCAGCAATGGATGCCACCATGACTGCTTTCCTGCTTACTCGCCTGCAGGCGGTAGAGGCACATCTCCGCACCTTACAGATGCGGACCAGGGCCAGTATGCATGTTCTACAGGGAGCTGTTAGACTTCGATCAAACGTGGGTGGTGCCCAATGGGGCCCTTATGGGACTTTGGCATATAGTGTGTCCCACAGGACATGGATCAGAGCCCTCACGATCTGGCACTCCCACATTTCACGAAGGTGGCGGCTACAAGCCATGCATAGAGGGGTGACAAGGGCAATGAAATTCCTTACAGAGGATGTGGCGGCCATCTATGGTATACACTTGACCATCCCCACAGAGAGGGGGATAGCAACCAGACCACAACTTGGTGGGAGACCATCCTGTCCACCTGGGGGGATGAGGCAGAGGAATGGAAAGAACATTTCAATGTGCCCTGGAGCCTCCTATCACAGCTTGTAGGACTCCTCCATCCCCATCTCGAGAAGCAGACCACAAACATTTGGGAGCCCATACTAATGGACAAAAGGATGGCTATTACCATATGGAGGCTTGTAACCCCCGATTCATGTTGGAATGTTGGTCAACAATTTGGGGTCGGAACCTTCACGCTCACGAAGGTCCTCATGGAGGTGTGCATGGCCATAGTAGAACAGCTAATGAAGCAGGTGATATAGCTAGTAAACCCCGAGGACATTATAGCAGGATTCACTGAGACGGGATTTCCCCATTGCATTGGGGCCATTGATGGGACCCACATCCCAATGATCCAACATCCCCTCCCCCCCGCCCCCCCAACAGCAACAAGGACAACTACCTGGATCAAAAGGGTCCGTTCTCTGTGACATATCAAGCAGTAATGGATCACAGGGGGCTCTTCATTGATGTTTTCATGGATTTGTCCGGGCCTAGTCACAATGCCCGGATACTACAGACATCATTGTTGTTTGCCAGAATGTACATGGGGGAGATAGCCCCCAACATCTACAGGACCATTGAGAGAATACTCATGGCACCAGTTGGTGACCTGGCCTGTCCTAAAACCCCATTGCTCATGACAGTATATCCTGTAGCACAGACCTCAGAACAACAGCTGTACACAACACAGCTAACATCTGTCTGCTGTGTGGTGGAGAGGGCATTCAGGCTGCTCAAGATGTGGTGGCAGCTACTTTTGAACAGGCACCAGTTTGATCTTGAGCGTGCGCCCATGCTCATCATTGTTGCATACATCCTTCAAAATATTTGCCATCACAGGGAGGTGCCCTAGATTATCCACTCCCACAGCATGCTGCTGATCTGATGCCCCTATTCCAGCAGGCCCATACTGGTGCCGAATCTCATACAGTGAATGAGAACAGGGATGTTCTGTGCCACCATATCTCTAGGTTTCAGGGGAACCAGTGAATGTACAGCTGGCTCCTGGAAAATCAGTCCTGGAACCCTCCATATATGTGTACCCCCTTTCCTCTGTAAATTCACAAACTATCTTTGTACCTCCTCTTCACTACATATCTCTGAATGCTATGATCAGCCTCCCACGACCCCATAGTTGTCAATGAAGCCATCAGAGAATGATGCGAGTTGCACCCCATCATATGGCTGTCCATTACTCATCTAATACCTGGATGTTTTGTGAGCTGCCCCGGGACGCCAGAGGTGAGAGGGGCAGGGTATTAAGCCTAAATAAAAAATAGTCCCTTCACATTGGCACCAGGGTGCTCCATAGAATGCTGCACATGGATAATTGAACTGCCATGCTATTCCAATGGTGACTTGGGCCCCATTATTGCCTTTATAGCAATGAAGCACCTGGAGCTGTCCTCTCGCACTCTGAAGCTACTCTAACATGCACTGTGTCCTTCCCCTGCCCGGGTGCCATGTGCTTACCTGGCTGTGTCTGTCTCCTTGTATGGCACTGACTCTGATCTTTCTCACTGTCTTTATGGGGCCATGGTGGGAGTCAGCATGCCTGTCTCTTTGCACGTGTGTCCTTTAAGGGCTTCTTGCTGGATTGTGGACATATTGGTCAGGGGTGTGTGTCTGTTTGCAGCTGAGCATTGTGCAGCTCTGTCCCTCTTTGGGCCTTTTCTCCATAGTGTTGGTGGACCTATCCCATGGGTGGGGGTGCTGTCCTGTGCACATGGTCAGGTGAGTGTTGACCATCCATCTCCACTCATTGACATGCATGGAGCAACCCAGCTCCTTCCTGGTTGCTCCATGAATGTTGATGGGTGGGGATTCATGGGTTTTGGGAGCTCCCCCACATGTTCGATGGGTGGACAATGCATGGGTGTGTCTTGTGTAAAAAGGGTCTTAGTTAAAAGATTTTTAATTTGTAAATCAAAATAAAGTCAGTGCAAGACTGGATATGAGTGCAATAAAATAAAATATAAAGATTATGCAAAGCCACTTTTCTTGTGAGTTTCTAAGCTAAAAATCTTAACCTCTCTATAGTTCATGCTTAAAAGTTCATTTCTCAGCCAGATGGGATGGCTGGGTACAGTTTCTTCTTGGCTGTTACTGAGTCCTCTCTCCCTTTCTCTCTTGATGGATTTAAAATAGTTTCCTAATGGTCCTTCCAGACCTTTCCCCCCTAGAGCCTGTGTCATGTACCTCACGTAGGTCACATCCGTTGTGTCCCTCATCTACATCCATTCACACTTCTTTTGTTTTGTTGATCTTTCCCAGATGGATTTTGGGCTCTGTGATGGGATTGGGACCTCTCTGCCCCAAATCTAGGCTAGCTGTGACTCGGTTTCCCCATTTATTATTATTATTATTATTATTATTAAACATTTATAAAGCGCCAGTAACAACCTGGCGCTGTACAGAACATATAATCAGCTGCGGTCCCTACCTGTGGCTTACAATCTAAAAGACAAGGAGGGGGAGACAAGGAGAGGGGACAGCGGGAGAGACATGGGAGAAGACAAACAAACATTCAGGCGGATGCGAAGTCTCAGGTGCGTGTACTTGGCTTGGTTACAAGGTGGTCGGTAGCAGCAGTCAGCAGAGGAGGGCTGACAGTAAGAGCAAGGGGAAAGACTAGAGGGCATTGGGAAAGGCAGCATGGAAAAGGTGGGTCTTGAGGAGGGATTTGAAGGAGCGGAGGGAGGAGGCGAGGCGGACGTCGGCAGGGAGGGAGTTCCAGGCATGCGGGGCAGCGAGGGAGAAGGGACGAAGGCGGTTGGGCGAGCAGGAGAAGCGAGGGAGAGCGAGGGAGGGGACAGCGGAAGAGCGGAGAGCGCGCGCAGGAGCGCGTAGGGCGATTAGGTCCGAGAGGTAAGGGGGAGCTTGGTCATGGAGCGATTTGAACGTGAAAACCAGGAGTTTGAACAGGATACGTTCAGGAAGGGGGAGCCAGTGAAGGGAGAGGAGGAGAGGCGTCACATGGTCGAAGCGACGGGCAGAGTGAATGACCTTGGCGGCAGAGTTTTGGATCGCCACAAGGGGGGACAGGTGGGAGCGAGGGAGGCCAGCAAGGAGGAGGTTGCAGTAGTCGAGGCGAGAGATAACCATGGCATGAACAAGGATTTTGGCCGAGGAGACAGATAGAAAGGGGCGAATGCGGGCAATGTTGAGGAGAGCGAATCGGCAGGATTTGGCCACAGAGTCAATGTAAGGTTTAAAGGAGAGGTGCGTGTCAAAAATGAAGCCCAAGCTGCGGGCACGGAGAACAGGACGGATGGTGACCCCATCAATGCAGACGGTCAGGTCAGAGGGAGAGGAGGGGGAGGGAGGAAAAATGAGGAGTTCAGTCTTGGCCATGTTCAGTTTGAGTTGGCGTCGGGACATCCAGGCGGAGATATCAGAGAGGCAGTCGACGAGGCGTGAGCGGACAGAGGAGGAGAGAGAGGGGGTAGAGAGATAGAGTTGGGTGTCATCAGCATAGAGATGGTATTGGAACCCGTGGGAGGCAATAATTTCACCAAGGGACCGGGTGTAGATAGAGAAGAGGAGAGGGCCAAGGACAGAACCTTGGGGAACCCCAACCGAGAGGGGAAGGGAGGGGGAGGTCGACTCGGGGAGGGAGACATTAAAGGAGCGGTCAGAGAGGTAGGAGGAGAACCAGTCAAAGACAGAGCCACGGAAGCCCAAAGAGTAAAGGGAGTCCAAGAGGAGCGAGTGGTCGACAGTGTCAAAGGCGGCAGAGAGGTCAAGGAGGACAAGAACGGAGTAGTGGCGCTTCGATTTAGCGACAAGTAGATCATTGGTGATCTTGGCCAGGGCAGTTTCAGTAGAGTGGAGGGGGCGGAAGCCGGACTGGAGAGGGTCGAGGGAGGAGTTGGCAGAGAGGAGGTTCAGGCAGCGGGAGTAGACGACACGTTCCAGGAGCTTCGAAGCAAAGGGAAGGAGGGAGACCGGCCGGTAACTAGAGGGATCGAAAGGGTCCAGGGTAGGCTTTTTGAGGATGGGGGAGACAGTGGCATGTTTGAAGGCAGAGGGGAAGGAGCCTGTGGAAAGGGAGAGATTGACAACATGCAGAAGGGGGGGAGCGACAGTGGGAGCAATAGAGGTCAGGAGGCGGGAGGGGATCGGGTCAAGGGGGCAGGTGGAGGGGTTGGATGAAGAGAGAAGAGCAGAGATTTCCTGGAGAGAGGCAGGAGGGAAGGATGCGAGGAGGGAGGGGGGCGGGGGAGGGGGCGGGAGGGGAGCGGGGGGCGGAGGGGGGCGGGAGGCAATATCCCGACGGATCTTGTCAATCTTGGAGGTGAAGAACGACGCAAGATCCCGAGCAGCAAGGGAAGAGGGCGGGGGAGGGCAGGGGGGTTTGAGAAGGGAGTCGAAAGTAGAGAAAAGGCGGCGAGGGTCGCGGGAGAAAGATTCGATCCTAGAGGCATAATAGCGCTGCCTAGCTAGGGAGATAGCCGAGGAGAGGGAGGAGAGGGAGAATTTGTAATGGAGGAAGTCAGGGAGGGAGCGGGATTTGCGCCAGAGGCGTTCGGCAGCCCGGGCGCAGGAGCGGAGGTAGCGGATGGCAGGGGTAAGCCAGGGGCGGGGGTCGAGGGGGCGGACGGGGCGAGCAGAGGGGGGGGCAAGAGAGTCAAGGGTCGAGGAGAGAGAAGCGTTGAGAGCAGAGACAGCAGAGTCAGGGGAGGAGGAGGCGAAAACGGGGGGGAGAAGGGGGGAAAGATGTGCGGCAAACTCCGAGGGAGTAAGGGCCTGCATATTGCGGAAGGGGCGCATAGAGGGGGAGGCGGAGGGGGGTCGGTGGGAAAGGCTGAAGGAGCCGAGGAAGTGATCAGAACTAGGGAAGGGGTCAAAGGAGAGGTCAGTTAGAGAACAGTTTCGAGTGAAGACGAGGTCGAGGGAATGGCCGTCAGTATGAGTGGGGGAGTCGGTCCAGAGTCGGAGATTAAAGGAGGAAGCGAGAGAGAGAAAGCGGGAAACAGAGGGGGCGGAGGGCGTGTCAACGTGAATGTTGAAATCACCAAGGATAAGAGTGGGGATATCATCGGAGAGGAAGAAGGTGAGCCAGGATTCAAAGTCCGGGAGGAAAGAGGAGAGGGAACCCGGGGGGCGGTAGATGACAGCAACCCGAAGGTGTAGAGGGGAGTATAAGCGCACAGAGTGGGCCTCAAAGGAAGGGAAGGAGGAGGAGGGGGGAGGGGAGAGGGTTTTGAATTGGCAGTGCTTAGCAAGGAGCAAGCCCACACCACCACCCAGGCCCTCAGGGCGGGGGCGGTGAGAGAACGACAGGCCCCCGGAGGATAGAGCAGCCGGGGTAACAGAGTTGGAGGGCGTGATCCAGGTTTCCGTAAGAGCCAGGAGTTGAAAGGGGCGAGAGAGGAAGAGATCGTGGATGAAGGGAGCTTTAGCCACGGACGAGCGGCAGTTCCAGAGGGAGCAGGAAAAAGGCAATTGGTGTTTGGGAAGGCAGGGGATGCGGATGAGGTTGGGGGATGGGGAACGGACGGGTTTGGGCCTAGGGGGAATGGGCGTGGGTGAGGATAAGGGGTAGGTTGGCTGGAGAAAGGCTGCTGGTGCAGGGAGAGGGAGAAGGAGGGGGTGCGTGAGAGAGGCTAGAAGGAGGGAGGTGATAGACGCCGTGGAGGTATAGGGTGGCATCATAGGTGTTACCTGTTCAGGTATCGGGGGGAAGCCCGGCCTGCTGGAGCCGCGTGCGCGCGGGTGCTGTCAGGGGGGTGGCCCCTCGCTGTCCTCGCTCCGGCCTCACAACGGCCACAAAACGGCCGCTGCCCTTTTGTCGCCGCCCTTCGGGCGCCGCCCAAGGGCTGCCGCCCGCTGGGGGCGGGCGGGCAGCCTTGGCCTGTGAAAGCTGGGGCTGGGCCCTCCCAGGGGGTGGAGCCTCGCTCACCTGCAGGGGATGAGCCCTGCTGTTGCTATGGCGGCTGGGGGCTTCTGGCTGGCTGGGGGCGGAGCCCTGCCGCAATGGCCTCTGGGGGCTTCAGGGGGCGGGCGGGGCTTCTGGGGGCGGGCGGGCAGCCTTGGCCTGTGAAAGCTTCTACTAGATCAGCTGTCTCTAGAACTGTTTCAGCCCATAAGGGGTTAACTCTTTTAGTTGCCTTTGCCTCAGAATTTCCCAAACCACAGAAAATACTTCATCAGGTTCATCTGAGTTTGTTGACTTTGTGAGTAATTTCAGACGTGCCAGGCCCGGAGGCCCGCCATGCTGAACCACGCACAGGGATCGGTTTTGGCCGTCCTTTAGACATGCTGGTCTGATTCCTACCAGGGATTGGGGAGGGGGCGGGGCTGCACAGCGCAACATGTGCCCACACAGTCCCGTGCTCCCCCGGCCGCCCGCCCTCCAGGAGACGGGCGGGCGCAGCGGCCAATATGCCCGCTGCACCCGATCCCGTCCCATGGTAGGGACCACAATCCGCCCAGACTGAAGGTAACAGACATTACCTTCGGCCCATCCCGGATCATGGCCAATACGACCACGGTTGGGGCCCGATCCCACCATGATGCTGGACCTCCGGGCAGCCAGAGGTCCAGAATCATGGTCATTTTGATTCCTGCCAGTGATTCACTGGGGTGAACATCTGGTGGGAATCAAACAGATGTAATGGGACAAATGGCCACCACAGGGATTACTGTGGTTGACCGTGGTATCGTTAAGTTTGAAATTACCCAGAATCTCCTCAAATTGTGTCACCCCAAAGTCAGGAATTCACTTAAGCACACCAGCTTAGTTAAAAGAAATTTATTATAAGATATAAGATTAATATATAATACGATTGTGATCAGAGTGCAGTGAATCAAATAAACCATAATAGATAATGCAGTCCTACTGTAAATTCTAATTTTAGTCTTGCCCTATGAAGCTATATGCTTACAAGTTCAATCCAGTCTTTAAATCTTTTCTCTCTCAGCCTTAATGTAAAAGCTGTGTCCAGCATCTTCTTCTGTTACAGTTGCAAAACCTTCCTCAGAAGATCTCTTCCCATGCTCTTAAGCTCTTGGGCAGGGACCGTGTCTATTTTATTCTCTGTAAAGCGCCAGGTACATCGCTGGTGCTATATAAATGCTTATAATAATAATAATGCTCATGGTCAAAAGCAACTTCTATCTCATATCCTAAGCAAGCCATTTAACTTCGTCAGTCTGCTTGCTGTTAGGTGTTAATTAACTTTGACCGTCAGTCTTTTAGCCATTGTATCCTGTCTTTTGAAATGCAATTTGCCTGGCTAAGGTTTATCTACGTAGAGCGAATTGTCTCTACAGTGTATTGCCCTCTGGCGATGCAGTGCATTTTGAATACAATCCATGGGGAAGACAAATATCTGTGGTATCATGACCTTCCTCATGTTGTCTGTGAAAAATTAACAAAATTTCCTGTTCCAGTCCCTAAGCTGTTGTTATAACTTGCATTCTGGCTTATACACCATAAGGTTTTATAAATATTTCGTATCATGGTTGCGTTTCTTTCTTACTACAGAATAATATGACACCAAACATGGCTATACAATATTAATACAGAGTAGTCATTTGTGAACATGTATGAAACATGTATGTTGGTTCCTGATCTTTACCACAGGCTCACAATCTGTTTTTTTAATTTACCTTCAGTACATAGCTCACCATATATTTTTTAATGTATTCTCATTACATAGCTCTTGTATACAATGATTCCATTATGATTTTATTCATCTTGTAATTCTGATTTGTTTGATACCAGACACAGTCAGGAAATGAGAACATATACATGTTTCTGGTATGAACATTCTGTTGCATGTGTGTGTTGGTTTCACAAGCCCCATCACAATTGGGGAGGTGCCCACACCTGAACTGTTCTTTGTAGGTGACAAATCTGAAGAACTGTTGCAACTCAGTGTGACCCTAGAAAGAGATTTGTCAGCAAACTGACAAATTAAGCAGTAACAAATCACCAGGTATTTGGTACTTAATTATTCACCTGCGTGTACCATTACTCTTGGTATTCACCCAAGAGTTCTGAAGGAACTAAAATATGAAATAACAGAACTAATATTCTTAATTTGTAAGCTTTTGCTAAAATCTGCCACTGCACCTGAGAATTGGAGGGTAGCAAATGTAATGGACACTTTTTAAAAAAGGTTCCAGAGGTGACCCTGGAAACAACTGACACTGGCGAGCTTAACATTGATGCCAGGCAAGCTGGTGGAGACAGCTGTGAAAAAAAGAATTATTGAGCATATTGATAAACATGATGTGATGGTAAAGAATCAGCATGATTTTAGCATGCCTCACTAATCTCTTGGAATTTTTTGATGGTGTCAACAGGCATTTGGCCAAGAGTGACATGGCCAATATAATGTATCTGGATTTTCAGAACGCATTTGATAAGGTGCCTCATGAGAGACTCTTGAGGAAGCTAGTAGTCATGGCAGTGTCATGTTGTGGATTGGCAACTGGTTAAAAGATGGGAAACAAAGGGTATCTGACTAACTGAAACAAAAACTGATTAACTGGTCAGTTTTTACGATGGAGAGAAATAAATAGTGGGGTGCCCCCAGGGCTTGTACTGGAATCAGTTGTGTTTAATATTTTCATTAATGATCTGGAAAAGGGAGTAAAGGAGTGAGGTGATCAGATGACACACAGTTATTCAAGACAGTTAAGACAGAACAGACTGTGAAGAATTACAGGAGGATCTTGCAAGACTTGGGCCCTTTTTAAATGAGATGCACCCACTCATGCCCATCCAGTGGATATGGGTGGGTGCATTTCGTGTGAAAGCAGCAGTGGGTGGGCATGTGTACATGCACGTTCCCGCAAAACGCGCACCTCCACCCATCATCCCCACACAGAGCAACCAGCAAAAATGCAGGTTACTCCGTGCAGGGGGATGGGTGGGAGATGGGTGCACACCCATGTGCACCTGCATCATTTCCACAGTGGTGCAACTATGGAGTGCCGTTGGGGGGCAGTTCATTTTAGCCTCGGAGATTGGGCAACTAAATAGCAGATGAAATTCAATGCTGACAAGTGCAGTGATTCACATAGGGAAAAATAATCCTAAGTATAAGAACGTAAGTAGTGCCAAACTGGGTCAGATCAATCGTCCATCAAGCCCAGCATCCTGTCTCCGACAGTGGTTAATCTCTCTGTCTCTTGGGAGACGTACCTAAAAAGTCACAATGGGAATCCATTCCCTGTTGTTCCAGCCCCCAACGGTAAAAGGTTACATCCCCAAAACCCACTTGGCTAATAGCCATTAATAGGCCTAGCCTCTAAACACTTATCCAATCCCTCTTAAAACTACCTACAGTACCGGCCTTCTTGACCACTTACTCTGGCAGTAAATTCCACAAGTTAATTGTGCACTGAGGGGGGGAAAAATATTTTCTCTTAGGGTATTTTCAGACGTTATGAGATCACGCTCAACCACGGGGAATTCCCACATGGTGATCGTGGTCTCGTAACGTCTGTTAGGGGGAACGGAAGCTCCCCACCAGATGTTCACTCCCATGAATCAAGGGGGGACTCACATTGAACACGCAAACGGAGGTCCTGGCCGGACCATCTCTGTTTGCGTGTTGAATGTGATTCTTCCCCACCCCACCCCCCGGGATCAAGGGGATTGTCTCGTCTGTCCCTTGACCACAGCCTGGAATCAGCGGCGAGATTCTGGGCCGTGGCCAATGTTCTGGGGGGGCCAGCGGGCGCCGCGGCCACATTGGCTGCAGCGCCCGCCCGTCTCCCGGAGGGCGGGCGGCCAAGGGAGCTTTGGGGGGGCGGGGCTGTGCGGCCGCACGTTGAGCCGCATGGCCCTGCCCCCTCCCCCGATTCCCCGCCGGGATCAGCCGGCACATCTGTTTGACAGCCGTTTTGATCCCGGCGGGGGATCAATGGGTGATTCCGTGACGGGGCCAATACCGACCCCGTCACATCTAAAAATACCCTTATTTGTTTTAAATCTGTTGCCAGTTAATTTTATGGAGTGTCCCCTTGTTCTAGTATGTTAGAGAGGGTAACTACTCCCTATTTACGTGTTCCAAACCACATATGATTTTATAAACTTCTATCGTATCCCCTCTTAGTCGTCTCTTCTCCAAACTGAAGAGTCCCAACCTATCAAGCCTCTCATTATACGGGATACGTTCCATACCCTTGATCATTTTTGTTGCCCATCTCTGTTTCTTTTCTAGTTCTACTGTGTCTTTTTTGAGATGGGATGACTAGAACTGTACACAATACTCCAGGTGTGGCCATACTATAGATTTATATAGAGACATTACAATATTTTCAGTTTTATTCTCTATCCCTTTCCGAATGACTCCTAACATTCTGTTTGCTTTTTTGACTGCTGCCGCACTCTGAGCTGAGGATTTCAATGTACTGGGAGTGGGGGTGGGGATTGGGATTCCTGTTATTGATGGAATCCGGCCCCCTCTGGACATTCAGGTTCGCAGCCTTGGAGTGCTGCTAGACCCCTTGTTGCACCTTGATTGTAGGTGAAAAGTGCTCCTGGCAGTGGTGGCCAGGAGCACTTTTCACCAACTTCATCTGATGAGGAGACTGCAGTCTTTTTTTTCTGATTTGCATCTGGCCACTGTCATCCATGCTTTCATCACTTCGAGGATGGGTTACTGCAATGTGCTCTACATGAGGCTACCCTTGATGACTGTTCAGACGCTGCAGCTGGTGCAGAATGCAGAGGTGTGACTCCTTTAAGGGACGAATCGCTGGGAGCACATTACACTGGTGCTCCGAAGTCTCCACTGGCTCCCTATGGCTTTCTGGGAACAATTCAAGGTGCTGGTTTTGACCTTTAAAGTCTAAATGGTCTGGGCCCCACATATCTGAAAGACTGCCTGTACTTCCGTGCCCCATTGCAGCCCCTGTGATCTGCTCGCAGGAAGGTGTTCTCGGTTGCTGCTCCAGTACTTTGGAATTCCTTTCCCCCAAAGGTTCGTTTGAGCCTGAGCCTGGCCATTTTCTGGAGGCGGTGTAAGACCTTTTTATATGGGAAGGCATTTGGTGAGTGGGGGTAGGGAATTGGGATGGGTTTGGGAGAGGTGATTGTATTAGGTGCATTTGGGGTGTGTGTGTTTGGTCAGGTTGGGGGGAAGGGTTTTTGTATTTTAATGTTTTTATGATCTGTAACCCGCTCTGAACCTTTGGGAAGGGTGGCATATACATTTAAATAATAAAACAATTGTTCACAATGACTCCAGGATCCTTTTCCTGAATGGTAACTCCTAATTTACAACCCAGCATTATATACGTATAGTTTGGGTTATTTTTCTCTACGTGCATCACTTTGCATCAAATTTAATGTCCACATTAAATTTCATCTGCCATTTTAGATGCCCAGTCACCTAGTCTTGCAAGATCCTCCTGCAATTCTTCACATTCTGCTCGGGTTTTAACTACCTTGAATAACTACTTTGTCTCATCTGCAGATTTGATCATCTCACTCTTTATTCTCTTCTCCATAAAATATTAAACAACACTTGTTCCAGTACAGATCCCTGGTGCAGTCCACTAGTTACCTCTCTCCACTGGAAAAGTGACAATTTAGTTCTACTCTTTGCTTCCTCTGTTTTAACCAGTTGCCACTCCACGATAGGACACTGCCACTTATCCGATGACCTTAATTTCCTCAAGACTCTTTCACGAGGGACGTTATCAAATGTCTTCTGAAAGTCCAGGTACACCATATTGACCCACTCACCAGCATAACTTCCCTTTCCTAAATCCATGCTGACCCCCATTATGCCATGTTTATTAATATGCTCAGTAATTCTGTTCTCAACTGTTTCCACCAGTTTGCCCACCACTGACATCAGGCTCACCAGTCTGTAGTTTTAAGGATCACTTCTGGAGCTCTTTTAAATATTGGCATTACATTTGCTGCCCTCCAATCTTATGGTACAGTGGCAGATTTTAGCATTAGGTTACAAATTACCAATAGTAGGTTTGCAACTTCATATTTGAGTTCCTTCAGAACTCTGGGATGAATACCATCCGGTCCTGGTGATTTGTTACTATTTAGTTTTTCAGTTTGCTCTAGAACCTCCTCCAGAGTCACACTTATTTGTGACAGTTCTTCCAATTCTTCACCTACAAAGACTCAGTTCGATATGGGTATCTCCCCAACATTCTCAGTGGTGAAGACGGAAGCAAAGAATTCATTCAGGTTCTCTGCGATGTCCCCATCCTCCCTGAGTGCTGCTTTCACCCCCTGGTCATCTAATGGCCCAATCGACTCTCTAGCAGGCTTCTTGCTTCTGATGTACTTGAAAAAGTTATTTTTTGCATCTTCAGTGAGTCACTCCTCAAATCCCCTCTTGGCCTGTCTTATTAATGTTTTACATCTACTTGGATAATGCTTATGCTCTTTGCTATTTTCTTCATTAGGAATAGCTTTCTATTTTTTAAAGGACACCTTTTTGACTCTAATAGCTTCCTTCATCTCTCCATTCAGCCATACTAGGAGATGTTTGGTCCTCTTGTTACCTTTTTTATTTGTGGAATACATTTAATCAGCACTTCAAAGGTGGTCTTTTTAAATAATCTCCACACATTTAATGCTCACAGCTGCTCCTTTTAGTTTCCTCAGTTTTAGTTTCCTCAGTTTCCTTTAGTTTCCTCAGTTTTGCATAGTTCCTTCTTTTTAAAGTTAAATGTTACTGCAGTAAGGGTTTTGCTATTCTTTTTGTCCGTCTCCTTCCTATAGCTATGTGAAATTTGATTACATATTACCAAGCAGCTCTACCATCGCTACCCTTGCACCATCTCCTATTCTTCACTTAAGACTAAATTCAAAGTAGCTCCTCCTCTCATAGGTTCCAGGACTAGCTGCTCCAAGAAGCAGTCATTTACAGCATCTAGAAATTTTACCTCCACATCACACCCTGAGGAGACATTCACCCAGATATTCAATAGGGTAATTGAAATCACCCATTATTACTGTGTAACTTTAGTAGCCTGTCTGATCTCCATTAGCACTTCATGGTCAGTTTCACTGTCCTGATCAGGGGGTGAGTAGTCCCATGTTACACACTCTTCCGTTGTACATGGAAATTCTATCCATAGAGATTCCAGAGTACATTTCACGTACTGTAAATTTTTTAATCTTGCTTGATTCAGTTCTGTCTCTAACAAATAGTGCCACCCCAACAGCTCAATTTACTCTGTCATTTCAATATACTTTGTACCCTGTTGTTAGTGTCCCATTGGTTATCCTCATTCCACCAGGTCTCTGAGATTCCCATTATGTCTGTATCTTCATTTAGTGCCAAACACTCTCATTCTCCTATTATACTCTTTAGACTTCTAGCATTTGTATATAGACAGTTAAACATATTCTTTTTAGTTTTATTCTGGTGTTTGTTATTACATACTTTAAATTGCAAGTATTTAAGTTTGTCTGTTACATACTAATTCCCGCCTGTTCTCCCTCTGATTCTTTCCTGTCCTCTTTACCAGAATGCACTGTATCACTACTAATGATGGCATCCCTTTGCATTGCCTCTGTTGGAACCATGTGCTCCACACAGGCACGGTGCGCTGCCTTGGGCGTTGAGGGCAGTGCCCTGCTGACCACCAGCTCCTCCGGGTCAGACTTTGTAAGTTAAACTGAAGCGCTACTGCAGCCACAGCTGCGTGCTGCTTCAAAGTGGCTACACCGTACTTCCAGGTTGGGACTGGGGGGTCTGCGCATGTACATGCGGTGGACAGCTAAGATGAAGGCAGAGGAGAGGGGCCGGCGCAGGCAAACGCTGTGCAGGCTTGCGGCGCCGCTGAGCTGAATTATGCAGCTGCAGGCTGGGCAGGGCTAGGAGTTAGTGCCACACCACCCCTAAAGAAGCCTTCAGTGGACAAAGTGCCACGTTTTGCGGTATGGGCGGCTGGCAGTGCTGTCCATGCTACTGCTATGGAAAATAGCAGTGTTTTCCATTTTGTCGCTGGGGCACTGTCTGAGAAAACCCAAGCAGCACTATTTTAATTCATGCCTGGGTGACAGAAGCAGACACCCAGACCAGGGACTCTGTAGAGAGTTGTGCGGGGGAGGAGGGAGGGAGAATCACGAGCCAACTAACTGCCAGCAGTCACAAGGCACCACTGGGCAGGCAGGTAGCATGTGACTGCTGCACTCTGTAGCTGGCTCCAGGCAGCAAGTTCCCCACCTTTTCTGGGCTGGAGTGGACCCTGATGGTTGAGGAAGGAGAAGGAAAGACGAGCAGCTGAGGACAGTATTATTCAGGGCAGGCCTGACTGAGGCCACTAGGCCAGGTAAGAGAGCTGACACGGTTATCTGGAACTTACTTCCTATTAAGTCTGAAAGCATTCATTAATTGATCAGCCTAACCTGTTTTGTGTTTTTGTTATGTATTGTTCATCACTGTCCTCAGATGTTCATTAAACATCAGTAGTGGTGGGCAAAGATGTGTATTCTATAGTCAAAAAACCTCTGGTTTACAAAAAGAGTTAACGCTCTTGCAAATTCAATCATGTACTAAAAAGCATGGAAATGGCAAGGTAAGGCTCCTGCCTTAACGTCCGTGCCATGTTAGCAGTAAAGACATTGTACAGTCTTGAATATTGGGCTTACAACTTAGGCTCCATGCACCCACGCTTTGCCTTCGTCTTTCAGCCCCAGTCGTCTTCCTCTGCAGGTTGGGGGCAACGCTGAAGCTGGGGGATAGAAGCTGGTTCCTCTTTAAGAAAGAGAGAACTTCGGAGTCCTGGGTCCCGCCCCTTCTCCCCATCTAATCTACTTGGTCCCAACCCTTTAACAGAGAACTCAGGACTCCTGGCTTCCAGCCTCTCCACCCCACTCTAATCCGGTAGACTGCACTTCCTTCGCAAGCAACCCAATAGTCCTCGTTCCTAGCTTGTTCTCCTCTCCCCTGCTCTGCTCTCAACCTTAACAGGCAACCCAGAAATCCTGGGTCCAAGTTGTCTCTCTAACCTTCTAGCCCCCACTCCCCTCACAGAGAACTCAAAAGCTCTGGGAGAAATAGTGTTTATCTGTGTCATATGGAGCAGAAATAAGGGTGTGTGTGGAATGACAAAGAAAACAAAAACAGGAGAGGAAGTGGAATAATATTGAGGGGGGCTATTGGAACTCAAAGGATAGGGTGTCAGCTATGGTAAATGGGTTCAACGATAGGACTGCTCCCCCTGGGATCCCATCAGTCTTCTGAATCAGTTATTTTACTCAAAACCTTGTTGTTGTAACTATTTCTAATTCCTCCCGTTATTCCACCCACTTACTTGATCCTTCACGCTCTTTGTATTTTTCCCTGTCATTCCAACTATTCCACTTACTGCCTCTGGTGCCTTCCTCATTATTTCACACCCTCTTGCCTTCCCTATGTACTCCCAAAGATGCAGCTGTGTTGTATTATTTCATAGTCACTTAATTGGATGTTGGAATGGCAATAGTATTTATTTAGAAATTGGCATTGCTGTTGCCTCCATTCCGTCGAGTGGTCTTTCCAATTAATTAATTTCAATGCATACCTAACTTAAAATTTAAATTAAACATTTGTATATGACTGTACCCAGCTTCACTGTGCTCTGGGAGGGCAGTGGGGACTAGTGGGTAAGAGGGAGGGTTGTGAGACATCACTCAGCTGTCCCATTCTCCCCAACCGACATGAAAGAACAGAGGAAATGGAGGGGGTGAGGGACCAATGCACACCCTCCTGTCCCCAACTTCAGTGTTGCCCCCAACCTGCAGAGGAAGATGATTGGGGCTGAAAGATGAAGGCAGAGGAAGTTAAGGCGGGAACCTTAACTTGCAATTTCCATGCTTTTTAGTGCATGATTGAATTTGCAAGAGCCTTAACTCTTCTTGTAAACTGGAGGTTTTTTGTAGAGGTGTGCACCAGGGACCCATGTCATTATTTGTTATTCATTTTCATTATTTAAATCTTTCATTTTCATAAATATCAAAATTGTGTTTTTGTTTTTGATTTTGTTTTTGATTTTCATTGGTTTCAATGGAAAACACATTCGTGGCTGTAACATTTTTGTGTTTCATTATATTTGGATGAAACATGGAAGAAGTGTTCCTCCAATGGAAGTCATTATGTGTACCAAATTACAGAAAGATTGGATAAAGGAATCTGATCTTATAAGCTGTTGAATTGTGTTATTTTGCAAACATCTGCATATACATTCCTGGCTGTAACTTCTTTGTATCCCATCTAATGTGGATGAAACATGGCAAGTTTATACCCCTCCCCAAGTTTACTTTCTATACCAACTTTCAGAAGAATTGGATAAAGGGTCCTTGTGGTATAAGCAATTAACTTATAAATGTATGTCTGACCTGTAACATCTTTGTAGTTCAACCAGTGTACATCAAATTTGGCAGGGGTGCATCTCACAGCTTCAGAATCATCTCTGCCAAATATCGGAAAGATGTGATAAAGGGTCCCAATTTTATATGCCTATACAACATATGCAGAGAATGAGCCTATGCCAGGGATGCTCTTACATGTCACTGTGGTATAAGATCTGTTTGTGATGCCAATTGGCCAGCAGAAATGTCAACCAAATATCCTCATTCTGTGCTGTGACTGCCCCAACTTCTCACCCCCACTGGTTACTGGGAAGTTGGAAGCATCTGTTTTGGAAGGAGCAAATAGAGATTCTCTTATGTCCTCTGTCACAGTGCTGCAGGATGTGATTGTGATGATAATTGGCCAGCCTGGATGTGTAAACCATGTCGCCTGATTGGAATGCTATCTCCAAAGTCCCAGTTATGTCCCTTCTATGCCCGCCTCAGGACCGCCCCTATGCCCGCTTTGATTGGTCCTTTAAAGCTAGAAGCATGCAGTAATTGACCAAGGAATGTGTCTGTCAGTCTGTTGGGTTGCTCCAAATCCTCCCTCCTACAGCCTCCCTCCCCCTGCCATGCCAGGTGTCTGCCTCTGACTGGCACTGCATGTGCTGCAATTTATCTGATTAATGGTCTTCAATGGAACAAATTCAATTGCTTATAAAATTGGGGCCCTTTATTAAATTGTCCTGTAGTTTGGCAGAGATGACAGGGAAGGTGTGGGATCCATTCCTGCCAAATATCTTGTAAACTGTCTTGCTGATTCTATTATATCTGTCGGCTGCGTTTGATACCGTTGACCATGAGATTTTGGTGACCACTTGTGAAACTGTTCAGGGGTGGGCAGGACAGTTCTTGAATGGTTCCGCTCTTTTCTGGCCAGAAGAACCCAGCAGGTGGTGCTCGGGAGTTATTTTTCATCGTACCGAGACCTCTCGTGTGGAGTCCTGCACGGTTCTGTTCTGCCCCCTCTCCTGTTCAACGTGTATATGCAGCCACTCGGCAAGGTGGTCAGGGAGTTTGGCATGTGGTGTCATCAGTATGCTGATCAGTATGCTGATGACACCCAGCTTTACCTCTCTTTTTCATCTGACTCAGGCCTGGCAGTCTCGGTGCTTACCCAGTGTTTGACGGCTGTGGGGGACTGGATGAGAGTGAGCCGACTGAAACTGAATCCTGACAAGATGGAGGTGATGCTAGTGGGAAAGGCAGTGGAGGTGGCATCCACTGTTATTGATGGGGTTCCCCGCTGCTTCCCCAGGTTTGGAGTCTGGGGGTGCTCCTCAATTTGCAGTTTTGCCTGGATGTCCAGGTGGAGGCTGTGGCGAGGAGTGCTTTTCACCAATTACTACTGGTATGACGGCTCCGGCCATATGTTTCGGACTCCAATGTGACCACTGTCGTTCATGCTTTCATCACCTCTAGGCTGGACTATTGTAATGCACTCTACGTGGGACTACCCTTGGTGATGGCTCGGAGACTGCAGCTAGTGCAGAATGCGGCAGCCCGCCTCTTAATGGGGTTGGGCCGCCGGGAGTATATTACATCAGTGCCCCGATCTCTGCACTGGCTGCCTATAGCCTTCCATGCCTTCCATGCACTGGACTGGGGTGTTTTATAGTTACTGCCTGTGTGCTGGAGGGGTGGTGGTGATTGTGGTTTTTAGCTTGATGTGAATGAAATCTGTTTTTTTTTCTGTTTGAATCCGTGTCATGGTTTAATGAGGAAATTCTCCCTAGCTTGCATTTCAATCTTAATCTGATGTTATATGAAACCCTCCTGTGTCTTTGAGTTTTAATCCCAGTGGTTTAGTGGACTAATTCTGCATGGTTTGCAGTGGACTAATTCTGCATGGTTTGCAGTGCACTAATTCTGCATGGTTTTCAATCCTTCTCACTCAGCATGCATTGGACTGGGGTGTCTATCTTACTGGTGCCTGTGTTTTGGGTTTGTTTGTTTTTTAAGTTTGATATGAATGAAATCTAAGAAGGGCAAGCCCTGTTTGCCACCATGCACACTGGATCCTCTCTTGTTGTTTGTGTGCATGTCCACGTTCTGTTCCATTGAACATGATAATGTAAGTGTGCAATTTTAGGGTTGGCTCTGCCTACTGTTGGCTTCGCCTGCTGTTGGCACTGCCCACTGCCCAACCGGCTTCAGAACCCACCAGCCGCCACTGACTCCACAGCAGCTGTCGGCTTTCCCCAGATCTTAGGCTAAAAACTCCTCTACCACCTTTTTGATTTTTAGCGCCAGCAGCCTGGTTCCATTTTGGTTAAGGTGGAGCCCATTCTTCCGGTATAGGCTCCCTCTTCCCCCAAAGGTTCCCCAGTTCCTAACAAATCTAAATCCCTCCTCCCAGCACCATCATCTCATCCACGTGTGCACAATGCTGGGTTCTAAATTAGGGGTTACCACTCAGGAAAAGGATTTTAGAGTCATGTGGACAATTAATTGAAAACTTCATCTCAGTGTGTGGCATGGTCAAAAAGACAAACAGAATGTTAGGAATTCATCAGAAAAGGATAGAGAACAAAACAGAAAATGTCATAATGCTGCTGTATAAACCTATGGTGTGACCACAACTTGAATATTGTGTTCTGTTCTGGCCACCCCATCTCACAAAAGATATAGTAGAACTCAACAAAAATGATCAGGGGGATTGAATGGCTTTCATACGAGGAGAGGTTCAACAGGTTAGGGCTCTTCAGATTGGAGAAGAGACAACTGAGAGGGGATATGGTAGAAGTTGATAAAATCATGAGTGATGGGGAGCAAGTAATTAGGGAGTTATTTTTTTACCTTCTCAAATAGTACTAGAACCAGGGGACACTTGGCCGCTTTTACACATGACAGAAATGGGTTCTTATAAGTGCTTGAGATAATACTGGGTGTTATAAATGTTGGAGTTTTCCTGCATAAAACGGGAATAGTGGGTTCACACATTACAAAACTCCAGCATTTATAATACCCAGTATTATCTCAAGCACTTAAAAGAACCCATTTTTGTCATGTGTAAAAACATGAAACTAACTGGCAGCAGATTTAAAACAAATTATTTTTTCACTCAGTGCACAATTAACTTGTGGAACTTGTTGCCAGAGGGTGCGGTCAAGCCCAGTAGCATAGGCGGGTTTAAAAAAGGTTTGGATAAGTCCTTGGAAGATAGGTCCATTAACTGCAACTAGCCAAGTAGGTTGGAGGATGCAAACTCTGACTGTTGGGAGCTGGGAGTGAATAGCAGAGATTAGGCAGCTTCATTATGACCTGTTTGGTAGTTCTCCTAAGAGACCAAGAGTGGCCACTATTGGAGACAGGATGCTGCACTCAATAGACTAGAGTTGGTTCAAACAAACAGTTCAATTTTCACATAATAGTCCCGCGAAAATAGAATGGCTGGTGAAATTTTGATCAGAATTCTGATTGACCCATTTTGCACATGTACAAAATGGCAACAGGTTTTTTGATTGCTCTGACTGCAAATTAAAACAGAATTTTGTCTGTTCTGCTTTTTGATCGCCAATGGAATCCGAACCAGGGTGAAATTTTCTTTTTATCAGTATGATGTACCATTGATCTGACCCAGTGTGGCATTTCTTACCAGGTACTGGGGGCGTTGCCAACACCAGTATCACCAGCACTGGGTAGCCCTGACATTGGACACTAACAAGCTCACAGGAAGAGTGGCTACCAATATAGCCACAGTGAGATGCCACAGGAACATTGTGTGCCACCACCTGTGCGTGCAGGAGTGTGTGCTAGGGGTGGGTACCTGGAGGGAATTACGAACCTGGATCTATATCCTGGATTTAATTATTGATCTGTATTTAAATCAATCAAAAGATGAAAAAATAATAAAAACCCACTGTGCATCCCATTTCTAAAATGGTGGCAGCATCACTGCCATTTTGGAAAGGGCAGCCAATCTGTGCATACATAAATGGTCACTGTGCATGGCTGGTGAAATGGTCACTGTGCGTGTGCAGACTGGCTGCCCTTTTCCAAAATGGCGCTGCTGCTGCTGCTATTTTGGAAAAGGCTGCACATGTGCAGAAGAGCCTGGTGGCCATTTTGATCAACTCCCATTCTCCTGTTCCCTTTGGAATTGTCACTGCTCTGCTAATAAAGCCCCCTATATCCATGATCTTTTCTTCTCTCGCTACCTTCACCTTCTCGCCCGTACTGAAACCTGGATCTCCCCCACTGACTCTGTCACCCCTGCCACCCTCTCCTTCGGAGGTCTCTCCTTCTCCCACCAGCCCTGCTCCAAAGGCCAGGGTGGTGGCGTGGGTCTCCTCCTTGCCTCTTCGTGCCAGTTCCAAACCCTCCCCCCTCTCTCTCCTTCCTCTCCTTTGAGGCTCACTCCGTATGCCTCTACTCCGCTCTCCACCTCCGTGTTGCTGTCATCTACTCTCCCCTGGCTCCCTCTCCTACTTTCTCTCCGAGTTCGACTCCTGGCTCACCTTATTCCTCTCTGATGACATCCCCACATTCATCCTTGGCGACTTCAATATTCATGTTGATGCACCCTCTCAACCTTGCATCGCTCGCTTCTTCTCCTTAGCCTCCTCCGTTAATCTCCACCTCTGGACTAGCTCCCCCCACCCACACTGATGGTCACTCTCTTGATCTCGTGTTCTCTAGGAACTGCTCTGTCTCCGATCTCTCCTTCAAGCCCCATCCCATATCTGACCATTTCCTTGCCTCCTTCAACTTCTCCCACTGCTCCCCCTCGTCTTCCCCATCTCCCCGTTCCTTCCCCGATCTGCAGGCCATTGTCCCCCAGGACTTTGCCTCTTCCCTCTCTCCTCTTCTCCCCTCAGTCTTCTCCTCCTCCCCTGATTCTGCCATCTCCACCTCAACTCCTCTCTTGCCTCCACCCTCTCCTCCCTTGCCCCCCCTCTCCCCCTGCCCAGCTCACTCCCGTAACCCTCGCCCTTGGCTCACCCCTACCATTCCCCATCTCCGCTCCTGCACCCAGGCTTCTGAACACCTCTGGCGCAAATCCCACTACCGCGCTGACTTCCTCCACTTCAAATTCTGCCTCTCATCACTCAACTCAGCTATCTCCCTCACTAGACAGCAGTACTGTGCCCCCCAAATTGAATCCTGCACCCAGGACCCTCACCGCCTCCTTTCCACCTTTTGACTTCCTTCTCAACCCCCCCTGTCCTACTCCCTCCTCTCTCCGCTCAGGATCTTGCTCTCTTTTTCACCTCTAAGATCGACAAGATCTGCCTGGAAATCGCTTCCAAGTCCTCTCCCCCTACTACTCCCCACCCTCCCTCCTCCCCCCACTTCTTTCCTGTCCTCCTTCTCTCCTGCCTCCCTTGAGGAAATCTCCTCCCTGCTCTCTTCCTCCAACCCCTCCACTTGCCCCCTGGACTCCATTCCTTCCCGCCTCCTGACCTCCATGGTTTCTACCATCGCTCCTCCCCTACATCATCAGCCTCTCCCTCTCTACCGGCTCCTTCCCCTCTGCCTTTAAACACGCCACCGTCTCTCCCATCCTCAAAAAGTCCACTCTGGATCCCTCTGAACCTCAAATTACCGTCCTGTCTTGCTCCTCCCTTTTGCTTCCAAACTCCTTGAATGGGTTGTCTACTCCCTTTGCCTCAACCTCCTCTCCGCCAACTCCTCCCTTGACCTCCTCCAATCTGGCTTCCACCCCTTCACTCCACTGAAACTGCTCTTGCTAAGATCACCAACGATCTTCTTATGGCTAAATCCAACCACCTTTACTCCATACTTGTCCTCCTTGATCTCTCTGCTGCCTTCGACACTGTTAACCACTCGCTCTTGCTTGAATCGCTTCACTCCCTGGGATTCCCTCCATAACATTGCTAAGATTCGCCCTTTTCTCTCTGTCTCGTCTGCCAAAACTCTTGTTCATGCTCTGGTCATCTCTCGCCTCGATTACTGTAACCTCCTTCT
>QEPC01014548.1:727216-741996 GCA_003113815.1 Sphenodon punctatus | reverse complement strand
TGGAACTCCCTCCCTGCCCTCGTCTGCCTTGCCCCCACCCTCCACACTTTCAAGTCCCTCCTCAAAACCCACTTCTTCTGCTCCGCCCTTCCTAACTCCTGCTAATCATCCCCACCCAGGATTATCCCCCACCTGTTATCTGTAAACTCCCAATTTACTGTAACCAAGCCAAGAATGTGTACCTGTGTTCTTGCATCCTCATGAATGTTGCATCTCTTGTCTCTCCCTCTCTTCCCCCTTCCTGGTCTCCCCTCCCCCTGTCTTTAGATTGTAAGCTCTCGGGCAGGGACCACGTCTATCTTGTTTTTTGTAAAGTGCCAGGTACATCGCTTGCGCTATATAAATGCTTATAATAATAATAATTAATAATAATACTAATGTGCAGTTACTTTTTTAAAATGCATAGATTTTAAACCAAACCGCAACAGGCATGTTGCAGTTACTCCATAACTGCCCAGTATGAGCAGTTGCAGATTGATCCAACTCCGTAACGCCGATCCCTAGTGTGCACTGGAGCTGTGCGTACAGGGAGTGTGTTGTGCTGCTGTTTATGGAGAGGAGGGTATAGCATCCCCTATACAGTCTGTCCTTGTGTGGCGAGTTCTGCTTGGCTCTTACGTGCTTTAGGTGGCTTCAACGTATATTGGAGCTCCATATAGTGGAGTGCAGGACCTTGTGGAAGAGGTAACGGTGGTGGAGCCACTTGACAATAGTGATTATAATACAATCAAATTTGACATAATTACTGGAGGGAGAATGGTAAATAAAACTACTGCAGTAACATTTAGCTTTAAAAAGGGAGACTGTGCTAAAATGAGGAAACTAGTTAAAAGGAAACTAAAAGGAGTAATGGCAAGAATTAAACGTCTAAAAGCATCATCTTGGAAGCCTAGATTAAATGTATTCCACAGGTTAAAAAATGTAGCAAGGGGACCAAATGCCTGCCAGTATGGCTAAATGGTGAGATGAAGGAGGCTATTAAAGCCAAAAAGGTGTCCTTTAAAAAAAGGAATTTGAGGAGTGACTCACTAAAGAAGCAAAAAATAACTTTTTTAAGTACATCAAAAACAAGAAACCTGCTTGAGAATCGGTTGGGCCATTAGATAACCATGGGGTGAAACGGGCACTCAGGGAGGATGGGGACATTGCAGAGAAGCTGAATCGGTCTTCGCGGCAGAGGATGTTGGGGAGACACCCACACTGGAACTATCTATGTAGGTGCTGAATCGGAAGAGCTGTCACAGATCAACATAACTCTGGAAGAGGTTCTTGAGCAAATTGACAAACGGAATAGTAACAAATCACTGGGACCAGATACATCCCAGAGTTCTGAAGGAATTCAAATATGAAATTGCAGACCTACTACTGGTAATTTGTAACCTAAAATCTGCCAGTGTACCTGAGGACTGGATGGTAGCCAATGTAATGCCAATATTTAAAAAGGGCTCCAAAGGTGATCCTGGAAACTACAGACTGGTGATCCTGACATCTGTGCTGGGCAAAATGGTGGAGACTATTATTAAAAACAGAATCATGGGGCATATTGATAAACATGGGTTAATAGGGAAGAGTCAACATGGATTTTGCAAAGGAAAGTTGTGCCTCACTAATCTATTAGAATTTTATGAGGGTGTGAACAAGCATATGGATAAGGGGGAGCCATCTGATATAGTGTATCTGGATTTTCAGGAAGCATTTGATAAGGTTCCTTATGAGAGAGACTTGAGGAAATTAAAAAGTCATGGGATAGGAGGCAGTGTCCTATTGTGGATTGGTACTGGCTGAAGGACAGGAAGCAAAAAGTAGGACTAAATGATCAGTGTTCACAGTGGAGAGAAGAAAATAGTGGAGTGCCCAGGGATCTGTACTGGGACCGGTGTTGTTTAATATATTCATTAATGATCTAGAAAGGGGAATAAGGAATGAGGTGATCAAATTTACAGACAGTACCAACTTATTCAAGTTAGTTAAAATGCAAGCGGACTGTGAAGAATTGTAGGGGGATCTTGTGAGACTGCGACTGAGCATCTAACTTGCAGATGAAATTTAATGCAGACAAGTGCAAAGTGATGCACATAGGGAAAAACAATCAAAACTTTATGTACAGAATGCTGGGTTCTAAATTAGGAGTTACCACTCAGGAATAGGATATTGGAGTCATTGTGGACAGTATATTGAAATCCACAGCTCAGTGTATGGCAGCCATTAAAAAATCAAACCGAATGTTAGGAGTTATTTGTAAAGGGATAGAGAATAAAATTGAAAATATCATAATGCCACTCTATACGTTTATGGTCAGATCGCACCTTGAATACTGTGTGCAGTTCTGGTCGCCCAACTCAAAAAAGATACAGTTGTTAAAGTACAGAGAAGGGCAACAAAATGATAAGGGGTATGGAATGGCTCCCCTAAGAAGAGAAGCTGGATAGGTTGGTGCTCTTCAGCTTGGAGAAGAGATGACTGAGAGGGGAGGAGTTTATAAAATTATGAGTGGTGTGGAACATGTTAATAGGGAACGGATATTTACCCTCTCAAATAGTAGTAGGAGTAGGGGACACTTCACAAAACTAACATGTAGCAGATTTAAAACAAATAAAAGAGAGCATTTTTTCCACTCAACGCACAATTAAGTTGTGGAATTTGTTGCCAGAAGATGTGGTCAAAGTCAATAGTATAACTGTGTTTAAGAAAGAGTTGACCAAGTTTCTGGAGGATGGGTCCATTAGCAACTACTAGCCAGGTAGGTTTGGGGAATGTAACCTCTTCGTGCTGGGAGTGAACAACAGTGAATGGATTGCTCCATAGTGACCTGTTGGGGGTTATTTCAAGCAAGCAAGCCACTGTCTGAAACAGGTGCTGATCTCAATGGACCATTGGTGTGACTTAGTATGGCACTTCTTATGTTCTTCATGTGTCACAGTGTCCATGTGGGTCTCTCACAGTCTGGAGGGTTACTGTGAGCCAGAACCTTGGCACCAGCCCCCAGGCCTCTCCCCAAGGTTTGGGGCCAGGATGGGGTTGTAGGCTCTGGTCTCTGAGGGTATTTTTAAATGAGACACTTACACACATGGCCTCTTATTCTACTGCTCATTTGAATGTGGTGTGTGGGGATCCACACTCCCGTAACATACGCAGCAACCACTCATGGAACACTACAAAAAAAGCTGGCGTGTGCTGTGCAGGGCAAGCCAAAAAAGTGCGTGGGGACAGGCACCCACGTATCTCCTGCCTGTATGAACTGGGACTCCCACCCATGCCAGCAGACAGGTCCATGACTAACTGTCTCCTCAGTCCCACCCACAGCCCTGCCAGGAGCTCTCTGGGGAGCTCTTAAAGGACACATGCGTGAAATACAACACCATGGTCACTCAAAAAGGCACAACAAACCATCCTTGTGACGCATGAGAGAAGAGCCAATGCCATGGAAGACAGCAGCTTGGACAGCAGCTTCCTGCATGGCCCCCCAGTATCAGGGCCGGCCCCAGGATTTGCGAAGCCATGCGCGAAGTCTTGGTGTGGGGCCTAATTTGCATAATTAGGCCCCACCTAACTATGCAAATGTATAAATTTACATAAAAGTTACTTCCTGCACAGGAAAGATTCCCATTCTCCACCCCTCTGAGCAGCCATGGAGAAGCATGGCTTCCCCGTGCTTCTCTCTCACCCCCCACCCCGGCCCAGCTTGCCACCCCTTGGCTGCCTTACCTGGCGCTCAGCCGAGCATCCATAGACAAGCATGGCCTCCCAATGCTCCCCCCACCCACCCACCTCCTCAGCTGAACGTCTACCACCACTCCCCAGGAGTGGTTCCAGTGCAGGGGCAGCCAGGCGAGCAGTGAGGCAGGCACAGAGAGATTGACTGCATCCCCTGCCTTACTGGGGGAGGGGGGTGAGCTTAGTCAGCCAGTGGCCTCCAGGGCCTGTTGCTTCTTGCTGCATGTGCGTTGTGCATGCATGCGGTGCTGCTATCAAGCACACAAGACACCCAAAATGCAGCCAGCCTATTAAGTGCATTATGCAATGAAAAGAGACATATATATATATAACCAGTTCAGTTGTGCCCCCATAATCAATTCACGCTGCCCCCACCCCATAGCCAGTTCATTTACGCCCCCCGTATAATCAATTCATGCTTAGGGGGGGACCCATAACCATTTAATTTGTGCCCCTGGAGCAGCGTGAATTGATTATATGGGGCGGGCGCAAATGAACCAGTTATGGGGTGCGAGTTTAAAGATCGTATTCCTGTTAGAGAGTTAGTGAAATAGTAGCCATAATAATCTCAGAACCATATTTGCAGATTTTCCAAGATAGACTATAGATATTGCTTTACATCTTAAATTCCTACCTAAGATAGTATAAGTAAGACAGTTGTGAGAATGTGGCCCTTTTTACACGGGCCTCTCCCACCCATGAATGTGCAGATTTCTGCGTGTTCAAAGGTTGGGGAGCCCCGTCTGAAAGACGCAGCATATGCAGCCATGGTGAATGGGGCTGCGTGTGCACACCCACCTAACACACATCCCTGCTCAACCCCCCCCCCTCGTCCCCACGCACGCGCAACCGGGGGAAATGGTGGTACTTCGTGGGTGTGGATGAGTGGGGGGTGAGTGGGGATGCGTGTGCGGCCGTGTGCACGCCTCGCCCATGCGCTAGTGCGCCCACGGACTCTCCACCCAACAGAGCCATGTAAAAATGGCCTGCGAGGAGCCACTCGAAGAAAAACAGAAGGTTGCTGCCTTGTAAACAAGGTTCTTCGAGATGGCTTCTAACTTTCTCACAACACCCACCCTTCCAGCCCCGCATGGAATTTTCTTATATTCCTAGAAAGGGTTGGAAAGAACTGTCATTCTGAGGGGGAGAGTGCTTTTTATACTATAGGAGCTCGAGACCATCACGTGGTCTATTATTTGAATATGATGAGTATGCAGAACCCAGTTGTGAGAATGCTGGGAGCTGTCTCGAAGAACCTTCTTTACAAGGTAACAACCGTCACTCACATGGGGAGGAGCCAGGGAGGGGAGGCAGCTCAGGAAGAATAACTTATTTGGGGGAGAAGCAGCTTCTCCCCCAAATTGCTGCTGCCCAGCCAGGCAAGCATGGGACCCCAGCTGGCCATGGAGCCATGTGCAGCCGCACATGTGGCACATGCCTGGGGCCGACCCTACCCAGCATGTGCCCCACTGATGTCTGGGGCCGCTGACAGCTGCAGCGACTGCACCAGCTCTTAGACAGGAAGTTGTTACAGGCTTCTGCAGGTGCATGTTTCCATGGTGTCCAGGGCTGTGTTTCATGACAGAGGGCAAGCAGTTGGGTGGGACTTGGGGTGGGGAGAGTTGCTGGGAAATGTGGAGGGGGACCAGCTGCCCATATGAGTTGTTTGCAGGGTCAGTCCATCATGGCGGGAGTGCGTGAAGACTGCCTGCTTGGCCACACTCGGTGACCACAGACAACCCCCCCCCCCCCCCCCCCCAAGCCTTGCTTGATTAAAAACACCCTGAGATGAGGGAGATATGGGGAGCCAGGGTGTGGCATTTGGCAGAAAGGCTGTCTGGACCACAGCTGGATCAGTCCAGAGCTTGCTAACTGGGACCCAGCTGGAGCTGGTTCTTTGACTGAATGACTAGTTCTGGCTCCGTGCCAATGGAGCCACTCTGGATGCCACCTTGGGATTGGGTTAGCTAGGGCTTAGCCTCCGGGATCAGTGATTATGCAGGGGCTTCCTGGGCTCCTGCTTACAAGCCTCATGCAGCAAGGGTGCCCTAACCTCTGCTGCCACACCCAGGCGATCAGCCTTGCTCAGGTCCAGGCTGTGCACATGCGGTGAAGGCTGGGGTGGGAGCAAACCTGCACAAGGCAGGGGTTCCAGAGTCAAGGGAACCCTTTAAACAAAATAGAACCTCTTTTTTGGGGGGGCCCTCACAGCTGCCTGTTACCTTAACTCTGCCATTACCCATCCCACTACCTGATGCATGTGCAGAGTAGGGCTGATTTGTGAACCTGACTGGGCAAAAAACAACAAAAAGTGAGGACCAAAAAATTCCACAGACCTGACCTGTAGTCAAAAGATATACCAATAGAAGGTCTGTGAATATAAACTTGTATAAAAACAGCAATTTAATGGAAAATATGTAGGTATATAAACAAAAATCAATTTAAATATCAAATAAAAGAAATCAATGCATAATCCAAAATAAATGCTCAGTAATCATGAACATCCGTATTTTTAAAATGACCTAAAATAAACACTTAATCGTGAACAGCCATATGATGAAGATTCAGAATAATGAATTATATGAATAGGAACTGAAATATATAGTCCAAGCTGAGTACTTGATAATCATAAAAAGCCAACACATTTTCAACAGCTTCTTCAGGGCTTCATTTTCTTAAATAAGATGGCTTGGCATTGAAGAGAATGTAAGAAAGCTTAACTGTAAAAAGGAAGGTTTATGCAAACTTGAAGCCTGTAGCAGAAAAATACTAATGGAAAAGCTGAAAATATGGTTTCTTTGAAAACTTCTTACTTGTTAATTAATATGAATGAATACACTGCCTTATGACATACAAAAACCAAAGGATCCAGAAAGCTGGACCTGAAAAACCTTATGTGGTTGAAAAGAAAAAGAACTTTTATATATATTATATCTTTAATTTGACTTTTTGAAGCTTAGAAGCTTTAAGGAAACTTACTCCTTATCAATTGATGTTCATTGAAAAGGTGCAGTGACCTCAAAAATCTGTCATGCTCTGTTAAAAAATAAACATACTGAAAAAACTGTATTTTAAAAGGCGTGTTTTGTGAAAAAATATTCTAATTGATTAAAAAAAAAAAAAGCTAAAGGGTTGCAAGAAAACATACCCCTCCTTTACAAGTCAATGAAGCACTCACAGTAAGGATACCAAGCCTTTTTATAATAGATGCATACAAAGAAATACAGGTGTTATCCATCATCACAAGATTGACCAACAAATTCATTAAGAACCATCATAAGGATGTGTGGCTAAACACATTTTCTTAGTAATAAGTTAACTGAATCAATTAGAGTACTCCAATTGTTCCCATCGAATTACATCAATGTAAAAAAACTACAAGTAACAAAGGTTACAAAAGTGATCTATGGGTTGTATAATATCACCTTATATAAAACCATTAATAATTAAACAAATAAGGTCAAAAGTAATTTCTGTTCACCTAATAAAACTTTATACTTACTATATACAAGGAATGAATTATAAAAATACAGAGAGATTTAATTCCTTATTAAGACCATCATGTATCTCTGTCTGTAAATTAAAAATCCAGAAGCATTCTCTTTGAAGTAAAAAGTTTTCTAAATCATTCCTTTTGTCTAAGCATTGTTTTAAACTCGAGAAGACAAAATTCATGGGTGAATGATTGACTTCTAAGAAATAAACCAGCCCTTGACAGGCGAGTGGGGCCCCCCTCGGCTGATGAACCTAATTCTGTGCTATTTGTCAGGTGTAGGTATTGCCTTGTGTATGTTAATTAGTGAGAAATTAAAAGTGGCTGAAAAAAAAGAAAAGAGCCAGAGATTATAGACCCTGCAATGGACAAAGACTCATTGCTTTTGATTTGTCAAGACACAAAGAAAGATAAACTGCTAAGTGGTAGTAAGCACAGGGTTTTTTGACATTACAGGGAGCAGTATATTCCAGAGAGAAACGTAGGGACACAGAACAGAATTGCAATTGAGAGAATTCATGAAATTTCAAGAAAAGCAGAAAGGCATCCAGTAGTTTGACATAAGTCTTGTTATAAGTTTCACCAGCAAATTGCACATCTCAAGGCTACAAAAAAACCCATACAGGTACATTTTATTTATTTATAGTTCTATTTTTTACCCCGCCCCTCTTAGAAGCGACATCAAGCCATGTAAGTTCCAGTGATCGGGATGCTGGTCAAAGCACACCTTCCTCCACTGCGAACCAAGTTCTACGAAAGTGTCAGCTGGGATGCCTGTATGTTTTGCCGGGACACAACCTGCAAAGCTATACTTTCATCTGCTAGTACATTTAAAATAAGTGAACAGATTTTGGAGGCCTCCAAATTTGAGCAGTGCCTGTGTACAGTCCTCAGGTGTAAGTGATCTCATCACTGCTGAGGGTAAACATAATCTCATGATACATGGAATTTTGGAGAAAAACATCAAAAATCAAGGATAGCTCAGCACAAGCAGACTTAGCCATGGAGTGGCTAATCATTGAAATAAAAGAAGTAGCAGCAAAGGCACATGTACTGGAACTTTCAGAGGTGTGGAAGTTGAAATACATCCATTGTTTATCAGCAGGAGATCTTCCTTCAGAGAAAAACTTCAATCTTGCATTAATGACATGTATGATTGCATCACTTTGCCAGAGTGAAAAATATTGCTTGTGCCAGTAATCGCTGGACATGTACCTTTTTCCACACTACTGGCTGATGACCCCAAATTTTCATCAATGCTCATGTATCATTCCCCTGAAGGATTCCTGGAGATGGTGCGCTTAGTTTTGAAACTGAAATCCGACATCCTGGCACAGCCTGTTAACAAGGATACATCATCAGTGAAGATGAGATGATAGCCTGTGTTCCTGAAAGCCTGTTTATGTTCCTCCATTTGATGTTGGTGGTCAAAGCAGGTTGGAAGCAGATTCAGATGAATCACATGTTCCAGGGGTGCAAGAGAGTGAAGCCAAGACTTGAGCAAGAGTTCTTAGCATTACACAGGACTGAGACCACTTTCAAACCTCCCACCCCCATGCATATTCTGGCTGCAGGAGGGAATGAGCAGCCGGGGGTGGGGGGAGGAGGGCTTTCAGACCACCAATCCCTGCGCATATCCTGACTGCGCATTCCCTCCCGCAGTCAGAATATGTGCGGGGGGTGGGGGGGAGGGAGGTCTGAAAGCAGCCTGAGTGTGCAATGTATGTGGTGGGAAGCAATGGACTCCTAAGCATCTAGGCCTGGCAAGCACTCTGCATCAGGGTACATGCTCAAAAGAACTTGTACAGTTATTTCACGATGCAGGACCTATCGTCTGTTACCAAAATGTAATTCAGGCCGACATTTTTGACACTGAGCAGTGAGCACACTCTACAAGCAATGAATCCTGTAACAAGAGCAGTAGTAGTACCACCAAACTTTGTGCACCATAGATTTGTACACTTTACATGTGACAACACTGATATCCACCAGTTCTCACACCACAAAGGTGGCAGGTTGGCAAAGAGGTCCAGACGTAGACATGGTGTTACAGAACCTGCAGCCTTCCAACAAGAACTAGTCTACAGAACCCAGATGTCGTGGAGGAACCTTTGCCTGCTGCAGTTGTTGCAGCGCCACCTAGGGGCAAACACCCTTTGCCCAACTGGCTTTCAGTGGCTTCAGTGCTGTGTGGGATCTTTCAGCTACATAGCACCCAACAAGGACCACACCTGGGTTTAATATGTATGAATCCTTTATTGATAGGATATCAAGCAGTATTGATGGTACAATAGGCAAGGAAAACACCCTAACAATGAGTGTCTCACCAATCCGATTAATCGTCTGAGTCCCTTGATGCTGGTGTACGTGACTAGCAGGCGGTGGAGCTGAGAGTAGTCAGCTACCCCACCTTTTCTGCCTTGCTTTTTTATACAGTTTGGTTGTTTTAGCCTACCTGACCGTTACTGACCAATCTAGTTCAGGCCCTCCCTTTTTGTCATCCCAAAACGTGATTTAGGGGCCAGATCACCTGGCTAGAATTGACCAATCCGTGCTTGGTCCCTCCTTTTTGGCAACTCGAGGCAGGATTCTAAAGTCAGCCCACCTATGCACCTCCCTCCTTAATCTTCCTAGCCCTCCTTACCTTTGACGGGGTAAAGCCCCTGGACTGAATCCATAGCTACTCCCTGGTACCCAATGTACTCTCGCTTTGGTTTCCACGTCAATATGGATACCTGCTAGCTTCTTTATTTTGCTTGACCAAAGTTTCTCATAAACTGCTTAAAAGCAAAATATCTTTATGAATATGTCTGTTTACTGCGTGAATGTGCAGGTGTTCATTGCTGTTTCTGTGTGTATTTGTATACACGTGTTCTGGATCAACACAAGTGTTCTGGATCAACTAAAATCAAGTGATATATGTATTTTGATCTGGTCTTCTACTAAGTAAAATACTATGGGTGTGTGTGTCTGAGTACCCCTTTCTGTCTTTTTCTTAGCTGGGTGTTCTAGTAAAGGAGTTTGGAGCATGGTTCATGGTAATCCGACCTCACTTGTTTGAGCATCCCAATGTTTGAATGTGAATGATTGTAATAATCTAAAGGTGTGTCTAGAACGCAGCTGTACTGTTGCCAGAAACCTTTAGGAGGCGCTCGTGCATTAGCAACACTGTTGGGTGAGACACCCAGAAATATTGCCGTTATCTGTTCTGGCACTGGTTGGGGAAATATTTCTATGTGTTTATTTCAGAGCAAGCTGACCTGTCAAGTTTTGATAGCTTGTTACCTTATCTTGTTATTTGGTACCAACTAAACCACCCTGTTTGCATTGCTAAATTTTGTCTTCAACTGAAAGTTTTAACCCTTATGTAATATTTTTCATGGCCTACTTTTAGCATCGGTTTTTCTGGCTAACAGTGATCACCCCAACTGCTGCCGTCACCTCAGCAGACAGTGGTCATGGCTGTCATCCCTATATCACACAGTTATAGAAGGAAAATCACTGCCCAAATCAACAACATACACTAAGAAGGAGTGGTTTAGTGAATTTACAGATGACAATCCCATAGCAGTACAAGCCATTACTACACATATGGCATTCTTCATCAAGCAGCAGAGTTATTCAGCAATAGAAACTGGTTGGACACTCTTCAAACAGTGCAGTTAACCCTGAAGTGACATCTATTGGTTACATGCCTATCATCCAAGCACCAGCCCATGAGCTTGACACGCTAAATGCAGTGGGTTCAGTGATGTAGGCATATGGCAACAACACTTGGTCAGCATTATATTGTGCTTACTGTTGATGAGGCATTGTTCTTTAAAGGCATGAAGCTGAAGTGGGCAAAGGAAGAATACCCAGATTTCCTGATCATTAGGCTTGGTGGTCTGCACACATCCTTGAACTTTCTGAAAGTCATAGGGAAATCTGTTCAGTGTTCCAGACTACTGGAGGCATGTGTTGAAAATAAAATGCTGGGGCCTAGAACAGCAGAGCAGGTGATAGCTGGGAAGTCCTATGCAAGAGGAATGAGAACACACAAGTTGACCCTACAGGCCATGTGGCGAATTCTCATTCCACAGCTGTTCAACTCCATTGAGAGTGGGAACCACAACCTGAGGAAAGAAGAGAGGAGAAATCAAATCCAACAGCAATGATCTAGAGGACCTGATCACCCCGCTTTCAAAAAGTTCAGAGATGTCATGGAAGCCTTTGTAGCATCCAGAGATAATTTCAGTTTGAAATGTTGGTGGAGTTACAGTCAGATGGTACAGATTCTTCTCATGTTAAGTTGTGTTCAGATACAATCATACAAACTATGCATACACTCGGTAACAATTTATGTGTCAGATTTCCCTTTCAGGGAAAGCAGAATTTGAAAAAAGGAAATTTTGTGGTGAAGCATGCATACCAAAAGTTCAATCAAGTGGATCCAGAGCAGAGTCAGGAATCACTGAATGTGACTGGGAGGAAGGGAGGTGGCATCACTGGCATTACAAAGAGGTCATCAGCTCTGAATAGATGGACTCTTTCCTACAACCTGAGGTCTCATCTTACAAATGAAACTAGATTTATTTATTTATTTATAGAATTTATATCCCGCTCTCTCCCGCCACAGGCAGCCCAGAGCAGCTAACAATAATACATATAAATATTATAAAAACAATTCAACTATAAAATCAATCAATCAAAACAAATGTATGGCCTACAGGATGATGCCTTGGTGCACAATGAATCTACCAAAGGGAGACAGAAACAGGATAGCCAGGATGAAGACAACCTTCTGATAACCTTAGAGTTTCAACCTGCATTCCAGTAAGGTGGTCCAATACTTGCAAAACTTTGCAACAGAAGACTTTGCCACAAAGCAGATTGAAAATGCTTTTGGGGAGCTCAGCAGAACAATCAAGTACAGTTGAACACATTAATTGAGGAGAGGTTTCTATCCTGTGATATGAGAAAGGTCCAATTCAGAGATCCCATCCCTAAGAACAAGTCTCTGACATTTTCCTTATTGTTTTAAGTGGAACATAAAGATTCAGGCACTGGTAAAGTGAGATGTATCAAAGCAGATAGAAAAATCATGCAACAACTCATCACTACCTATGAAACTGGACATAATGTCAACCTTTCTGATATATTGGTGCACGAACTGTTGCCAGTACCACAGGCTCTAGCAGAAATAGATGAGAGACTTCACTTAGGGTCAAAAGCAATTCTCTCTGAGGTGATAATCACAGGAACCTCTTTTCCCCTTGAGCTTCAAGCCAAGGCACCATCATTTATCTTTGATGGACAGGCACTGGTGATTTCTATTGGGAAACCTCAAACAGCTGCAACATTTGGGAGACTACAATCAAAAGTACATGGGATGAAGACTAGAAGACTTCACTTGTACCCATCCTTATGTCTCTGCCTCCTGTCCCAGATTCATGAATGGAACTGATAATGTGCAACTGTACCACAAGGTGCATGTGTAAGAAGTCTCGTCTACTGTGCACAGGAGCCTACAAATGCAGAGCCACCGGTGACATTTGCAATGATGATGATGGAATTGTGCTGCTTGGTGTTCCTTGAAAACAGATGTATTAATCTAACTCAAATTAAAGTGATTGCTCTATGTTGTTACATCCAGGTAATATGTAAGCAACATTTAATTTGGTTGCATATCGGGGGAAGAATAGTTTGGGACAATATCCTTATGCAATATTGTAGAGATCTGTTGTATTTTTTTTTATTGTAATAAAGTAGTTCTCAGCAAAGTACATAGCATTACCATCTTCTATCAGCAATTCTCTTTTGGGTACAGTTGTGAACTTGCCTAAGAATTCAGTTCACATGACGGCAGGCTGAAGTGAGGAGAACAGAGGTGGCTCCTGGTGCCAGAGCGGGTGTTGTGGTGAAAAGCAACTCAAGCAAGCAAGGCTGAGCGGGGAGCACTGCAGGACTACCAGAGGCGAAACGCAAGTGCCGGGGGCTTATCCTGACTGGGGACACCTGCGACTGTAGCGCAGGGCAGCTATTTAGCCCCAGACGAAGCCAGTGGCAGTGCCGACGACGCAGGCCGTGGCCGCGTGCCTATGGGCTGCGTGCACAAGGGTGCGCCCTTGTGCGCACGGCCTTAGGCGCGAGACCAGGGGGCCAGGTCTCATTGTCCTTGGAAAAGAAATGTGGTCGTGATGCTTCGTTTTATTCTTCGGATGAAGATTTACCGGCTAAGATCTTAAGAGGTCACGACCCCTGCTTGGGTGGTGAGTTGACCCTACCGCATAATCCCCCGGTCCATCTACCTTGTCAGAAGGGAGCTAGGGAGAGGCAGTCGGGGTTGCCCTCCCCGGCACGTGCCCCTGCCTCCTTTGGGGACGATTATTTTCCACAGGTTAATGGAGACAACTCTACTAAGACTTATCTACTCCACCAGACTAGCTTGATTGCTAAAACTGTGGAGGCTCTTTTTGCAGGGATTAAGGAGTTGGATTCCTCTTTGAGGGTTGTACAATGTCAGCTGGCCGAACTAACCACCAGGCTTGCAGCTTTAACAGATCACACATACGTAAGACCTGCTGAGCCAGTTCTTGCCCCAGGAGGAGCTGAGGATTCCCAGAAGAAATTTTTTTATTATATTGGGCGTGACTATAGTGGGGCCACCCATGAGTGGGAGGATCTGGGGCAAGTGGCCCAGCACCTTTCCTTCTTTTGGGTGAAGGTGGTTCAAACCTCCATGATAGACTCTATTGTTAGGCTTCCCAAGTCTAGGACTTGGCCCGACCTTTTGTATTGTCTACGAGTTTGTTTTCCTTTCCAAGCATGGGTCTTGGACTTGTTTAAAGCTAGAAAATCCTTCCTCTGAAGCAGGATTTCCATTGATGGGGTCTGGAGGCACGAGGGGGAGGCTCCCGGGCCTAGCATGAGTAGTTCAGCCTGGGGGGTTCCCCTTTCATCGCCTAATCTGATCCCTGTAGACCCGACTAAACGGGACCTATTGGGAAATTCTCGACCAACAGGGACTGATGAAGTGGTAAGATCCCACCCAGGGGGTCTCTATTTTGGGATAGGTAGGGGTGGTGCCCTAATGGATCTGGGGCCGACTGATCAATCTCAGCCACAGCCGATGGAAGTATTATCCCAGGCTCCAATTCTCGTTCTCCTGGATTTGGCTGTTGCTAATCCGGACGTGCCCATACAGAGCTCTGGAGGGCTTATGGCTGAGGCTGTGGCTTTGGCCCCAATTGGAGCTGCAATAGAAGGCTCCACCCAGAAGGAGGGGCCTCCCATGATGGGAGGTGTTGAGACGGAGGGACCGTACCCCACTTGGGATACATTCAAACAACTTCCTGCATTGGAACAGAATGCTTGTCTGTTACAACTGGGTCACATTGACAATTGCGCCCAAGGCCCTGAGGAGGGCCTTGTGATTTCTAATCCTCCTCGAGTCGCTGGTTCATCCCCCTGTAAGGTTGGGGCTGGGGACACTTTGACTGATGACGATGGGTCGAAGGGGCTAGAGGAGCAGGGAAGATTATCATGGGGTGGTAGAACAATGCCAAGGGAGTTCCCCCCCCCCCCCCCCCCC
>QEPC01014548.1:703981-726300 GCA_003113815.1 Sphenodon punctatus | reverse complement strand
ACACACACACACACACACACACACACACACCAATTGTATCACCCTATTATGAAGAGGATGTCTGGGTGGCTTTAGAGAGGGAGATCCTGTGATTTGAGGACCAAGTCCCCCAGGCAACATTTGTTTTGGTGGGGGACTGGAATACCTGCTTGCGCGCTAGCCAGGGGCATTTTTTGACCTCGAAGCGGGAATCAGAGGGATCCTCAGAGACCGCCCGGCGGAGGAGGTCATTGCAGGGACTGGTTTCCAGATTCGATATGACTGTACTAGAAGAAGTTTCCTCGATTGATATAGAAGGCTGGTACACCTTCTTTGGGTCACAGGGCAGAAGCAGAGTGGATCTAATCCTGGTGGAGTCACGATCTTGTGGAACTTTTAGCCAACCCGAATGGGTTGTGAGGCCCGAAAACGACCATGTAGCACTGAGTTTCCTTATTAAGGGAGAGGGGCCCCTGGGACCTAGGGCTATGCTGGCCGATGGGAGAGGCTTCCCTCCCCAGTTAAGAGTTCTGACCTCTGCGGAGCTAGCCACGTCATTGCAGGCTTTCTTCCAGTCTTCCACCTTTGTCCAACTATTCACCCAATTCACTAAGTGCAAGGATCCTTTTAGCCGAATGAGGTACTATGATGATATCTTGGGGTCCCTTGTAGATACTTTGGGATCCAGACCCAAGACTACCCCACGTGAAGCGTCTGGCAAATGGTTCGACAGGGAGTGCAGGGCGATGAAGGGTCACCTAGTCAGGCTGAAGAGGCTATGCGTTAGGGAACAGGACGTGAGTCAATGGGAAGAGTTTAGAAATCTTAGGCTAGCCTACTCCAAACTATTGAGGGCCAAGCGGACCAATTACTATAATAGGATGTGGGCAACTATGGCAACGGACATAGCAACAGGGAACTCAAGCAGGTTTTTGTCTACCCTAAACGCTACTATTAATCCGAAAAGCAGAGTGGGTAGTCAAGGAATTTCTCCCCTTCAGTGGGAGTCTTTCTTTGCTGATTTATAAGAAGATCGGGAGTTGGCCCTGGATGATTTGCCCACCACGGGAGGAGGTGGGGGAGGTTGTCAACGATGGAGCGATGAGTTTTCGGAGGCCACTATCGCTAGTACTATATTGGCCCTCAAGGGGGGCAAGGTGGCAGGGCCAGATGGGGTTACAGCCGAGGTGCTCCAAGCCGCCCCTAGGAGGTGGGCCCAGCTCTTGTCCATAGTATTCATCACGGCAGCCAATACGGGCACTATTCCCCCATCCTGGTTAGTTAGTTATATAGTCCCCATATACAAGAAGGGCCAGCCCCAGACTCCCTTTTACTATAGGCCTATTAGCCTGTTGTCCATTGTAGGCAAACTATATGCCAAACTTCTCCTCGAACAACTGACCGTATGGGTAGAGGAAAGGGCTCTAATCCCCGTCGAACAGTTTGGGTTCAGGAAGGCCAGGTCGACTATAGATTGTTGCTTTATATTGCAACATCTTATTTTTAAATACTATAAAATCAAGAAATGCAAGCTATATATGGCCTTCCTCGACCCAACCAAGGCTTTCGACACTCTTCCTAGGAACAGATTGTGGGCCAAACTCAAAAAGATAGGGCTCAGTGACAAGTTATTGCTCCCTATAGTCCATCTCTATACTAACAACAGCGCCCGGGTGAGGTCGGGTGGATGTGGGTGTAGTGCTGCTGAGTTCCCAATTAGGAGGGGGGTCAGGCAAGGCTGTGTCCTGGCCCCCCTCCTATTCAACCTTTATCTATCTGATCTACCAGATTTTATTAGGTCTGAGGACTTCCATGCCCCCAAGATTGGCGATACTCAGCTGGGGTTTCTGCAGTTCGCTGACGATTTGGTCCTGATGGCCCAGTCAGAGGTTGGATTGCGTCGGGCTATCCGAGCCTTCCACTGTTATTGTGTGTTAAATGGCTTAATAATTAACCCAAGGAAATCTAAGATCATGATAATAGGCCAGAGGAAAATGCCTCCTGTATGGAGATCTGCGGCAGGCGAGTTCCAGGTGGTCAAATCCTTTAACTACCTGGGGGTAATCTACTCCACTGGGGGATCCTGGGCCGCTCATCTCCAGACAAGAGCCAATAAGGCTCAAAGGGCAGCTAGGGCTATTGCCAGGGCAGCTAGTCTGTCTAGGGGTGTTCCCCTGTCAACTTTCTTGGGGGTTTATTGCGCAAAGGTCCCCCCAACGGCAATTTTTGGGATGGAGCTCATTCCAAACCCGGACGAGTGGGCCTTGGAAAGGACCCAGAATTCCTTCCTCTGGCGTCTTCTCAGGGTTGCCCCAGGGGTCCCAGGGGCAATCCTGAGAGCAGAGGTGGGAGTAGTTTCTCTGGGGGCAAGAGCCAAGCAGGCTTATGTGAGATTCTTGCTGTAGATATTGGCCAAGCTGGAGACAGCTCTCCTGCTCAAATGTTTGAGGGAGGAATTAACAGCTACGGGGATCCACTCATACCCTTGGGTGCTCTATCTTTGGCGAATGATCAGGGAGCTAGGATTCTCCTTTGAGTTCTTCCAGGGGAAGGGTCTCCAGGCCATCGAGGCCGAGGTCATGCAGAGAATCCAGGATATTGCTCAGGAGGACGATCTAGGAAGGATCTCTCAGTGGAAAGTGGCACCGGGACTGAAAGAAGTTAATCTATAATTTGGGTTCGAGAAATACCTGGATCTTCTCGAAAACCCAGGACTGCACCGGTGCTACACGAATCTGAGCTTTCACTTGGTCAGTTCTGCAATTGTTGAGGGCAGGTATGGGCATATTCCCCTTTGCTCATGCAGTCTCCAGGAGGTTGACACTATTGAGCACTTTCTGTTGCGTTGTCCACAGCTTGCCGTACTAAGGACAATGTGGTTGGCCCCGCTGTCATTTGACAATGGTGGCGCCAACAGGGGACATGGTTATGAGGCACTTTTAAAGATGGCGGGTAGGGATGCAATCTTGGCTATTGCAGACTTCGTCAGACTGGCAATTAAAAGGAGGGAATCAATTAAAATCAGGCCGGGTGAACTTACAGGCAAGGCATTCTAGTTTGGGATTGTTGAGTGGCTTGTTGAGAGTATATTATGCATCTTGCCACCGAGTGCTGGTAGGTTGTCAAGGGTCCCAACCCTACTTGACTTAAATGTATTACGATGGTATAATTATGTACTTATTCATGTATGTTTTGATTTTTATGTTGTATCTGGTTCCCAGCTATGGCGAGAGCTAATTGCCGTAATAAACTTAAACCTTAAACAGTTCACATGACAGTTGGATTTAACACACCAAAACTATGGAGAAAACAGTGTCCAAATAGTTTAACTTTGGTTAAACTGGCTTATACTAAACTAGTAATATGCAAATATGGTGCTTGCCTTGTTTTTCTGGTAGCCATTTTGTTCTGATTTTTAAAGGTTAGGATTTATAGATGCAGCTTGGCAAACACCAGAAATTGATTCAGCACCCCCAAATCCTTTAGAAAAAACTATTTGTCAACTTTTACTAGAAAATGCCTGAACGTATTAGATTTTCTCAAAATATAACTAGTCTATTGCTTTCCAAACCTCTTATCTTTGTCCTATCTCCTTTGAACCTTAATTAGCCTTTTTTGGCAGCCACATCACATTCTGACTCATGTTCAGTTTGTAATCAACCAAAATCCCTAATTTTTCTTCACATGTACTTCTGCCAAGTCAAGTATTCATCTTATACTTAAGCATTTGGTTTTTCTGCCTTAGGGATTTAGATGCAGAACTTTGTGAGCTGAATTTCATTTTATTAATTTTAGTTCAGATTTTTTTTTTTTACAATTCTAGTTCTATCTTCCAAGGTGGTAGCTACCCCACACAGTTTGTGTCATCTCCAAACTTGACAAGTATTCCCTCCACTCCTTCATCCAAGTCATTAATAAAGATATTGAATAGCGCTGGATCCAGGACAGAGCTCTGCGGGACCCCACTCAATCCCTCCCTCCACTTTGATGATGAACCATTGATGATCACTCTTGGTTCTTCAACCAGGCAGCTGTTAATCCACCTTGTTTTAGTCTTCCAGCCCACGCTGTGCAAGTTTGCTAACGAGGATTTCATGTGAAACTTTGTCAAACACTTTGCTGAAATCAAGATATATTATGTCCACAGTTTCCCCCTCATCCTCTAAACTAGTAAATCTATCAAAGAATATGACGAGATTAGTCTGGTATGACTTATTCCTGACAAATCCATGTTGACTATGAGCAATCACTGCATTGTCATCAAGGTACTTACAGATTGGCTCTATATTCTGTTCTAGTATCTTCCCAGGCAGTGAAGTCAGAAGATCTGGTTACAGCCTACCATTGTACACAGTATCAGCAGAGTGAAGTGAGAACTGGACAGAGGGCTTGCCCAAGGATGTAGGTGCTTCTTACACATGACTCAGGGTGTTAACAGACAAGACCATAGTCTGCTGGAGTCTGGGTTCAGTCCATGCAGCCCCCACTCACATGTTTATCATGTAGACTCTTAACAGGCAGCCCCTTGTGTGTAGCTGTTGTGCGTCCATGTAGCCCCCATGCACAGGTTTAGCAGGACTACCCTAATAAAAGGGCAGGTGCTCTTCCCCATCATGCTCCTCCCACTACCCTTCTCAGTATCCCGCCCTCTGTCATGACTCACAGCCATGGGGAAAAGAAGCTAACACAGCTGCTTCTTTCTTCCGGGCTATCACTCGGGGAGGCAAACAGTTTTAAATTGTTTTTGTGATATCAGTAAAAGCTTTAATTTTTTTTGTCTGTCACTTTGTTTCCCTCTGTCCCATCCACTCCCCCGTAGCACCAGGATAGCATCCTTTCCCTCCTTATACCCCATCCCTCAGGCCATTTCCCAGTCAGCGGTCTTTCCCTGTGGGATCCCTATCACCCTACCCTTAGCACCTGACCAGTAGATTTTTCCATGTGTGTGCTCCTATTGGCATTCCCATAGTAGCCAGCACCAGGCATCTGCTAGGGGTGGGCATCTGAAGGAAATTGTGGATTCAGATTCATTATGCATTTGGATCCGCAATTTCTGGATTTAATTACAGATTTGGATTACGGATCCATATTTAAATCTATATAAAAACAAATTAAATCATTGCACATGCACAAAATAGCCATTGGACCATTCTGCGCATGCACACCCTTTTTAAAAATGGTGGTAGTAGCATGGAAAAGGACATGCATGCGTAGAATGGTCTAGCCATTTTGCACATGTGCAATGATTTTTTTATTTTATTTTTTTAAATTGTTTTTAAATAGAGTTAAAACCAAAACCACAACAGGCATATTGCTACCGTTGCAGTTTGGTACGGATTAATCCATAATGACCCATTATGGGCAGTTACAGCTTAATCCGAATCCATGATGCCCAGCCCTAGCATCTGCCTTTGCATTCCCTATTGGTATTTGCAGATTAGCTGGCTTTTCCTATTGGGATTTACAGGCTAGCCACCTGGGAATGGCAATAGGAAGCACAAGAGCCACAGGTGCACAGGTGGCTACTCTGTGACTGTCAAGCACTCAGCCTTTGCTTGTGAATTTTTTATAGCCATTTCCTTGTAATCAAGCGGACCTTCAATGAGAGAGAGTTCCACAGCCGCAGTGCAGCCACAGAGAACGGGGGACCTTCATGGTGGAAACCTGGGGGACCCCAAGGAGGATGCCCCTGGCCGACTGCAGGGGCCGATCCAGGACCTGGAGAGTGAGGCAGTCCCGCATATAGGAGGGGCCCAAGCTGTTTAGGGGTTTAAAGGTTAACACCAACACCTTGAATTGGGCCTGGAGAACTATCGGCAGCCAGTGCAGAGAATGGAGAATGTGCTCGCGTCGGCCCGTTCCAGTCAAGAGACGGGCCGCTGCATTCTGCACCAGCTGCAGCTTCCGAACCAGCACCAAGGGTAGCCCCACGTAGAGTGTATTGCAGTAACAGTAATTTAGGTACACACACACAAACACACACACCCCTCATACCTTCTGATCCCCAGCCCCCAAAGTGGTGTATTGCTATGCCATACCACCATTCGTCATGTCACGCCAACATCCAAAGAAGCATGGAAAGCAAAAAGAAAAGAACTTGAATTTTTTAAAAATTAAACTATTCTTACCTGGGTTTTTTTTTGGGGGGGGGGGGCAGCTCGGCACGATCACTTGGTGATGGGCAGGGTGCCACTTTCCCAATCCTCCTCCTGTGGATCTAGCTGTGGCATAGTGTTCATGGGAGGCATGTGGAATCCGATTGGTGCAATCACGTAGGTGGCAGGATGGGCTGGGAGCCATTTTTCCAATCCTCCTCCTGTGGATCCAGCTATGGCACAGTGTTCATGGGAGACGTGAGGGGGGAGGAGGTGTGTCTAGGATCCAACTGTGGCAGATTGGGCAGTGGTGGTAGTTGTGCTGGTCGTTGCCTGACTCAGTTTGAGCCATGGCCCTGTGATGGTAATCTTCCACAGATCGTTACAGAGAATGTAACAGCTGGGAAAGAGCAAGTGTCGGGCATGTACTGCCAACCAGGAAGAGCTGGGAGAACACATGTTTGAAAATAGCATACTGGGCTTTTAAGGCAGACGTTACATGCATGCCAGTTGGCTTGATCCCGTGCTGCTCAGATTGTGTCTGTGCACGCATGTGTGCGCAGCTGCATGCAAACCGCGCGGCTTCGCATTGTGGGCACATTATGCCCAGCGGAAACTGTGGGCATGCACATGCTATCCACAGGGCATGGAACTGCAGCCAGTGAGAGGGGAGAGAGGGACCAGAAGTGATAGCTCTGTGGAGCACTTTAGGCTTTTTCAATGGTGCTTGTTTGACTCAACGGTGCAGTGAACCTGAATGTGAGGAGACTGCGTGCAGCCCAGTTGACGGGATGCAGATGTGCGGGCGTACGTTTGCCTGCATGGCAGGCGCCGTATGCTTTCAGACCCACCGTGAGTGGGGGCTATGTGTCTGGTGGGTGTTGGCCACATGGCCGGTGGAGGCGAAACCCTAATAAACAGGCAGGTGGTTATCATCTCTTTGTTAACACCCTCTGTTAGCGTGGGACTCTGTCTGCAGTGGGTAAATGTGCATGCTCTTTGAGACAGGAACCATCTTCCATTGTGTGTGGGTGGATAGGTGTGCAGCAACTAGTACAACAGGAGTCAATCCCCACAGGGATTCTAGGGCTACAGTTATCCTGATGCTACGTGCCTCCTGTTCTTGCAGTGAGGTCCTGTGGTGTTGCTTCCACTGAATGGTGAAGCTCTCTGGCTAAGAGCTTCACCTCATTATGCTTCCATTGAGGCTGGTCTGCAGGAGTATCTGAGGTCAAGGTTTGGTAGGAGGAGTGTGAATGCCCTGGTTGGAGGGAACCAGCAGTGCTCTCATTTGAGTGTGTCCTCAGGTGGGTCTGAAGCCTATGAGCTGGTTTCTGTTGCTGGTGCTGTGTGTAAAGGGTTTCTTTGTTGTTTGTGGTTATGGTTCACATCATCTGTACATGGGGTCACAATCCTGATGAAAATTACTGACATACTTTCTGGGTCCATAGAATTATATTTCAGTTGCAAAATGGGGTCTCATAGGGAAAACATTTGGGAATCACTGAAGCTACTGGGCCACACTGTGTGTGCTACTGCTACACTCTAACAAATGGGTATTTAATTAGTGGGCAGTATGCAAAGCACATCCATAAACTGGATTAAAAACAGCACCTGTAGGTGCTCTGATAGCTCACATGGAAAAGATTTTGAAAAGGAAATTTCAGGGCAGGGCAGCCCAGCTGGTGGTGCTCTGGGACATCCAGGAGAACTGCCAGCAGAGTGGGCAGCCCAACCTTGAGGCACTGGCTGGAGGTGGGACTACTGTCCGTCTGCTCAGCAGACAGCTGCTGCAGCCCACTTTCAGCTGGGGGTTGCTCTGGCAACACCATAGAGTTGCAGGTGATCTGCCAGAGGCACCGAGAGGATGGACCATGGGCTGTGGCAGCCACCGGGTCCATTTTAAAAATGGACTCGGGTGCTGCTGCGAGCAGACAGATGTGGAGGTGCACCCGTGGACTTACTCTGGGTGTGAGCACCCCCACGTTCATTTGAAAACACCCGTTGAGGCTGAGCTGGCTCTGGAAGGGGCTGTGACTCACTCTGAGCAGCTTTGTACATTCTTGGGGGTGGGGTCCTGACTGTGCAGGTGTCTCCTTACTGAAGAGGTTTCTAGAGAAATGCAGAGTTATGGAGTCAAGGCACAATGCTATGAGGTTGCCGCTGCACTGAGCTGTTGCCACTGTTCAACTGACATCAGCTCCTTGTGCTGCAGTGGGGCAGTGCTGCCACTCACAAGAGAGACATCTATGTCTCTCTTGTGAGACATAGATCTATGTCTTCTCTTGTCTCAGCCTTATCTCAGGCCCAGCATGCACACACAATGCTGTCCCACAAGTGTTGTCTGGGCATCCACCTGTGTCACTGAGCCCTCCCCGCCTTCCAACAGGTCAGGCAGGCCATACCTGCAGCTTGAAAGCAGCTGATCCACCCATGGATGTAGCACAGAGTGGGCAAGAAGATCCATGCTGAGGCCATGCCCTATGGAAGCACTGAATGGCTCAGCTGCCTCTGCCCTAATAGAGTGAGGCTGAGTTACACTTGTGGGGGACTGGACCCCATGGCGCGAAGTCAAGTCATGCTAAGTGGGAATCTGGCCCTCAGGTTGAAAATATTGACATGGATCAGTCAGCCTCAGTTCCCCATCTGTAAAATGGGAATATGTGTGTGTTTGTCTGTCTCCCTGTGTTCCCCATACCCATGTCCATCTTAGATTGTAAGCCCACTGGGCAGGGACCTGTCTTTTAAAATCTGTGACTGTTTCTATAGTGTACCTAGTAGCACTATAGAAATTATTATTATTAGTAGTAGTCTCAGGTGAGGTCTTGCCTCAGTAAGAGAGACGCTCCAGAACGGGCCAGTCTACTCGCATTGGTGTGAAACAGCCCCAAGCGTTTCCAGACTTGTTTGAGAAGGAAAGGAGAGCGCATGTGCGCATGATTAACAAGGCCCCTTTGCTCGCCTCCCCCACCCACAGCTCTGTGCAAATGGGAAGGAAGAGGGGATGGGGTGCTGACAATGGGCCAGCAGGAGCTGACTCAAACAGCCAGTTCCTGGTAACTTCCTCTCTCTGCTGGGCTGGAGAAGGGTGGGGGAGGAAGTCCATAACCATATGTGTTTAAGACACAAGACTCATTAAGACCAGGGAGCAGATTCACTCCCTGCACAGAACTCTGTGCAGACCCCAAGCAGCAGACCTGGGAGGTGTGGCCCCATTCAGAGCAACAGCTGCCACGGGTGTCCTGTTGTTTTCTGAGTCCAGCTGGATTGAGAGATGGGGATTTGCCTTGATTGAGCTGTGGAGTTCCTGCAGGGGAGGAGTGCAACAGGCTTCACAGCGTGGACCCTGCCTAAATGCTCCCATAGCCCCCATCCTACAGTGGGGCCAGCACTGCATGTGGAACTGTGGGCCATGGAGAGGGCAGAGTCCTTGCTCATGTCCTGGCACAGAACAGGTAAGACACCCTGGTCAGCAGCAGAAGTGTCAGGCAGGACTGGCATCATGGGTATGGGGGGGTGGTCAGTGCCAGCTGTGGGCTTGGTACATGGGCATGGCTTCAGACTTCAGGAAGGCTCTGACCAGTAGCCTCTGTCCTACTGCCAGAGTCTGTGGTTAACAATGTGTGGTCCCTACATGGCTAATAGTGTCAGCCAAGCAGCCCTTCTTTATAGGACCCTGTGAGGAGCAAGCACAGAGCTGGGGCACAATGTGGTGAGAGGATTATCGTGGGCTGGTGAGCAAAGAGGTCAGACTGGATGGTTAGAAAGTTCCTGAGCGCTGCACAGGCATGGCCTCAGAGGAGGGTCTGGTAGCTGGGATGGCAGGCCCAAGGTCAGGGCTAGCTCGGCTTTATGGTATTGGTGACTTTCCTCCAAGTAGCCATAGTAGTGCATTGTGAGCCGCTGCCCTCAGCAGAGACTTCCCTGTGTGTGTGTGTGTGAGAGAGAGCTCTTGGGCTCTCAGCACCAGTTCTTTCCCACACACTTGGGCAACAGCCTATCTTAGAGGTAGGATTGGCCCCACCCTCATGGGGCTCTTTCTGCCCTCTGGAAGACAGCTTTCGAACTGCTGTACACAGACACAATAGAGTGATGGGTCAGGGATGCCAAACCAGACAGACACACACACACGGATGTGAACCCATTGCAGATGGCTTGCCATTTTGGGGCAGGGTTTTACATGTTCCTTCCCAAAGGACTTTAGACAGCCAGAGTGGTGACTGGGTGGTAGGATTCCTGGGTTCCCATCCCAGCTCTGTCACAGGCATGCAGGAAATCTCCCCTAGTTCTGATACTCGTGTTACACATATGAACACTGAGGGCTGCATTCCATCAGGGGAATGGTGTTTATGCTGGTTGTTTTTGTAATTCGTCGGGCCTTTGAAATAGCCTGTGCCTAAATAAACCTACTGTACTGTATGTACTGGTGAGTGTTGCACAGGAATGGCAGATGGGGAAATCAGCCTGAATAACAAGCCCCAAACCATCCTAATCCTACCCCCTCACCTATGGCATAGTCCTATAGCCCAGCCCCTCCATGGTGCACCCCAGCATCCTGCCTGCAGCAAAATAAACCCAGGGTACCTGGTGTAGTGCCTCAGGTGTGCCCAGCTAGGGCAGCCATGGAGGGACCTTTGCCTGTGGTTTGGCACTCCGTTTCTCTGGGCATGAAACTGTTTCTGGTTTCTTCCCCCATTGGATGCTGCCTTGCAGTGATACTTACACAGGAAGGATTTTTTACTGAGCCCCACAGCATCTCCAAATGTGACTGTGACTCAATTTCCCCACTGGCAATTCTTACAGGCTCTGTTCTTTAGCAAGGATCTTCCCCGTCTGCATGCTCCAAGGAGTGTGTCTCCAAGCCAGAGTGCACAGCTAGTCAGACTTAGGGTGTTAACAGATGAGATGTTATTATTATTATTATTATTATTATTTATTAGCATTTGTATAACGCCAGCTGTGTACCTGGCGCTTTACAGAACAATGAGATAGACGCGGTCCCTGCCTATGGCTTATAATCTAATAGACTCGGAGGGGGGAGACAAGGAGAGGGGACATAGGGAGAGACAAGGGATAAAAACATTCAAGCAGATGCAAAATTTCAGGTGCACGTGCTTGGCTTGGTTGCAAGGCAGGAGTCTGCGAGGAGGGCAGACAGTAAGTATTGAGAGGAAAGTTCTAACAGGCATCGGGAAAGACGGTGAGGAAGAGGTGGGTTTTGAGGAGGGATTTGACGGTACGGAGGGAGGGGGCGAGGCGGATGTAGGCAGGGAGGGAGTTCCAGGCATGGAGGGCAGCAGGGACGAAGGCGGTTAGGTGAGCAGGGGAGACGAGGGAGGGGGCAGAGGAGGAGCGGAGAGTGCGTGCAGGAGTGTGTAAGGAGATAACGGCTGAGAGGTAGGGGGAGCCAGGTTGTGAAGGGTTTTGTAAGTAAATACCAGGAGTTTGTGAAGGATGCGTGCGGGAAGGGGGAGCCAGTGAGGAGAGGAGAGGAGAGACTGCACATGGCCGAAGCGACGGGCCGAGTGGATGATCCTAGCAGCGGAGTTTTGGATGGAAATAAGGGGGGACAGATGAGAGCGGGGGAGGCCAGCAAGGAGGAGGTTGCAGTAGTCAAGGCGAGAGATGACCATGGCATGAACAAGGGTTTTGGCTGAGGAGACAGAGAGAAAGGGGCGAATCCGTGCAATGTTACGGAGGGCAAAGCGACAGGACTTGGCAACAGAGTTGATGTAAGTTTTGCAGGAAAGGTGAGTGTCGAAGACAAAGCCCAAGCTACGGGCTTGTGGGACAGGACAGATGGTGATGCCATCAATAAGGATGGAGAGGGAAGAGGGGTAGGAAGGGTAGGGAGGAAAGATAAGGAGTTCAGTCTTGGCCATGTTGAGTTTGAACTGATGTTGGAACATCCAGGCGGAGATATCAGAGAGACAGTTGATGAGGCGAGCTTGGACAGAAGGGGAGGGAGAGGGGGTAGAGAGAGAGAGTTGAGTGTCATCAGCGTAAAGGTGATATTGGAAGCGGTGGGAGGCAGTGAGTTTGCCAAGGGACAAGCTGTAGATAGAGAAGAGGAGAGGGCCCAGGACAGAGCCTTGGGGAACCCCAACCGAGAGGGGGGGGGAGGAGGAGTTGGAATTGGGAAGAGTCACATTAAAGGAGCGGTCAGAGAGGTAGGAGGCGAACCAGTCAAAGACAGAGCTGCAGAAGCCTAGGGAGCGAAAAGAGTCCAGTAGGAGTGAGTGGTAGACCATGTCAAAAGCAGCAGAGAGGTCAAGGAGGACAAGAATGGAGTAGAGGCCCTTAGATTTAGTGACCAGTAGATCGTTGGTGATCTTGGCAAGGGCAGTTTCAGTGGAGTGAAGGGGGCGAAAGTCAGATTGGAGAGGGTCCAGGGAGGAGTTGGCAGAGAGGAGATCCAGGCAGCGGGAGTAGACAACACGTTCTAGAAGCTTAGAGGCAAAGGGTGGGAGGGAGACCAGCCAGTAACTAGAGGGGTCAGAAGGGTCGAGAGTAGACTTTTTGAGGATGGGAGAGACTGGCTTGCTTGAAGGCGGAGGGGAAGGACCCAGTGGAGAGGGAGAGATTAATGACATGTAGGGGGGGGGGCTACAGTGGGAGCAATGGAGGTCAGGAGGCAGGAGGAGATTGGGTCAAGAGGGCAGGTGGAGGGGTTGGAGGAAGAGAGCATAGAGGAGATTTCCTCGAGAGTGAGGGGAGGTGGAGGGGGTGGTGAGGTAGCGGGGAGAGGAGATGGGTGGGAAGCAATGTCCTGCCGAATCTTGTCAGTCTTTGAGGTGAAGAATGACGTGAGGTCCTGAGCAGAGAGGGAAGAGGGGGGCTTGAGAAGGGAGTCAAAGGTGGAGAAGAGGTGGCGAGGATCACGAGAGTAGGATTCAACCCAGGAGGCATAGTAGTGTTGCCTCGCCAGAGAGATAGCGGCAGAGAGGGAGGAGAGGGAGAATTTATAATGGAGGAAGTCAGGGTGGGAGCAGGATTTGCGCCAGATGTGTTCAGCGGCCCAGATGCAGGAGCGGAGGTAGCGGATAATAGGGGTGAGCCAAGGATGGAAGTTTGGGGGTCAAACGGGGCGGGAGGAGAGGGGGGCAAGAGATTTGAGGGTCGAGGCGAGAGAGGCGTTAAGAGAAGAGATGGCATCGTCAGGGGAGGAGGAGGAGAAGACAGGAGGGGGGAGAGGGAGGAGAAGAAGTCTAAAGTGTTGACAGCCTGCAGATCACGGAAGGAGTGTGGAGCTGGGGAAGAAGATAGGGGTTGGTGGGAGAGGTTGAAGGAAGCTAGGTGATGGTCGGACATGGGACAAAGGGTCAAAGGTCCCACATCTGCCCCCATTGCCCCAGAATTCACCTGCCCATCTTAAGGTGACTGACAGATGTTTGTCCCAGGGCCACTACTCATAGCGTCATCCCAGGAAATGTGGCACCCACAGTGCAGGCCAATCCAGGCAACCCCACCCACAGGGCCTATGCCCATCTGTTGAGGTGGACCACCGTGCACCAGTGTGTTAGGGTGCGTGCTGCTTCTGTGTGCTTTCCACACCATGGAGTAGCAGGTGGGTGACAGCCTAGAGCATTGCTAGAGCAACTGCAGCTTAGTGGTGGAGAAGGGGTGGGGGGGAGGGTGGCACATGGTGGGGCACAGAACGTCGGCCCGTCTGTGCACTCCATCGCACAGCAACCACAGAGCAACCCCACACTCCAGCTTTACAGGTGTTAACATCCTTACAAGTGCCACACAAAAGCCATCTTTATTGGGATATTCCCGAGGGAGAGAAAAGCTTTTAAAAAGGCGACTCACTTCTGTCAACAGAGAGACCGACTCTAGTGTCCCATTACCAGTTTCCAGCTTTTATAAAAGGAAGCTTTCTCTAAAGAATAAGCTCAAGCTATATGTTTAGTGGAGATGTACAGATAAGTTGCTACAGAAAAGAAATACAGAACCTGCAGACTGACACTAGGAGCACTTGGAAGTTTGAATTCTGTACCCCCAAACTCATCTCTTTGTATCTCCTGCAATCCCTGGCACTGTGCCTCTTGTAGGAGTAGAGGAAAGATCAAGGACACTTTTATTCCAGAAATCCTTATAAGCAAACCGCTCTGATCAGTCCATGAGCCAGGTGGGTTTTGCAGCCTGCTGTCTACAGGTTTCTGCCCTCTGTTGTTTTCCTTTCCCTGCTGCCAGTTGGTGTTAATTTGATGTAAAATATTTTGACAAACCCCTTCTCCTGGAGATGTTTTCTCCCTCCCCCTCTTTGGTGTCCTAGTTCCATGTCCCCGTCTTAATGACCTTTTAGTCCCCTGGTAACCTAGTCTGACAGCTCTCTCCTAATGTGACGTTTTAAATATCCATGCATAGCTAAGAACATACATAATGTCGTACTGGGTCAGACCAATGGTCCATCAAGCCCAGCATCTGTCCTCCGACTGGCTGTTCTCTGTCTCTTGGGAGAAGTACCCAACAGATCATAATGGGCAATCCATTCCCTGTTCCGGCCCCCAACAGTAAGAGGTTACGTCTCCAAAACCTACTTGGCTAATAGCCATTAATGGCCCTATCCTCCAAGAACGTATCCAATCCCTTTTTAAAGCTACACTACACTACAGGCCTTGACCACTTCCTATGACAGTAAATTCCACAAGTTAGTTGTGCGCTGAGTGAAAAAATACTTTCTCTTATTTGTTTTAAATCTGCTACCAGTTAATTTCATGGCATGTCCCCTTCTTCTAGTACTGTTAGAGAAGGTAAATAACCACTCCCTATTTACATATTCCACACCATTCATGATCATTTTTGTTACCCTTCTCTGAACGTTTTCTAGTTCTATGGGGTTTTTTAAGACTGAGCAACCAGAACGGCACACAGTACTCCAGGTGCAGTTGTACCATAGTTTTATATAGAGACATTACAATATTTTCAGTTTAATTCTCTATCCCTTTCCAAATTATTCTTAACATTCGGTTTGCTTTTATGACTGCTGCTACACACTGAGCTGAGGATTTCAATGTATTTTCCACAATGACTCCCAAGATCCTCTTCATCAAGGATGAGTACAGATGAGTAGCCCAAGACAGTAGGGATGGCGTCAGGAAGGCTAACACTCAGAATGTGCTGATGCTTACAAGAGATGCCAAGAACAACAAAAAGGGGGTTTTCAGCTATGTCCAAACCAAGAACAAGGAAGCAGTAGGTCCGCTGCTTGGTGAAGATAGTGAAATATTGACAGAGAGAAGGCGAAATTGCTCAACTCCTAATTTGCCTCCGTCTTCTTCCACAAGGGAAACTATGTTCAACCTGGCAATGGTAGCACTAATGGTGAAGGGAAGGAATTGCAGCTCAGGGTAGGTAAGAGATGGTAAGAGAACACTTGGCTAATTTAAACGAGTTCAAGTCTTCGGGGCCAGATGAATTACAACCTAGGGTACTGAAGGAACGTGCAGATATAATTTTGGAACCTCTGTCTATAATTTTTGAGAACTCTTGGAGAATGGGTGAGGTGCCAGAAGACGAGATGGGCAAATGTTGTCCCTGTCTTCAAAAAGGAGAGAAAGGAGGATCCGGGAAACTACAACCTGATGTCAATCTGACATCGATACCTGGAAAGATTCTAGAACACATTATAAAGATGTCAATCTGTTGAAAACAAGGCTGTGATTATTAGGAGCCATCATGGGTTTGTCCAGAACAAGTCATGCCAGACTAATCCTATTTCATTTTTTGTTTGAGTTACTAGTTTAGTAGATCATGGGAATGCCATGGATGTGGTATATCTTGATTTCAGCAAAGCATTTGAAAAAGTCCCCCATGTTATCCTTCTTGACAAGCTGGTAAAATATGGGCTAGATGATACTACCATTAAGTGGATTTACAGCTGGTTGAAGAACCATACCCAAGGAGTGCTCATAAATGGTTCCCCATCATTCTGGTGGGACGTATTGAGTGGGGTGTCTTAGGGCTCAGTCCTGGGCCCTGTACTGTTCAACATCTTTATTAATGACTTGGATGAAGGAGTAGAGGGGTTGCATATCAGATATGCAGATGACACAAAACTGGGAGGGATAGCTAACACCTTAGAAGACAGAAACAAGAGGATTCAAAAGGATCTTGACAGGATGGAAAGCTGGGCCAAAACAAACAAAATGAAATTCAGCAGAGATATATGTAAAGTTCTGAACTTAGGTAAGAAAATCAAGTTCTGAACTTAGGTAAGAAAAATCAAATGCACAAGTATAGGATGGATATGCCTGGCTTGGCAGCAGTACATGTGAAAAGGATCTAGGGATTGTAGTTGATCACAACCTAAACATGTCAGCAGTGTGATGCAGCTACTAAAAAGGCTAATGCAATTTTATGCTGCATTAACAGAAGCATAGTGTCCAGGTCACAAGAAGTAATAGTTCCACTATTCTGTGCTGGTCAGACCTCAACTGGAGTACTGTGTCCAGTTCTGGACACTGCATTTTAAGAAGGACATTGACAAATTGAAACAGGTTCAGGGGAGGGTGACAAAGATGGTCAGGGATCTGGAAACTAAATTCTATGAGGAAAGGTTGAAGGAGTTTGGTATGTTTAGCCTGGAGAAGACTAAGGGGAGACATGATAGTTGTCTTCAAATATCTGAAGGGCTGTCGCATAGAAGACGGAGCAGACTTGTTCTCTGTTGTTCTTGAGGGCAGGACTAGAACCAGTGGGCTCAAATTACAAGAAAGCAGATTTCGGCTAAACATTGTGAAGAACTTCCTAACTGTAAGAGCTGTTCAGCAGTAGAATAGACTGCCTCAGGAGGTGGTGGGCTCTCCTTCTCTGGAGATTTTCAAACAGAGGCTGGACGACCATCTGTCAGGGATGCTGTGTGTTTCCTGCATTGAGCAGGGGGGTGGACTAGATGACCTCTGAAGTACGTTCAGACTCTAAGCTTCTATGATTCCTGAGTGGTAACTCCTAATTTAGAACTTGACGTATACATACAGTGATCTGATACTGATCATTGGGTTATTTTTCCCTTGTGCGTACTTTGCACTTGTCCAGGTTTAATTTCAAAGATTGATTCCCCCCTCTCCCCCCCCCCCCCCCCCCATTTTTACACTCTAATTCTGAACCAGGTTATCTGCCTGTATTGCATTCATGGGCACACAAGCCTTCATTTGATCCCAAGCATGCAACATTACATTGTATGCTATGATCTCGCATTTACACATTAGCATTGTGTAAATGCCTATTTAGACAATATACAAATCTTCACAGAAGCTTTTACTGCTGCAAAGATTCTATAAAGTGCAGCCCTTACCCAGCACCCAAACTGCCTGGTATGCACAGCAGATGCTGTCAATGAGCAGCACCAAGCAAATCCAGGCGAGACCAGCCTTGCTCACACTCTCTTCAAGGAACCTGGCTTGCCCACTTCAGATGTGGGCTCTCTGTTTTGAGATGTGGCCCTAATGGGAAAACTAATAGCTGCCAAGGAGCTTTGGCCTATTGGCTCTGGAAGTGAAGATCAGTGCTGTTGAGTGCAGACAGTAACAAGGCATGTGTTGGAAATCCACTCAGAGAACATCCATCTATCCAGCTGTCCTTGTTGGTTCTCCCGCGTGTTCAGCCACAGGCTGAGGCTGAGAGCCAGTGTGGTGTAGTGGATAAGGTGTTGAACTTGGACCTGGGAGACCAGGGTTTGAATCTCACCCTAGCCAATGAACTCAGTGGGTGGCCTTGGGCAAGTCACAGCCTCTCAGCCTTGGTTCCCCATCTTTAAAATGGAAGTGTGTGTGTCTTTCCCTGTGATCCCCTCATCCATGGCCATCTTAGATTATAAACCCAATGGTCAGGGACTTGTCTCTGAAAATCTGTGACTGTAAAATGCTGTATATGCCTAGTAGCGCTATAGAAAAGCTAAGGGCCAGATGGGGGAGTGCAAGTGAGAAGTGGCTGGCAGGGGTTGGTTAGCATGTCTATGGGATTAAATTATCCCTGGGGTTCCAGCATAGCTTCCTGGCTGCACTGTACAGTCCCTGATGATGGATGCTGAATCTGCTCTGGCTGAGAGTATATAGGATGCCAGGTGGCTGGGAACTTGATCAAGTCACTGCTGCAGGCAGGTACTGGGCTAAGAGGTCTCAGCAGGAGTAGAAGCAGGGTTAGACAAAGACTTGGGTCTGAGGAGACCTGGTAGGAGCAGCTTTCCAGTCTAGGAGGGTAAGGGGTATGTGTAACAGGGATGTAAGATTCACCCTGACACCCTACTGCACTTCCAAACACAGTTGTGACTCCGTTTCCCTACTTGTATTTGATATCAGCTTCTGCCCTTGCAAGTCAGGGTATCTATCCAGTCTTGCATGAGGAAGTGGGAATCCACACACAAGAAAGATTCACTAATACAGGAGTTCCCTTTACCCTGTTGGGGGCCAAATCCATGCTCTCACAGGGCTGTGCAGGTTGGAACATCCTGTGGAGGGCATGGGCTGCCTATGTAGGGGTGCAGCCTTCACCACGGATGCATTCTGCAGGTGGCTGGTGGCCTGCAGTGTGCAGGTGATAGGTTGCAACAAATGGGGATGGGAGAAGCTTCCAGGGGCCAGAAGGCAGGTGACCTTGGGCTGGAAATGGACTGCAGGCCAGAGGTTCCCCATCTCTGTCTCCAATTAGTTCTTGGTATTTACTCAAGGAACTCCCCAGTTTTCTGTACCCTGTTTCAGCAATGAACAACACACATCAGTTTTAGAGTAAATGAAAGCTTTATGAAAGAAGTTAAGTTGAAGGTAAAGTATAATACAATTTGGTACAGAGTTACAAAAAGTTGCGTGTATAAAACCAAACATTAAAACAACACAGTTTGATCTCAGTTGAAATCTCTCTGCATCAATATCTTGCCCTTCTACATTCAGTTCTTCAGCAAAAGTTTATCACAGTTCTAAGGTCAGATTTGGACCCTTCTCTCTTAGATGGTCAAAAAGACACAAATCATATTTAATTTCTCTCCTTTTAAAGCACTTAGCTTCTTTCCTCAATCCATATTAATCCAATTCTGGCTTCTGTTTCCCCAGTTGTTGTGAGGTAGCTATGCTTCCTGCTTTTTCTCTCTGCTTTCAACGTCCTGACCCTCTAAGTTCCTCCTAGCCCTCTAATTTTATGATCTGTATGTGAATCTGGAAGGGGTGTGCATGTATGCTGAACTATGACTCGCATGCTTTGCATCCCAAACACATCTGAAGATGCAATTGGGACTGGGTAGTTCTGATGTGTTGGGCTGTATTGTGGGTAGGAGAGGCTCCTCAGCTAGCTGACGTGTGGGTGCTGGATGCTGTGCTTCTCGTGAGCATTTCCATTCTGTCAAACCTGCAGGGATGAGTGTGAGTGGTGGGGTGTGCACATGAGTTTCATGTGGGCGGTGGTTAGAGCCTGCTCAATAGCTGCTGTGGTTGAACAGTGACAGAGGCCATCAACATTTGAAGCTGGGGTGCTGTCCTCTTTTCCCAGATTCATACCCTACTGGTGTGCTGTGCCCACTGCTTACCCAGCTGGCAGTGTTATTCCAGTGGTTCCCAAACTATGGGTCTGAATCTGCCCAAGTAGTGTCATGGTTTCTATAGATGGGGCTTTGATCTCCATTGGTATTTGACCAATTTTTCATGTCTCTAGTTCTGTCTGGGTTCATTAGGATTGTATTTAAATCTCAAAATGGGGTCACACAAGCAAAACAATTGGGAACCCCTGGGCTAATCACTTCCTGATGCTGTATTCCACCCCAGAGGAAGCTGTATTTCAGCAAGCAGAGCCCTGGGATGGAAGGCACTGAAGCTGTAGAACTGAGGAGACCATTAGAACTGCTCTGTGCAGTCAGGTTACTGAGCCACCCTCGCTATGTCTGATCTACTACCCAGCCTTTGTCACCAGCCTCCTTCCTCTCTGAGGCAATTTCCTTGCAGTATACTCGGGCTGAAGAGCACCAGTAACAAGACAATGACAGCACTGCAGTCAGGGAAGGTGTCTAAGGCCCATCTAGAGGGAGGGCAGCCCTCCAACAGAGATAAACCAGGAGACCAGGTGCAAAGGGTGCACCTGGTGCAAAGGGACACAGCACTGTCTGTGGCTGTCGAGGAGTCTCCTGTCTGCAGCAAGGCTGGACTGCACCTCTTCTGCCCTAGCCGATCTCCCTGGGGGAGCCTGCAGAGCTCTGGCCATGGCACACAGAGCATGCCAGCTTCTTGCCTTCCCAGTGACAGAAAGGAGCCTCCATTCTGCTGGGTTAGCACCCTACCACTCACTGCCCAGGCATGTCTTAGTCCTGACCTGTAGGAGGCACTCTTAGTGGGGGTGGGGGAATGTCAGCCTCAGTGGTTTTGTGCTGTGGGTCCCTACTCAGTAGGTACTGGATGAAGCTTCCTCATCTGCTAGGCCACTGGGCAGCCCCCAATGGAAACTCTTTCCCTGGGCTTCCAGACTGATCACAAACTGGCCTGAGCAGGCTCCATGTCCCTCCCTGAGCCCTTTTATAATGCTGGATATGCTCCCAGCCAGGCCCACCCTCCCAGCAATTCAATCTGTCTGGCTCCCAGCCCTCAGGGTTCACTAGGGATGGGGAATCATGCCTGGGAATCCACCCCAGGATAGCTAGCACATGGAACACATCCTTTCCCTACCCCATCTACCCCCAGCCCCATATACCAGCTGCGGGAGAGCTGACCACTCCTGGTGCACCAGGGGGATATGATGGCTGGTCTCCTGGTTTATCTCTGTTGAAGGGGTGCCCTCCCTCTACATGGGCCTTAGACACCTTCCCTGACTGCAGTGCTTGGGGTGTGGGGAGAGAGGGAGTACTACAGCTGTGAAAGGGGATTGGGCTTCCTGCTCCCAGCCTGACAGCTAGCCAACAGAGAACAAGGAGCCCCATCAAGAGATTTCTGTCTCCCAGCAGACAGGGTCCCCTGCTGGTCAGTTATGTGTGGGGCAAGGGGAGCAGGGAGTCCAGACTACAAAATAGAGGCCTTGTGAAATTGACCAGGCTTCCTTTCCCATGGTCAGTTTCATTCTGGCCCAGAGTAAACTGCCTAAAGTGAAATTGACCAAGGGAAAGGGTGTGCGGTCAGGTTCACCAAGCAATTCGGTGCTGACTGGGCTCCCTGCCCTGCAGCTGATCAGTGGCGGATAGGGAATCCTATGGGATGTGGCTCCCTATCCCCTCATCAGCTATTCAGTGTGAACAGGGAGCACCAGCCCCCACCGAGTAGAGGTTTATGAAACTGATCTAGGCTTCCCATTCTCTTGTCATTTTTACTCAGGGTATTTTTAGACAAGTGCCTTCCCACCCATCATGCAAGTTGCAGGGCTGCATAGGGTGCCACTACGGCCTTGCAACATGCATGATGGGTGTGGAGGCACTTCTTTGTTTCAGATTGAGTGCCAGGATGCAGCAGCTTTCCTACCACTTTTCCCAGCTCCAGTGCAAGACAGCTGATTTGCATTGTGAGTTGGGAGAGTCAGTACTGTCCCTAGGGCAGCAAATTTAACAGGAGTGGCAATATTCCCTGTCATAGGCTGCCACCTACTTCTGCTTAGCAGTAATGTGGGCCTGTCTCCCTCCTTTGTATCCCTGAAGGGCACAGAGGCTGCATTTTCACAGGGTCCAGGTGGAGGGTGCAGAACCCTGGGTAGGAACTTGGCGCTGCTGATCTCGTGCAGCTGTGTGTTTCAAGCTCTGGCTCCTGGAGTCACCGGATTAGATGAGAGACTGAGTTGCTTGAGAAGCCTGTCAATGCTGCCAGGTGCATCCTCCTAAGGGAGCATATTCCATAGTCAAATAACGTCTGGTTTACAAGAAGAGTTAAGGCTCTTGCAAATTCAATCACGCACTAAAAAGCATGGAAATTGCAAGTTAAGGCTCCTGCCTTAACTTCTGTGCCTTGGTAGCAGTAAAGACGTTGTGCAGTCTCGTGTATTGTGCTCAGTTACAACTTAAGCTCCATGCACCCACACTTTGCCTTCTTTGTCTTTCAGCCCCAGTCCCCTTTCTCTTTGCAGGTTGGGGGCAACACTGAAGCTGGGGACAGGAGGGTGCCCCGCCCCAACTCCCTTGCTCCACCACACCCAAAGTGCCCTACTGCCTCAGCTCCCTTATCTCCCCTACACCCAAAGCACCCCCCTGCCCTCACTCCTTTGCCCCCCCACAAAAGCACCCCCTAACTTTGCTCCCTTGCCTTCCCACACCCAAAGCAACCCCTGCCCTCACTTCCTTGCCCCCCC
>QEPC01014548.1:687058-703941 GCA_003113815.1 Sphenodon punctatus | reverse complement strand
CCCCTGCCCTCACTCCCTTGCTCCCCCACACCCAAAGCACCCCCCTGCTCTCGCTCCTTTGTCCCCCCTTCCCTTGCTCCCTGGTGCCCCAAAACCCGCAGGCACAATTGCCCAGAGCCCCGCTCAGGGAAGGGAAAGACAGGAGAAGAGGCGGCAAGTAGCGCTCCTCTTCAAAGCAGCCCCCCCCCCCATAGGCTAACATGGGTTTTTCACAACCCCATAACTTTAAAACTACTAATCAGATTTACAAATAAAACCCTAAAGGTACCCCCTGGCAGCCTCCTTTAATTTTCTAAAAGGCTAATTTCTCCCAACCAACACTCAACCCCTCTACCCTGCCCAGATCGAGACGGTCTGACTAAATGAAAAATCAGGCTTGAAAGTGCAGATTTCAAACTGTGATATCCCAGCGTGTATCCAACTAATTCAGCTGACATTTTCACAGCATGAACTGTTTACCCCAGTGACACTGCACAACAGATTTCACAATATTAGCTTTGATCGTGCTGATTTTAGAACAAATAGAATGTTGGGGCGTTATAATTTGGTGTGCAACACACCTTAACTATTGGAGCACTCCCACGCTCTAATAATATGTGTGAGAGAGTACATAAGAAGTGCCATACTGGGTCAGACCAACGGTCCATCAAGCCCAGCATCCTGTCTCGGACAGTGGCCAATCACGGGGGCCTGGGAGAAGCACCCAACAGATTACCATGCTATCCCTTCCCTGTGGGTCATCCCCAGGCTCCCGACAGTAAAGGGTTTTGTTTCCCAATCCTATCCGGCTAATAACTGCTAATGGACCTATCTTCCAGAAACTTGTCCAAACCTCTTTTAAACTCAGCTATACTGCTGGCCTTGACCACCTCCTCTGACAGTAAATTCCACAATCTAATTGTATGCTGAGTGAAAAAAGACTTTCTTTTGTTTGTTTTTCCTCTGCCACCTGTGAGTTTCATGGAGTGTCCCCTAGTTTTAGTTCTAGTTGAGAGGGTAAATAACCATTCCCTGTTTACAAGTTCCACACCACTCATGATTTTATAGACCTCTGTCATATCTCCTCTCAGCCATTTCTTTTCCAAGCTGAAGATCCCCAACCTATCAAGCCTCTCCTCACACGGGTGCTGTTCCATACCCTGGATCATTTTTGTTGCCCCTCTCTGTACCTTTTCTAGTTCCGCTATGTCTATTTTGAGATGGGGCGACCAGAACTGCATATAATATTCAAGGTGCGGTCACACCATTGATTTGTATAGAGGCATTATGGCATCCTCAGTTTTATTCTCTATTCCCTTGCGAATAATTCCTAACATTCTTTTGGGTTTTTTTACCACTGTGGCACACGGGGCTGAGGATTTCAGTGTATTATCCACAATCACTCCCAGATCCTTTTCCTGAGTGGTAACTCCTAGGTTAGTATCCAGCATTGTGTACTCATAATTTGGATTATTTTTCCCAATATGCATCACTTTGCACTTGTCCACATTAAATCTCATCTGCCATTTAGATGCCCAGCAACCTAGTCTTGTAAGATCTTGCTGCAGCTCCTCACAGTCTGCTCGTGTTCTGACTACTCTGAATAACTTGGTGTCATCTGCACATTTGATCACCTCACTCTTAACACCCTTTTCCAGATCATTAATGAATACATTGAAAAGAACTGGTCCCGGTACAGATCCTTGGGACACACCACTTTTTACATCCCTCCATTGTGAAAACTGACCATTTAGTCCCACTTTTTGCTTCCTATCCTTTAACCAGTTACCAGTCCATAGCAAAACACTACCTCCTATCCCATGGCTTTAATTTTCTCAAGAGTCGTTTATGTGGGACCTTATCATGTGTACAAATATGGCCATGGGAAACCTATAAGGACCACACTTTCCAATGCCCCAGCTCCTTTGAATCATAGTTCAGCTCTGCTACAGGGAGGGGAGCACTGAAGTGATGGAAGCGACTTGCAGGGGTTCCGAGAAATGGATTTGTGTGGGCTATGTCAGGGTTCTGGTTGGATGGGTTCCATAGTTAATGTCCTGATCTAGTTCTGACCCCTCCCTGCTCTGAGAGCAGAATCCAAACAGCTCATAAACCAGACGTAAAATGGAAAGAATCAAAATATGTTCTTAAGAGCCAATCCAAGGGGCTTTAAGCCAGTCTGGTTAATGTGGGGCTAAGCACCTGGGGTTGGTGGCACTGCAAATGCTACTGGTGGGGTGGGGGTGGGAAGATGAACATTCTGCATCTGAAAGTAGCATGGGGAGCACTAGGAGGTGAGTCAGAATAACAGCTGTCTTTGTTCAGTGTCAGCATAGAGCAGGCCTACAGTTCAGCATGCTGGCTTTTCTGAAGGAAGGAAGTGGAAACAACTAGATCACAGCTGGCCTCAGTGCAGCTAGCTTGCAGCAACCTAGTGTGAATGAGGGGTGTCCCCATGCTGCCGCCCACGGACTGAGAAGGATTCCAGCAGAGCTATCCCATATTCACTGGGGAGAGGGAAGGCATTCCCTGCTGCGCAAGCAGAATACTTTGGCTGCTTTTACACGAGCATGTCACCGTTGTGCGACCCGCTCACGCGATATTTCAAAATCCCGCAACGCCGACAGGGATCATGCACATGGGAGGCGATAAATACCTCACAATCGAGGTATTGAATTCACGGTTGGCAAATAACGCGCGGCCGCCTTCCATGATCCCCGCTAGCTGTCTCGCGTAATCCTGCGTTGCAGGATTTAGAAATATCGCGTAAGCGGGTCGTGCGATAGTGACCCACTCATCTAAAAGTGGCCTAAGTAACCATCCCTCTCCAGATGCAGCTGCCAATGTGGGGAAAACCAGCACTGGCATCCTTGGAGGGGGCAGACAAGTTGCCAAAGGACCCATGCTATACAGTGCCCCTGACTTGCTTCTTACACCCTCTCCCCTCCAGGACCCTAGTAGGCCACCTTGAGGCCAACCCTGATTCTGTGCATGTGGGAGGAACAGCACCACTTCTGCAAGGTGCATACAGTACACTCAGCCAATGAAAACACATGGCAGGCTTGTTATGTGATGCCATTGGCTGAACAACAGTCTTGAGGGCAGGGTGATGGTTGCCTAGCAACTCTTTAAGATTTAATTATCTTGAGTGAGTGTCTTCAACATTCTGCGGGGCAGCTGCTGTTGGCACTATTGGTCCCCCACCATGTGGTGTTGCACGCTGCCCCGCTCTTTTGCTGTAGTTTGCTTGGTGTTAGTGGCAGGACATGCTCTACTGTTTTCCGTGGCATCATCTGAGCTGCAGTTGGACCTAGTGAATCTCAGCATCTCTGCTGGCAGGTGGGCTACCTATGCCTGTCTTCTGTACTTATTATGGACTGCTTACTTCCTGGTCTAGCAAAGAGCTCCGCCCTCTCTCAGAGAGCTGCAATGGCTATTTTTAGATATATATTCCCAAGGAAGACTGAAGTGTGAATCAGAAAGGGGAGCCTCTTTCTCTCCCCTCAGCTGGGCTTGTCTCGCAGATTGCAGTACAGGGTAATTGGTTCCCTCATAGCTCCAAGCTGACGGGCCACCTGTATTTCCAGCGCAAATTAAATACTTCAATAAATACCCCTTCCAGGGAAGTATGCAGCCAGAGAAAGCTGCCAGTGATTTGACTGTGGTCCTGTCATTTGCCAAGGCTAGCTCTTAAAGGGGTTCTGCAGTAGAAAGGACTCACCTTCACGTTGCTCTGTTCTGTACAGGAGAAAGGTGTGGGAGGAGTGATTAAGGTAGAAATAGCTGGAATGCCTAACCCTTGTTTCCTGGCTTGGTTGGAGGCCAAGGGAACGGGAGCTGCCTGTGTGCTTAAGGGAAGAGGTGGGGCTGTTTGTCACAGAGAGAACCCCCACCCCAAGGGTTGTCTCCCCGTCAGGCTAACAAAGGGTTCATAAAACCAAGCTTAAGTGAATGAAAGCCCTTCATTTACTCAAGATCCCTTTCCTCCCAGCTGCTCCAACATCTTTCCCTACATTCCAAGAGCTTCAGTAGAATGCAATAAACAATAATGCATAGAAGCAAGCCTCCAGCACACACCATGGGGCTGATAGGGCTGCTTTTAGACATGCACAGTGAACACGCTGCATAAAATCACACTGCGTGTAAATATGCTGCATGCGGGATTGAGACGTGATATTTCACACATTAAAGCTGGTCATTGCATTCTTTTAAAGTTGCAAATTAAATACCTCGATGTCGAAGTATTTAATTCAGCGTGTTTGCGGTGTATGTCTAAAAGTAGCCTAAGTATGCCTGAGAAAACAGGGCTGCATCTCCCTCAGCTTCCTTCCCACAGTAGCTGTGCCTATGGGGTGGGGCCCTGCAGAAGGGACAAAGAGGGGAAGGGGATATTGCAGGGTTGTGCCTTAGGAGGGGATCTTTCTCTTACCTGCATAGGAATTATTTACCCTGTTGCTCCTTGCCTCTCTATGGCTGGGAAGTGGCTTTTTCCCATCCCCTCTGTAGCCACCCACCTTCAGGAACCAAGCCCTGGAGTCTGCATACTATTCCTCCAGCAAAGCTCTGCTGCTTCCTCTGTCTGCTTGGATCTCACTCCGCAGCAGTGGCAGTGTGCTGCTGCTGCTACTCCGACAGGGACACTGTGTTACAACTGAGCCAGGGCATTTGGGGGGTGGAAGAGGGAGCAGAACAGCCCTGTGAACCCTGGGATTATTGAGAGGTGTGCATGAACCCTCCCAACAGCCTATGGAGTCTTCCCCAATTACATCCTGATCTTCTGAGCTTGTAAACCAGACCTGATATCTCCAAAGGGCCAGTTCTCTTCATTCTGCTCTCCAGATTGCCTTGCAGGCCCTAGCTCTCTGCTTCAGGGGCATGTTAATCACATGCTGGGGAAGTTCTGCACTGTTCTGGGGGTGTGGAACTTGTGTGTCTAGCTCCCTATCCCATGAGCCTGCCAACTGTTAGAGTGTAGAGCTAGTAGGGTACAAAATGGGCTGTGCCTTAAAGTCATGGGGCATACATTGCCCTGTTACAGCCTGGCTTAAGGAAGTGCGGCACTGACCTGGCATGCATGTGATTATTATGCAGCTCTGGCCGGTGCCAATTGTGCCATCTGGAGCCTGTATTGCTGGGCTGTGTTTGCCCTGGGCGAGGGGGGATGACAGAATTCGGCCATCTCCTGGTGGTGGTTGGATATTTTTCCAGCACACAACTCAGCACGGCAACGCATGACTGATCACTGCAGCATTAGGCCTGGCCAGACTGGGCTGAGGACAGAAATGCGCTCATTATTACAGAGATGGACAGAGCTCTATCATGCTGTAATGGTGGGTGTATCGTGGCACAAATGCATTGGTTTCCCCAACACAAAGCAGATTTGCTCCAGCTGAAGATCTCTCTACCTGTCTCCAGACCCAGCCAGCCAGGCCCATTCAGTGAGCAACACATTTCACACCCCTTACACATCGGTGAGTTTTATTATTTTTATTGTTTTTGAGCCACCCTGAGCCTTTGGGGAGGGTGGCATATAAATATAAATAAATAGTTTTGAAGCTCTGATGTTTTGAAGTGCTCATTTTGGCAAATGGGGAGAGTGAGAAAAGCAGTTTTCTGCTGTCTGTTTCACTAATGTTCTGTTGTGGTATATGTAAAGTGATAAGATTTTATGAAGTTGTATGGACCTGAGTGGCATTTATTGCAGGCTACTGTATGGACGTAAGTGGCATTTATTGCACTCCATTGCTGTAAGTATACCAGAGGAATTTATTGCATACGATGGACAGGACAGAGCTCAGACTGAAAGAGGGACTCACTCATTCTGATTGTCAAGCAAACTCCCCAGCAGGTGAAACTAACAAGACACAAGAAATGACGATTGGAAACCAGAGACACAACAGGAATACCAGTTGGAAGTAATGAGGCTTTGAGAATGTCAGTAGCCCCTAATGGGGGCAGTAAACCAATACAGTGGCAGATGCTTAACTGAAACAGGGAGTGATGCCAAAGAAAGTGTGGGTGGGAGACTAACAAAAGGCCAAAAGGGTGGTGGTGGTAGTGAGGAAGCCACCAAGAGGAAACAGAAAGATGGGGAGGGGAACTAGGTAGAATGATGTGTAAGAAACCATTTGGAACACCTGAAATTATGGGGGGATTGGGTGGAATGGATAGGAGACCACTGGGGGCAACTGGAATGATGGGGGAGGTGGGTGGAATGTCAGGTAGGAGGACACAGAGTAACTGAAATCAAGAAAGGGGCAGGGTAGTATGATGGGTAGGAGGTCTCCAGAAGCATCTGAAATAATGGGGAGCTTGGTGGAATGACACATAACAGGACAGAGGGAATGACGGGGCTGGGTGGAATGATGGGTACAAGGCCACTGGAAGTTGCTGACATGATGGGGAGCTGGGTGGAATGGTACCTAAGAGGCAACCAGGAGTGGCTGGAATGAGGGGGGGCTGGGTGGAGTCATGGGTGAGAGGACACTGACAGCAGCAGAAATGAGGAGCTGGGTGGAATTATAGGTACAAGAACCCAGCCCCCATCACTTTCCATTTCTGTTCTGTGGCTTCCTCACTTCCCCCATCCTCTGCAGGGCTGTATTGGTGCCCTTTGCAACCCTGAAACATGCATAAATGACCACCAAGGGTGGTTAGCGTCATGTCTGTTTTCACCCAAAGCGACTGTATGTAGTTAGGTGCATTGAGGAATTTTACATGAGTTGGATAGAATTCCTTTAGGCATAAAACTGATAAAGATAAGGGCTAAAAGGGAAATGCTTTCGGGGGGGGGGGGTGTTCCCTCTCCAGTATCTCCTATCCCTGCTGGTGAAATTACAAAGTTGCTCCCAGGTGTAAAAGAAATCCTGCTCACAAAACGAAACCCAAACTGACAAAGTTTGAGCTGAAAGGGAAACCTGCCAATCAAACTCAGGTTGGTACTGTGGCAGCAGGGGGAATTTAGTGTGTTCCCCTTTCAAAAAACAGGAAAATTCTTAGATCAAAACGTTTTGGTTTAAGAGAGGAGTTAAGGCTCTTACAAATTCACTCATGCACCAAAAAGCATGGAAATTGTGAGTTAAGACTCCCGCCTTAACTTCCATGCCATATTAGCAGTAAAGACATTGTGTAGTCTCACATGTTGTGCTCGCTTACAACTTGGGCTGCTTGCCTGCGTTACGATTCTCCCCACAGCAACTCTCCAGGCTGGGAATCTTATGTTTAACTGCATGTGGACGTGGGGTTAAAAGCAGCATCAACCAGGTACTGTGACTATTTTTCTTATGAATGACAGAGCTGGATTTTGAACCCTGTCATTCGTAAGAAGAAAAAAACTGCTGATGATGCTTTTAACCCCACACCCACGTGCAGAGTTAAATATAAGATTCCCATCCAGGAGATTTGTTGCAGGGAAAAACGCCACTCCAGATAACATGGGCAAGAAGTCTTAGGCTCTGTGCACGCACACATTGCCTTGGTCTCTCAGCACCAATCCTCTTCCTCTGCAGGTTGTGGGCAACATTGAAGCTGGAGAGAGCAGGGTGGCAGACTGTTAAATACTGGGATTAGAAACATTAGGGAAGCAGGACTAATCTTGCTGTTTCCTGCCTTGCTGATGTCCCTAGTCTGTAAGATTGAAGCTCTGCTGTCATTGGGTAATATTTGAGCACTACACCTCCACAAAGATTTGTTGAAGTAGCATTGATATTAACATGTTTAAGAGTCTTGGAGCAAGAGAGTGTCTGATGTTTAGATCTAGGTTTGCTACACTGTTGCAGTATGTCCCTTCATGGCCCTTAAGATCTGCTGAGGGTGCCCTCTTGCGGGTTCCATCACTGGTTCAGTTTCATATGACTGAGGCCCACAGAGAGGCATTCTCGGTGGCAGCCCCACAGCTTTGGAACTCCCTTCCCTTGGAGGCTCACCTAAGCCCTAGTTTGAGTGTCTTCTGGAGGCAGTTCGAGACCTTTTTATTTGGCCAGGCATTCAGTGGGCAGGGATAGACTGGGGGGAGAGGGAAATGGGGGTGTTTTTAGTTATGTGGGGTTTTAATTTTATATTATATTTGTATTATATGTACTTATTGTAAGCCTCCCTGAGCCTCAGGGGATAGGGCGGGATATAGGTATAAATAAATAAATAAAATAAAATGATCACGGCGGGAAGGGGAGAGGGGAAACATTGTTAGATAAAGGTGTATCCTTACCAGAGCATCAGGCCAGAAGGCTTTGGAGAGCAAAGGAGAAGTGGTGTAGGAGTGCCTGAAATAGGCTATGTCCACAATTATTTCTCAAGAGTGGCCATTCACGTATCTTTATTCTTACTGGAAAAATAGATCATCTCAGGTGAGAGTTTGCTAAACTGTAGAATGGAACACTAAAAATGTGTGGCAAGAAAGGACATTCCAAAATAAACAGCTGTACTGAGTTCAGGGGATGATTTTTGTGAGTACGGAGCAATGGGGAGTATGGAACAAAGCAGAGTTAGTGCAGAAGCAGGGGAATCTGACTGTAAACAGCAGTATTACCATCAGTTCTCCCACACCCACAATACAGTATAGTACCTCGTATTTATTTATTTATACAATTTTATTTATACAAAAATTTATATCCCGCACCCTCCTGCACACTGGCAGCTTGGGGCGGCGCACAACATAAAACAACAATAATAAAACCATCCAAAATACTACAATATATAAAATATACATCATAAAATTCAGCAGCAGCTAAGGCAAATAAATCCCCTCCCCCCACCCTCCCCAAAGGCCAGGTGGAACAACCAGGTCTTACAACATCTACAAAAAGAGGGAAGGTCCGGGCACAGACGGGCCTTCAAAGGGAGGGAGTTCCACAGCCGAGGTATGGCCATCGAGAATGCCCTCTCCGCCATCGCCACCCGGCATACCCGGGGAACTTCGAGTCGGGCGTCCCTGGCCAACCAGAAGGGCCGCGAAATAGCCCGAGACATGAGGCGGTCTCACAGATAAGCAGGACCCAAGCCATTTAGGGCTTTATAGGTCATAACCAACACCTTGAATTGGGCCCGGAAGACAATAGGCAGCCAGTGCAGAGTATGGAGCACAGATGTAATGTGCTTGGGGTGGCCCCTCCCTGTTAGGAGGCAGGCCACTGCATTCTGCACCAGCTGCAACCTCCGGACCATCGTCAAGGGTAGCCCCACGTAAAGTGCATTACAGTAGTCCAGTCAAGAAGTAATGAAAGCATGGATGTTGTTGACCAGATCCAAGCCTGAGACATACGGCCGCAGCCGTTGCACCAGATGTAATTGGCGAAATGCTCCCCTCGCCACAGCTTCCACCTGACAATCCAGGCAGAGCTGCGGGTCAAGGAGCACCCCCAGACTACGAACCTGAGCAGCCAGGGAGGGGTGGGGCAGACCCCACCAATGACGGGAGCCACCACCCCCAGCCCTACCCACCAACATCACCTCCAGCTTGTCAGGGTTCAGCCTCAGACAGCTCGTCCTCATCCAGTCCCCCACAGCTGCCAGGCACTGGGTAAGCACCAAGACTACTGGGCCTGGGTCTCCAGAAAACGAGAGGTAGAGTTGTGTATCATCGGCGTACTAATGACATCGCACACCGAACTCTCTCATGACCTCACCCAAAGGTTGATATACACGTTGAACAGGAGAGGGACAGAATAGAACCCTGCGGGACTCCACGTGTGAAATTCCGGGGAGATGACATGCATTTCCCGAGAACCACCCGCTGAGTTCTCCCTGCCAGGAATGAGCGGAACCATTCAAGAACAATTCCACTCACCCTGGCCCAGTCCCGCAACTCGCCACCAACATCTCATGATCAACGGTATCAAACGCCACCGACAGATCCAGTAAGATCATAATTGAGGATCTGCCCTGATCCAATTCACGGTGTAGGTCATCGACCAAAGCCACAAGTGCAGTCTCCGTGCCAAACCCAGAGCAAAAACTAGACTGCGAGGGATCAAGAAAATCGACCCGGTCCAGATGCCCCTGTAACTGCCGGACCACCACCCATTCAATAACCTTCCCTAAAAAGGGAAGGGTAGAGACTGGCCAGTAGCTGGCCAGGGAGTCAATGTCCAAAGATGGCTTCTTGAGCAGAGGCCACACCACCACCTCCTTGAGACAGCTCAGCACCCTGCCCTCCCTAAGGGAGGCATTGACCACTCCCGCTAGCAACGGCCCTAATGTCTCCTGGGTGGTCTTCACCAGCCAGGACGGGCACAGATCTAATTCACAACAGGTGGCCCGAACCATCCCAAGGACATCCGCCGCATCAGTGGGCGATACCTGCTGAAACTGATCCCACAACAACAGACATGTTGGGGCTTCCCATACCTCTGATTCACCCACTGTCATAAGTGCAGCATTGAGGTCGTGGTGAATCTGGGCAATTTTATCCACAAAGAAGTCAGCAAACATGCCACAATGGGCACTGGAAAATTCCAGTTCGAGGCAGAGAGAGGCCGGACTGACCAGCCTCTGCACCACCTGGAAAAGCCCCACTGGACGTGACTTTGCAGACACAATGAGGGCAGCAAAAAACTCTTTGCTGCCCGCACTGCAACAGCATAAGCTCTTAAACTAGCTTTATGCTGCAATCGGTCAGCTTCAGACCGAGTTTGGCACCACCATCGCTCCAACCGCCATCCATCCTGCTTCATCTGGCGCAGGTATTCCGTGAACCACGGCAACCCCCGCTGTTGGCTTTCTAGAAGCTGATGCTTGGGAGCCGTTCGGTCGATAACCTCAGCCAACAAGTTGTTCCAGAAGGCAATGAGGCCATTTATTTATTTATTTTATTTATTTATTTAAAATAAATATACCCGCCCCTCCTGCCCTCAGGGCAGCCCAGGGCGGCGAACAACATTCAATAAGAACAATATAAAAATTGTAAAACAATTTAAAAATACAATATGTGGGGGAAAACCCCACCCCTACCCCTAGCCAAAAGCCTGGCGGAACAGCCAGGTCTTACATACACACCGAAACAGCAGGAGAGTGGGAGCCAACCGAGCCTCCTCCAGGAGCAAATTCCACAGCACAGGGGCAGCCACCGAAAAAGATCTGACATCGGTGGCCACCCGCCTCGCCCAGGGAACCTCCAAAACGGTGAGTGAATGACCATCAAGGTTGGAAGGCATTTCCCCTAGAGCATTCCAGAACCTCTCTGGTTCCATAAGTCTCCGGAGGCAGACCCAACAAACTGGTCCTGCACCTTTCCAGGGGAAGACATGTTCTGGATGCTGGGGTACAGGTAGGGGTATACCAAAAGCAACCCTAATCTGTCTCCTTCCAAATCAATCACAAGGTGGACCCCCTCCTGCCCAAGATGGTCTGCACAAGATACCACCTCACAGGCCAAATGTCCTTAAAAACAACAGCTACACCGCCTCCCTGCTCCTCTGATCTGGGCTGGTGCTGCACAGAGTAACCCGCTGGAACAAGGTCAGCCAGTATCAGCCCTGACTCATTGTCAAGCCAGGTCTCTGTAATACATGCAAGGTCGGTCGATCGATCCACGATCAGCTCCCAGATCAACGTTGATTTATTACCGACCAACCTCGCATTCAGCAGCAACAACTCCAGACCAGGGGCTCCTCCGATCTTGATCCCTGCATCACCTGCCTGGAGGCCTATGTAAGGGACAGGAACTAAGCACCTGTCCTTCCTCACAGTTGTTATGTGCCTCCCAGAGAGACCATAATTACTCCGGTCCATCATGATCCTAATGGCTGTGGACACCCCCCCGGCTCCCTCCCCAATCCCTCCCCCCCCGGTGGTCGTTCTGTCGGAGCCCCAAGGAAACACCCCACCTCACCTAACCCCCTCCTTTGTCCCCACCCCCCAAAACCTTCTCCCCCCCTCACAAGGAGACCAGAACCCCCCACCCTTATTGGGTTGAACCTCCCTCTCTCACCAGGGGGGCATGCCCAAACCATTCCCCCCTTCTCCCCCACATATGCAGGGGAGGAGTCATGTTCCCCATAGTCCTCCCCCATCCCATCAACATATACCCTAGCCAACTGCCCTATAGGCCAGCCGCCCTGTCCTGTAACCAGCCTACCCCAGCCCTCACCTAAGGGAGCCCTTTGGTGTGGCCCTTAGGCGTGTAGCCTGTGGCGACGCTAGGCCGCCTGTTCTTTTACCCCCCCTCCCACAGGAAGTCTCCCAGAGGGGGGAGGAGCTCCTGGCCTTGTCCCCACCCCTCCTACAATGGAGGGGGGGACAGCAGCTGCCCGGGGGGGTCCACTCCCTCCCCTATCGGGGCGAGCCTACCTGGCTCCCGAGTTCGGCTCCCAGCGGCAGTGGGGCTGACAGCCCTGGTGAAGGCGGCAGCAGCGGCGGCTGTGCCCTGCATGACGCTGGGCCACCTGTTCTTTTAACCCCCTCCTGCTGGAAGTCTCCCAGAGGGGGGGAGGAGCCCCCGACTTCATCCCCACCCCTCCTACAATGGAGGGAGGCTGTCCCGGGGTGTGGGGGCTCCACTCTCTCCCCTATCAGGGTGAGCCTACCTGGCTCCCAGCCCCCAACGATGTAGCAGGTCCGGGTTCGGCTCCCAGCGATGGAATTAGAGACAGTTCCTGCCCTGAGGGGCATACAATCTGTGTTATTCTTTGCCCTGTAATTTGGAGAGAATGAGCCATGTTGATGCAACGTGATTTAGTCTGGGGTAATCAGCTGGCTCTTTGCCACAGGCCTGCTGCTTCCATGTGACTGCAACGAAGTGTGTGCACTGTGAGGAGCTTGTGCTGACACAAGAGGGCAAATATTCTCGTGCCCTTAATAACTTGTGCAGTGAGCAGATGCGCTTGAGCTGCTGCCTGAGAAAGGACCTATAAATGATGGAGAAATTGTAGCCGCTGTGAAAACAGGGATCAAGCAGAAGCAAATAATATTGAGGCAGGAATGAGCTTGGTATTCCCAGCTTTAGTGTTGCTCCAAACCTGCAGTGGAAGAGGATTGGGGCTGAAAGACCAAGGCAAAGTGTGGGCGCATGGAGCCTAAGTTGTAAGCGAGCACAATATGTACAACGTCTTTCCTACTTACATGGTGTGCTAATTAAGGCAGGAGCCGTAACTTACAATTTCCTTGCTTTTGGAGCATGACTGAATTTGTAAGAGCCTTAATTCTTAAACTAAAGGTGTTGGGTATTTTTTAATCCAAGAATATTTCCCATATGTGCATAGAATCCTAGAATGTCAGAATCGGAAGGGACTCGAGGGTCATCTATTTCAACCCCCTGCTTGGATGCAGGATTACTACAATATCCCTAACAGATGGCTCCTCTTTTTGAAAACCTGCAGTGACTGAGAGCCTACAGCCTCCCTAGTCAACTTGTTCCACTGCCAAAGAGAACTTACTGTTAGGAAATTTTTTGTTATCTAACCAAAATCTAGCTTCCTGTGATTTGAGCCCATTATTTCTAGTCTTGCCTTTTGTAACAATGAAAAAACATTATTTCCCATCTTCTTGGTGGCAGTCCTTTAAATATTTGAAAACCACTATCATGTCTTCTCTTAATCTTTTCTTCTCTTTTCATTTTTTTATTTTTTAAAACACCTTTCCTCAGAAAACTTGCTTTTCAAACCCTTTATCATCTTTGTTTTGCCCTCCTTTGAACCTACTTCAATTTGTCAGTGTTTATCTTGAAATGTGGTGGCCCAAACTGGACACATTATTGCAAGTGAGGTCTGACAAGTGTCGAATAGAGTGGAATTATTACCTCCACTGACTTGGAGACAATGCTTCTGCTAATGCAGCGTAAAATTGCATTTGCCTTTTTTGCAGCTGCATCATATTGCTGACTCATTTTTATGATCAACCACAACCCCTAGATCCTTTCCCCATGTTCTACTGGCAATCCAGGTATCCCCGATCTTATACTTGCGTATTTGGTTTGTCTTCCCTAAATGCAGAATTTTACATTTATCTTGGTTGCATTTCATTATATTAATTTCAGCCCAGATTTCCAACCTATCATTTTTTTTAATTTTAATTCTATCTTCCAAGATGTTAGCTACATCTCCCAACTTTGGGTCATCTGCAGACTTGATACCTATTCTGTTCTGATATCTTCCTAGATATTGAAGTCAGGCTGTCTGGTCTGGTTGACTCCCAGCATGGTGCTGGGAACCTCCCCACAGCAGACCCTGCAGCATAGGATCTGCTGTAGCCCATGCCTTGTAACCATGCAGGACCCCACTGAAGGCTGTTGTCACATGCTGGCCACTGGGGTCCCCGAAGTCTGACCCCTCCTGACAGACACAAACTAGCTCTTCTCTTGCCAAAAACTGGAACAGCACAGTCAAATCCTACTTTCAGAAATAAGGGACCTTGTGGAGCCGGGGGGAGGTGTGTCCTGTGAGACTCCATGGAGCTATGCAGGTGTCTGCTCTATGGCACTGCGGGGTGTTCATTTTGGGGCTCTGTGGAGCTATTGCCCACATATTGGAATATGTGTCTTCTCTGTGGAACTCTGAGATGTATGTTTTATGGCATTGTTGAGTGTCTGTCTCTGCAGCAGGATGACTGTTACTGCTGTGGGAAAGGGAATCAGAAGGATGGGCCCCTTGGAGGTGTAGACTCTGCCCCTCAGGGTATGGTGGAATGAGTCCTGGATGCCACTGCCAGAAAGATTCAGGTGTAGAGACAAGGTCCCTGGGCTTCCCACTCCAGACACGCAACCCCCGCCCTCCCTGAGCAGTATGTTGGTAGCTGTTGCTTTTTCCCTTTCTAGATTCCCTCACTAGAGGACACCACCATGTACACAGAGAGCTAGTGTATCACAGCAGCAGGGTCTCTCCTCGAGGTGCTCAGTACAATGCTGTGCCCCTGGCAGGAAACGAGGTCCATGCTCATCTGTGATCAGGTGACTCTGTTCCCCACACACTTGGCTTGTGAATGGTTCATCCATTTCATGCAACTTGCTAGGCACTGAACCCTCTTGGCCCTACAAGAGAGGGCCATCTAGGACCAACTCAGCTCTGCATCCTGTCTTGCACACATGTAGATATATGCACATGTAATTACACACATGTACACACATTATATTTGCACCCATTACATGTACACCTACATGCTACGCACACATGCAGTTATACACATGTGCACACATTACACTCTTGCAGGTTGCATGCACACCCATTACATGTCTGTTCACTCTCATCCAGGCAAGCACACACCTTCCTCTGTTGATATGGAGACGAGGGAAATTATTTAAAGAGTAAAAAGTCTTCCATTTAGTGGGATTGCCATGGCAATGTGAATTTGAACAGTAACTAAGTGCAGGAGACAGCCTATTCCTTATGGAGCCGGAGCTGTGTGCAAACTCCCTTGCTCTGATGAAGCTGCAGTGAGGGGGAGGCAGTGACAGGTTGGGGGAGGCAGCAAGGGGGCGATGGACTGCTTTCCTTTGAGGGCAGCACCCCATGCTACTTTGCCTTGGGACACAGGTGGTAGAGGGCAGGTGTAAAGCAGAGAGACTGGTAAAAATACCTATAACATTCCCCTCTCCTGGCAAAGTCGAGGGCTTCCTTGCTATTGAGTGTCTTGCTCTCCCCAGGAACCAGAGGTGTCGTGCTGGCATTTTCCTGTCCAGTGCTACATCCTGCTCTGTGTGGTGTCTCCCCAATGCCAGTGCAGTCACAATTTTATTTTATTTATTTAATTTCTATCCCGGCCTTTCCCAGATGGCTGAGGGCAGCTTACAAAACAAATAAAAATACCTATAAAACAGCATAAAAACACAAACCACCATTCCCCGACATAACCACAAACCCCACAAAAACCCTCCCCAACCACCCCCTCCTACTTCTACCCCCAAACCCTCATCCTCTATCCCTGCCTGCCAAATGCCTTAACAAAAAGAAAGGTCTTACACTGCATCTGGAAGTTTAAGCCCAGGCTCAGGCTTAAACGAACTTCTGGGGGAAGGAAATTCCATAGCACTGAGGCAGCCACTGAGAACATCCCCATGTGAGCCCTCACCATATGCATAAGATTAACAGATGGTACCCACAGGGAAGCGCTCCTGGCAGATCACGGGCCGCAGTGGGGCATGGAAGGACAGGCGGTCTCTCAGATATGTGGGGCACTGTCCCAGCACCACAACTGTCTTTGGCTGTTTCTATCACTGCAAGACTCTCATCTTGAGAAGCACTCAACTCCTGTGATTCCCCCTTTATGTCATAGGGGTGCTCAGTGTCTCACAGGATTGGCCCATCTGAACAGCCCCACAAGTGGGAGGAAGCTCACAGCTCTTCTCAGCAGCTGGGGAAGAGAGGGCCACACAGCCCTAGGAGCCAGGGGGAACAAGACTGATGGACTCCAGACCTCCACAGTGCAGCTCTGAGGACAATGAACCTCCTCTTCCCTCCCACAAAGACTGCTCTGCCCCATCCACAGCACAGAGCCCTGTGGGTAGAGACAATGCCCTAGAGGGTGGGGACTAGCCAAATCAGAGCCCATGACCTTAGGTAACGATGCCCCTGCTGCTACCGTATAGTGCCCTGTGTGGCTGGGCCAGGCACGTAGCCTGGTGCTAGACTCTTACTACAAGCACAAGCCTCTTCACAGGAGGCAGCCACAAGGGTTCTGTTTGCCCAGGGACCCGTGTTGGTGGCAGTGGGAAATGTGGGGGGCCCCAGGTTTAATCAATTATGGAGCCACACTAGTGACTCCATTAGTTAAGGGCAGAGCTAATGTTCTGTATTGAGAGTTCCATTGACTTCAATGGAGTTCCCTGGGGCAAATTACTCTAGCTTGCAACCTTGAAGTTGAAAGGGTTTTCTCTGTGAGCATACACTTATAGTCACAGATGGCTGCATAGGACAGATATTGAGTATGCTAAATGTGTGCTTTGGTCCAATATTTCATGTTAGATGAGGTGTCAAGAT
>QEPC01014548.1:588063-684873 GCA_003113815.1 Sphenodon punctatus | reverse complement strand
TTCAGTGTTAGAAGATAGAAAAGTTTGGACTTAAGCTTCCACCCCCCAGCGCACCCCCAGTTTAATCTACTACCTTCCAACCTGATGACACACAACCTAGACGTCTGGACTACCCAATAAACTTCAATCACCTCCCCAAAAATTACAAGACTCCTGACCAATATAATGAACATAATCTCTAATACAGAATGCGACACATTGTGTGAAATGACACACACACACACCCCAAAAAAACACACCACCCAGAAGAGGAGTTGAAAAACACGGGGCAATACAGAGTAGAACAACAAGGACGTACATATGGTGCTTAATAGAACCATGGTAGTGTTTCCCATACTCTATCACTCTCCCAGTCATTTACATCACCAACAATCTAAAGATTCTACTAATTTCTTATGTCATTCCTCCTATTATTCCACCAAGTTCCTTCCTCCTGTACTTCATCCTTATATCCTCCTCCCTGTCATTCCACTGTCTCTCCCTGCTGCCTTTGTTATTCCACATCCTCTTTCCCCACCCCCACTCCCAAAGATGCATCTCCATTGTATTATTTCAGAAACACTTAATGAGATATCATTTAATTCCAAATTAGGATTAATGTTTCCTCCATTCCTTCCATTGGCCTTTACATGCATTTAATGTGTACCCAAATTCTTATTAAACACTTACATAGCATTCTGCTCAGCTTTAGTGTTGCCCCCAACCTGCAAAGGAAGAGGATTGGAGCCTGTCTCTTATACACATCTAGATGTGTATAAGAGACAGCTGCTCAGCTTTAGTGTTGCCCCCAACCTGCAAAAGAAGAGGATTGGAGCTGAAAGATCAAGGCAAAGTGTGGGTGCATGGAGCCTAAGTTGTAAGCGAGCACAGTATGCAAAGCCATACAACATCTTTACTGCTTACATGGTGTGGAAGTTAAGGCGGGAGCCTTAACACACAATTTCTAGGTTTGTTAAAGTTTGCTTGCTTGGTATGACTCTGCCTTAACTAAGTTTGTAAAACTGTAGGTTTTTTGCTTATCTAATTACACAAACAGGTCAGCCTCTATGTAAATGTATATCCTGCCCTTCCCCATAGGCTCAGGGCAGTTTATAAAATAAGAATTGATAAAATACATAAAAATATGAAAGTCCCCATAAAATTCACCCAACTTCCCTAAAAATCCCCTATTCCCGCCTGCCAAATATTTGGCCAAGAAGAAAGGTCTTGCACTGCATCAGGAAGAGACTCAAGCTCAGGTTTAGATGAACCTCCAGGGGAAGGGAGTTCCACAACATGGGGGCAGCAACTGAAAATGCTTTTCTGTATGCCCTCACCATATGAACCCGGCTGGGAAATGATACCTGCAAGAGGATGCTCCTAGCCGAGTACAGGAATCGCAGTGGGACATAATTAGGGTGGCCATACCTCCCCTTTAAAAGAGGACACTTATGAAAAATACATGGTGTGGGGCTATACTGGCATGAATGCAGCCTTTCAACATGTATTTTTCATAATGGAAGTGGTGGTCTTTCAGATATATGGAGCCCAGGCTATTTAGGGCTTTATAGGTCATAACCAGCACCTTGAATTGTGGCTGGAAAGCTATCGGGAGCCAGAGCACACTCTGAAGCACAGGTGTAATGTGCTCACAGCAACCCACCCTCAAAAGGAGGCGGGCTGCCACGTTGTGCACCAGCTGCAGCTTCCAAACAGTCACCAGAATGCATTGCAGTAGTATAGCCTCAAGGTTATAAAAGCCTGGATGACAGTGGCCATTTCCGAATCAGAAAGAGAGGGTCACAGCCTCCTCACCAGATGAAGTTGCTGAAAGCACTCCTGGCCGCCGCCACAACCTGAGGTTCTAGCGAGGGATCCAGGAGGACTCCCAGGCTGTGAACCTGTGTGACCGGAGAAGGCTGGACCCCATCAATGACGGGAGCCCCAATCCCACACAGGTTGCAGGGCTGGTCAACTATCACCACCTCAGTCTTGTCTGGATTCAGCTTCAGTCAGCTCACCCTCATCCAGTCCCCAATGGCAGCCAAGTAGTGTAAGGACTGAGACTGTCACCGGTCTTGGGTTGGGTGAGAAAGAGAGGTAGAGCTGGGTGTCATCAGCATACTGATGGCACCACATGCCAGACCTCTGTATGGTCTCACCCAGCAGCCTTTGAACAGGAGGGGAGACAAGATGGAACTTTGCGGAACCTCATAGGGAGGCCCCAAGGAAATTATGAGGAATTGAACACCAAAAAGGAGACAAGGGAGGGATAAACCACTCACAGTAACAACAGATATTTACTGGTACAGCAATATACAATTTATCATGCAAATGCTAAAATTAATCAAATGCAATGATGATCCAAATATTATACAATATTTATAACGTATATATAATTGTGATCAAGAGATCACACAAACCATCAAGAAAAACTGAACCAATACTGGCTCACAATCTAACGAATCAAGCAAACCCAGATGCATTTCAGGGATAAACAAACCCCCTTTCTCTGCATTTAGCAGTCTGTAAATGTTTTCTCTATGCTCATTGTGTAAGCATTAAAAACTAGAAAGATTCATCAAGAATTTCTCCATATGAGACACGAGAATTTAGACTAACTGCTAGAAACACCAGCATCTGCCCTTTTTTATATTATGTGGCCTGCCATTTACACACTTACCCACTGAGAAAGGGGGTTTGTTCACCCCCGAAACGCATCTGGGGTTGTTTGATTCATTATTTTGTGAGCCAATATTGGTTCATTGTTGTTCTTGATGGTTTGTGTGATCTCTTGATCACAATTATATATTTGTTTTAAATATTGTATAATATTTGGATCATCATTGTATTTTATTCATTTTAGCATTTGCATGATAAATTGTATATTACTGTACCAATAAATATCTGTTGTTATTGTGGGTGGTTTATCCCTCACCCATCTTCTTTTTGGAGTTGGGTTGGATTGGATGCTGTCCTTCAAGAAGGGGAATTTCTCTGTGCACTAGGATAATTTTTAGTCACAAATTACAAGCAATTGCCAATCACTGAGACGTCCCTGACAGGAACAAATGGAACCACTCTAGCAGTCCTGTGTGCCCCTGCCAGCAGCACCTCGTGATCAACTGTATCAAAGGCAGCTCAAAGATCCAACAGGATCAACAGGGTACAATTTTCCAGATGTAGATCATTGACTATGGCCACAAGCATGGTCTCAGTACTATAGCCAGGACGAAAACCAGACTGACACGAGGCCAGGAATCTGATCGCATCAAGATGTACCCGAACCTGTTGGGCAACCACCCATTCAATAACCTTCCCTAAAAAGGGAAGGTTAGACAGAGGTGGATAGCTGGCTGGAGAAGCAGTGGCAAGAGATGTTTTTTTGAGCAGGGGCTGGACAACCACACGGTGGCCGACAACCTACCCTCCACCCCCAAAGGAGGCATTGACACCCCAGCCAGAAATAATCCCAACAACTCCTGGCTGGCTTTCACCAGCCATGATGGGCAATGATCTAATTAACATCACCTCAGCTACATCCTCTGCATCAGGGGGCAACACTGACTGAAACTGATCCAACCAAATGAGACAAGGCTAAACTTCCACAACCTCAAGCTTTGAACTCTGCAGTCGAAACAGCAGCACTAGGGTTACCACCTATGCAAATTTTTAAGTAACACTTATGAAAAATAGATGCTGTAGGGTTTGCATTGGCACCTTAGGCACCAATGCAGGGCCTGTAACGTGTATTTTTCATAAGTGTTTTTTTAAACATTGCATAGGTGGGAACTCTAAGCAGCACCCAAGTGATGAATATGAGTGATTTTGTCTGCAAAGTAATTATCAAATGCTCCACAATGGACAATAGATAACTAGTTCTGGGCAGAGACAAACCAGATTAACCAGGCCATTCACCACCCAGAACAGCTCCGCTGGACCAGTATACCAGGGACAGACTACTGGAAAGAGCCTGGTCCTTTAAGAAGCTAGCACTGGCCAGAAAGGCAGGGGATTGTGCCTTTGTGGGTGCTAAAGGAAGATGCAGGTGCAAACTCTAAGAAAGGAAGGGGCTGCATAAGACTACAGCTGCGCAAGCCTCTAGGGCCAGTAGGAATAGCCTGAATGGCTAACTGGGGCCAGCTGGGCATGGCCAAGCCAGCCCAGGACTTAAGATGTCTGAGCTGAACCAAGAAGAGAGTGTTGGAGAAGATCGAGCCATACCTGGCTCTGTTCACAGCTGGTGTCAGGAGGAATTTGCCTGGCCAGTAGGTGGGACTGGAGCTAGGGTGGCCAGATATGCAAATTTTTAGAGGATACTTATGAGAAATACAGGTTGCAGGGCTGCATTGACATTGTATTTCTCATAAGTGTTCTCTAAAAATGTGCATATCTGGCCACTCTAATTGGAACAGAAACTTGGCTACAGGAAAGGACTATGCCTGACCATGAGGAATCAAGCCAAAAGATACCCAGGAGGGACTATGAGGTTTGGTAACCTGGGCAGGAGAGTCTGGGTCTAGCCAGGTGGGACCTAAGGAAGAAGAGTCCCCCTGAATACCGCCCAGGGTATGGAACTGTGTATGAAGTTGTATTTGAGAAAGACTGATCACATAGCTGAATAAAAAGAACCTTTAAAGTGAGGTTCCTGCATGGGTCTGTGTTGTTGTTGGGGGCTGGATACTGGCTATACTCGCCCGTCAGGAACCATGCCCCATGACAATGAGATTTTGCAGACTCTGTGACAAGGGTGTGAAATTTTTAAGCACCTGGGTACCACTGGCGCCCAGAAAACCAAGGCCTGTGACTGGTTCAGGGGTGGAGTGGGACAAGAATGGGTTAATATCAGGATAAAGTCTGGCAACTGATTTTTCTTTTATTTATTTTTTAGCTCCGGGAGTTTGATCTGAAATTTCATGCCCTGCCATATGGTAGCGGAGAAGAATACTTTCTTCGGGGCCATCACAACCACAGCATAGTCCTTCAAAAACTATCTGTGCTGCAATTGGTCAGCCTCAGCATGAGTCAAGCTCCACCTGTGCTCTAGCTGCCTATCCTCCCACTTCATATGCCTCAGGTCCTCCATATATCAGGGGGACCTGAGCTTAGAGTTGCTATATATGCAATTTTGTAGAGGGCATTCAAGAGAAATACAGGTTGCAGGGCTGCATTGTCTCCATTGCATTGGAGATAATGCAGCCCTGCAAACTGTATTTCTCCTAAGTGCCCTGTAATATTTGCATATATTGCAACCTTATCTGTGCTGCTGAAATGGGGGAGCAGATACCTAGATGCAACCATGTCAGTGGCTATGGTCTGCAAGTGATTGTACAAGTCAACCTGGTCATTGACAGAACAGCTCTTAAGGTCAGTGGGCAAATCCCCCACAGAGAGGTCTGGAATGAGATTTGCAGCCTATTGGATCCATTAGGCTGTCCAGATGTGAGTGGGACTGGGGCCTCAGCGCAGCCAGGGTGGGGTCCCTTCTCCCCATAGGGTCTCAGACTAGAAGTGGGGGCATCATTCTCCATTCTCAGCTGGGCCCGGGGTCTCGGAGCTGTGGGTGCTGCAATGCTAGCTCATCAGCTTATTGTGCTTGTTAACCAGGTATCTGTAAGAAAGGGCGGGGGGAGGGGGCTGAGCCTGGAATTAAGGAGGGAACTGCCCTTTCATCCCAAACCCATACGAACATACGTAGTGCTACACTGGGTCAGACCAATGGTCCATCAAGCCCAGCATCCTGTCTCCAACAGTGGCCAATCTTTCTCTTGGGAGAAGTACCCAACAGGTCACAATGAGCAATCAATTCCCTGTTGTTCCAGCCCCCAATGATAAGAGGTTACATTACCAAAACCTACTTGGCTAATAGCAATTAATGGACCTATCCTCCAAGAATTCATCCAATCCCTTTTTGAAACTAGCTACCCTACGGGGCGTGACCACTTTCTCTGGCAGTAAGTTTCACAAGTTAATTGTGCACTGAATGAAAAAATACTTATTTGTTTTAAATCTGCTACCAGTTAATTTCATGGAGGGCATGTCCCCTCTTATGCCTGTTTGTACACCTAGCCCCTGGTCTCAACCTCTGTCACATTCACGGCCTTAGCACGGAGAATTCCCAGGGTGGACTGTCCCTATAGGTGGAGCTTCTGCTCCTGGGCAATCTCTGTGCTAATCTGACCAACAGGAAGCCGTTAGCAGCAGGAAATCCTCTTCCCTTTTGCTCAGAGCTTTCTCTGCAGCAGAGCAAGCAGCCTGGAGCTGTAGGCCCTTGCTACTGGCCATGCTGGATTTGTCACAGGGCAGCCAAGCTCCCATGTGTCCCAGTACCTTGGGGCTCCCTGGAACCACGCCCTACCCAGCTGCCAGGATCCCCTCCTGCTGTTTTCCTACTATGCAGAAGGCTCTCATCCCCTTCCCCAGCACTGACATGGAGTCTTACTGGCAAGCAGCTCAGCAGCTGCAGGTATTCATGCACCCTGCTGGAGCTGCAGGAGGGGAACCATGCTGGGCTGCCTACATATCCCTGCAGGCCCTTCCCAGTGTTACATGCCTGAAGCACCAGGGAGCAGGTGGGGTGCACAACTTTGATAAGCCCCTTTGGGCCAGCAACATAGTAATAGATGGCCCCTCTGGGTACAGGTCACCTATCCAGCCTGCAGCCCTGTCTCACACACAGACAATGCCATGCACAGTCTGGGACTCTGTGTGTGGCCCCAGGCTGGGAAACACATGGGATGTTCTAGCATTCAGTGACTCTGTGCCCAGGAAGCACCAACCCTGTGGGTCTATGTTTCTGAATGGGCAGCAGGGGACTGGGATAGAGACAGGGAAACCTTGGGAGTCAACTGTGCTCATTGCTCTGATGTGACATCGAACCGGCCTGTTGGGAGCTCCTGTGTCCAGCCCTGCATAGTGCAGTGGTTAGTGCTGGCCATGGCTCCTGAACAACTGAAACCAAAATCAAATAAGTGTATTGTGTAGCCTAGGCTATTACAAATTAAACAAATTAAACAAAACATAATATCATACAGTGTACAACTGTTTCATGTGTACAACTGAAACCAGTGTACCAGTGTACAACTGAAACCAGTAACCTATCCCCTGGGAAGAGTGGTAGCCAAAGGGCCCTGTCTGGTGCCAGCCTGCTCCTCTCCTAAGCAGAGCACACCCCCTGTTGCCTAGCACTGTGCTGAGAGAAACCCAGCCATGTCCTGGCTTAGCACAGGGGCAGGATGACTGGCTCACTCATCTAGCCCTGCAATAGACTGTCCCATTGCTGGGCTTTGCTGGGCTGTCTGAGCCAGTCATTGACACAGAGCCTTTTGACTCTGTTGGTGTCTGTGGTGCCCCTGGCTGTCATTGAAGGGCTGCAGTCTCTCCTGCCCCACCTTTGCTCTTGGTGCTAGGATTGCCCTGCTGTTGCCGTGACCTGCACCCAGATCTCCGTTCTGTCAAGTTTGGTGTGCATGGAGAAGCTGGACTGGGCCTCCTTGCCTTTGTGTAACTTGCAAAGGAGCCCTCAGCCCAGAGCAGCGTCCCAACCCCAACATCTGTACCACAGCAATTTCCTTCCTCATTTCTCCTCAGCTGCCATTCCCATTCCCCCATCTGAGGCAAAGAGCTGTGACTGCAGCCCTGGAGGGTCAGGGAAAGCTGGGTCCTGGAGGGGGGCAGAGAGGATTGTCTTGTCTGGGATGGGGAGGGGTGGCTGGATATTGAACTTTAAATTAATTGCTTCCCCCCAGAGCCTGGCCATGGTCCCTGCCCCTTGGCTGCAGTAGTAGGTGCTGACACTGCTCCTCGTGAGCCAGGCCAAAGGTCATAGCGGGGCTTGTGAGGAAGGGAAGTCAGCTAAGGTGCAGGCAAATCTCAGTTTCCATTGGCTACCAGAGTGTCCCTCACCCTTGGGGAGAGAAGAGAGGATTTCCTGCATTGAGATTTCCTGCATTGAGCAGGAGGTTGGACTAGATGACCTTGAGGTCACTTCCAGCTCTAAGATTCTATGATCTGCATGAGAGGCTAAATTTATATGGGTATCACTGGAAATGACTCCAGCAGACCATAAGCAGGGGTAGAATGTCACACTGATTCCCCTCACTCGTGACCTCGCTAGCCCCCTCGCTATTCCAGCCGTGTTACGCACTTGCTATGCTGAGCCAATCCATTGTGCATCACTGCCCCTTGTGTTATGGTGCTTTTGGCTGAGTTGACGTCTGGCTGGAATAGCTAGCCCAGCTGGGGTTCCTGCCTCTGCACACATACCTAGCATCTGGCGCTGCCTGTGTGCTGTTCCGTGAGGGGGTGGCATTGCTGCAGGATGTACAGGCTGCCTGTTCACCTCCTATTAGACAGTGACAGTTGCTATGCTTTTATCTCCCTGCTTCGTGCCTTTCAGGTCAAGCCCTTCAAAGCCCTAAGCTCTGAGTGCAGCAGCAGGCTGGCTGGGTCCCATCAGCCCCGCGGGCCTTAGGGGAAGGAACCTGACCAGTGTTGCACAGAGCTGGGATTCTAGCCACTAGGCACCCATCACTCACTGGTGCCATCCCAAAGCTGCCAGCTCGTGCCTAGCTGCTATGCTGCCACGGGTGCTGGAGCCTGTGCCCACATGTACTGCTCAGGGACCTAAGAGTGTTGGGGACTTCCCCAGTTCCTGAGGGTTCTCCATGCCCTAGAGACAGCCTTCTGTGGCCTGCCTCTGAGTTCATGCCACGTAGGGTTATTACCACCTTGGACTTCAAGCTGAGGGACATCCAGTGACTTGTCCAAGATCATCCAGGCAGCCTTTGTCAAAGCAGGAATGCACACTGGGATCTCCTGAATCCTAGTTAGTGGGTCAGCGCAGAGCCTGCGATGGGCTGTGCCTGGGGTCCTGCGTGGGACTAGTGAGGCAGAGTTTAACCCTTTAGACCTTGGCAAGGGTGTGTGCTGTGAGTGGGTCTATGTACTGGTTGGCAAGAAAATGGATGTCACTTCTGGATGGCTGATCAGCACCCCCTCGAGGCTGCAAGGTGAAAGATCAAACAAGGGAACTTCCAATACCTCAGGCAACTAAGATCAGAGCAGCAAGGTGACCCATGCAGGAGTCAGGGTGCAGTTTGGAACTGGCTCTGCTTGTAAGTCTGGACCACATTTATTACCGGATATTGGTGTGCAGGTGCCCATTGTAGGCTGGGGATGGACCTTCCATTCCCAGGGTTCCAAGCACCAGGCAGAATCTGCCCCCTTCCCCCATGTGACCGAGGAGATTGGGGTTGGGGAGGTGGCACAGGGAGCTGGAGAGAGTGTTTAGTAGTTCACAGGCCAGTCTCTCCCCCCACCCCCCATGTGCACGAAGGGCTCGTTGGAGGGAGTGGTTACAACAGGTGGGTGTGGGTGAGGGTTAGAATAGGGTGTTGGGGTGGTTGCTGGGAGCCTGGATTCCTGACCCTGGCTCAGGACCCCATGTCTGGGATTGCTCTTGAAGCTCCTGTTGCAGTTCAGGGGAAGAGGGCAATGTCTCACTCCCTTTCCCCTTCTCTCTGCAGCTGCCTCTAACCTTGACCTGGATAGCAAGAGACCTGTTCATTCCAAACTGCCATGGCAGCAACCAGTGAATGTCTTTCTGGCATCGGGCCGGCCGCCAGGCATGGAGGAGCTACACCATGAGGCTCAGCTCAACCTCCAGAGTCTGCTCCAAGGTACTGTATTGGGGGGCAGGAGCTGCTGGGAACATACAGACACATCCCAAGAGGTGGTGTTGGGATGGAAGCAGCTGCTGGGGAAGGCTCCCTGGACAAACAGACATGGGAGTGGACAATGAGGAGAGCTGTAGGCACAAGGACAGTGCTGTTCTCATAAGGAATCCCCCCCCCCCCCCCCCCCTGTTTTTTTCCTCTGTAGATTTTTTATTTCCTCCTCCACCAGTGCTCTCTCTAGCCTGGGCCTGGGGGAGATGCTGAGCTAGCAAAGGACCAGGGATGTCACTGGGGGGGTAGGGGGGAGCTGGGGATATCACTGAGGGGGAGCTGGGGCCACAGAAGCAGGTTCTCACATGATGTGAGACCTCTGGCGACATTAACACCACCCAGTATGGAGACTGCTCTCTCCTCCCCTGCAACAGGGAGGGTCTCCCCTGACCCCAAGCTACCGGGTGCTTGGTGAATCCCAGGTGGCCCCTGCAGTAAGTGTGGGATGGTGCATTTTCTGGGAGGCCACTCTGGAGGGCTCATCCCTTCAGCTGCTCTTTGGGATGGTAGCATTATCCCCATGGCACCAACAGGGTACTTGAGGCCCAGAGAAACTCATGTTTTGGATGGTGATAAAACTGCTTTCTTTGCAGAGGAGTATGAGGAGCAGTACTTGGAGACCAGGGTTACAGGTCAGACCTTCCGCTACGACGGGTTTCTCCCCCCCAATGTGCCCCCTGATACCAACCCCCAGCCTCTACCTGCCAAGCGCCTGGAATTCGTGTTTATGGTGAGTTGTCTGACTGGCTCCTTGGGAACTGCTTCTCATTACAGGAGGCTGGTGGAAACCTGTCCTGGGATGGCGGGGGTCATGCAGACTGATGCTCACCCCCACCCCCGGCTGTATAACCCTGCATCTAAGGGCCTTTTCTGCAGCCATGGGGGTTGCATGGGATGGAAATTGGACATCAGTTGCCAGCCAGGGCACTACAGAGCAAGTAGTTCTGGGACTTGGATAGAGGGACACCAGCAGAGCTGTGGGGGTGGGAGAGAGCCCAGTGGACTGGCTTGGGGATTGAAATGCACCAGCACAACCATGGTGACTTGAGTGCTCTGTGCTGTGGTAACGGGGGCTGCAGGTTAAGTCTGAGAACCCAGGAAAATCCAAGGTTATGATCATTGGTTCCAACAAACCATTGGTGAAGTGGGAGATTGCTAGCCAACCCATGGAGGTGGTGAAATTGTATGTTTATCTTGGGGTGACTTTTACCAATAGGGGCACATGGTCCAGACATATATTAGTTAGAGCAACAAGAGCAGCTCGATTTGCAGGGGCAATAGCCAGGGCAGCAAGGAATTCCCAGGGGGTGCCAGTCTCGACTTTTTTGAAGGCATATCGAGCAAAAGTTCCGCCAGTGGCAATGTTCGGCCTTGAGATTATCCCTTACCCAATAATCCAACCATTGGAAAAGGTACAAGACGCGTTCCTCCGTAGGATCCTGCAGGTTGGGAAAGATGTCCCGGGCCCCGTGCTAAGATCAGAAACAGGTATGCCCTCTATGGAGACATATGCGAAATCTACCTTGCTGCGATATTGGCAAAGGTTGATCTCCCAGCAAGAAAATTCCCTACCGGGACAGTGTCTCCAAGAGGAATTGAAATACGACGGAATTGGAGGATACCCGTGGCTTAGATGTTTGGTGCATCTTCTCCAGAGACAGGCGTTTTCCTTTGGTTATTTTGCGGGGAAATCCCTGCTGGGGATCAAGAAGGAAATCCAAACCAGATTGGAGGATACTGAGAGACAGGAGGATCTAGCAAAGGTAGGAAGTTGGAGGGTTGCCCCATGGTTCAAGCTAATAAAGAGCGTATGGGGGACAGAACCCTACTTAGATATTCTTTCCAACCCCAAACTTTGGAGAAGTTATACACTCCTCCGATTTCAAATGGTCCAAACTGCAGTTGTGGAGGGGAGGTACAAGAGGACACCCTACGAGAGACGAGTGTGCACCTGTTCACAAGGCGGGGTGGAGACCGTTGAACACTTTTTGTTTGATTGCTCCTATTTTACAGTTTTGAGAGCGGTCTGGCTCCAATCGTTTAATCTTGATACCCCACGTGCAGAACTGGGTTGGGGGTATAAGAGATTACTCTCCCATGAGACCAAGGAGGACATTGTGGCCCTCGCATCCTATGTTTGGCTGGCCTCCCAGAGAAGGGTGATGGTGGTTAAGGAGGGATGACTGGAATTAGAAATTCAACTGAAGGGGAAGAAGTACTAGGAAAATTAGGGGGAAGTAACTCCTACTATAACCTATACCAAGGTTTGTTGTTCCCAGGGGCTAAGTTTTGTTGTAGTGACCCCCCCGATGAAGAGAAAAGAAACCAGGGTCAAACCATGTGTTCACGAACCTTATGTTCTTTGTATAAGGTTGCTTTCTTAGAAATAGAGCCCAAATTGGATAGATACGTAAACCAGCTATTGGCCCAAGGGTCTAAAGGTTTTCAAGGTTAAATGGTTTGCAGGTTGGATACGGCTGGTATTGGCACGTACTGGCACGTATTCGTTTATCATCTGTTTCCAGTGTTATGGTCAAATAGAATACTTTAAATTTAATATCAAAATTATTAAACGAGCTGGTGCCATGATGTTACGCAAATTGTATAAATAACAACAGCTGGTCCCTTTTCTAGTTTTGTACACCTATGTTACGCTGTTTTGTTATGTTGTTTGTTTTCTCTTGTATTTTTTGGGCCATGGCGGAAGCCCGTCCTGTAAATAAAAGTGTGTATGTGTATATATATATATATATATATATATATATATATATATATATATATATATATATATATATATAAATGTTAAGTCTGAGGGGCATAAACAGAGCTAGAGAGGGAGTGAGAACCTTCTAACTCAAGCTGTTGCATGTCTCAGAGTTCCACTGCTCTTTCCCCACATAAACCCTGGGGCTATTATCTTCCTCCAGGAGATGATTTTCACTAACTCAGCTTGCTTTGCCTCCTGGCAGCCAGGCAGCCGGCGAGTGGGAGAGGATGAGACCACCTCGCTGGGTGTGAGAGCCCCAGCATCCTCCCTAAGCCTTCCCACCACCCCAGACAAGCAGACCTCCTGGACCAGAGCTTTCCCCCTACCCATCCTGGAAGAGAAGAGGTGGCACCAATCCTGCTCCATCCAAGCCAACGTCATCCCCATCAACATCACGGGTAGGGTATGGGCCCCACAAGGTCCTCTGAGAGAGACAAGTGAGGAATGCAGGGCGGTGGGATACAGTCAGCCAGCAGGGAGAGGGGGTGGAGTAGGCAGTGGGATTTATAATCAGCCAGTGGGGGTGGTGGACTAGGTGGCAGGATGTGGGGCCAGTTGGTAGAGATACAGGGTGGAGTAGGCAGCGGAGAGCAGGAGCAGGTGGTAGTTGAGGGGGGAAGGGTGGGGCAGGCAGCAAGGGGAGCAGCTGACATTGGGGCTGGTGAGGGGAGGTGCTTGCAGTGTTATTGACCCACATATTGCCATGCAAGATATAAAGTGCCCAAGCAGAGCTCTCTGGCACTGTGCCCCAGAGAGCGGGGGGGGGAGGGGGAGGAGCAGCGTGTTGCTGTGATGCCTTCTGCTGAGCCGTGTATTTCACCATACATACAGCTCTCTGCTCTGACTCTCCTGCCATCTGCGTCATCCCACTCATCTGGTTTTGTCTGCACCATCTTACCAACTGGCTGCCATTTTTCAAGTTAACCGATCAGTCTGTCCTGTTGTCACCTTAGTTTTTATAGAGCGTGGTCCAGTCTGTCCATCCGTCCATGCTCGGTGACTCTTGTGTTCAGCAGGAGGAGCTGGTGGCTGGGCTCTGTGAGGCTGTCAGCACTGAACATGGGGATACACGCAAACACACACATACACCACGTTGGGGAATCGCCCTATGTCCAACTGGGAGTAAACATGAAGAGAAACAAGGGGAAAGCCAGAAACCTGAAGGAAATTTTTTATTTTACTTATTTATTTGGATTTCTATCCTGCCCTTCCCCAAAGGCTCAGAGCAGCTAGCAACATTGTATAAAATATAGAAAATAAAACCCACAAAACCCCTGCAAATGCTAACCCTGCCTGTTGAATGCCTAGTCAAATAAATAGGTCTTATGCTGCTTCCAAAAGATGCTCAGGCTAGGGCTTTAGCGAACCCCTACGGGAAGGGCGTTCCAAAGCTTTGGAGTAACCGCTGAGAATACCTGTCATCATGCCCTGGTTGTATGGACCTGATACAATGATGGAACTTGCAAGACAGTTTTTCTCAGCTGACCTCAGAGGGAATAAGGGGGAACCAATCCTTTATAGCACCAGCACTGTGCCTGGTACTGAACTGTCATGATTATAGAGATGGGTCCCTGCCCCTAGAATGCCAGGGGAAGGGAGACACAGAGTGGAACAGGGAAACATTCATGAAGCTGAGAAGTTGCAGGTGCACATGCTTAGCTTAGTTACAGGGGAGGAGGGGATCAGGCAGAGGAGAAGCATAAAGGAGTTAGGGGCAGCCTAACAGAAGAGGTAGGTTTTTAGGAGGGATTTGAAGGTTGGGAGGGAGGGAGCAGAGCGTATGTTCAGGGAGGGAGTTCCAGGCAGAGGAGGCAGCAAGGGAGATGGGGCAAAGATGATTTAGAGAGCAGGAAGCTCTGGGGTGGGTGAAGGGGATGGCAGAGAAGGAGCAAAGTTCCTGGGTGGGGGAACATAGCAGGAAATGAGGATGGAAAGGTGAAGACAAGGAGTGCAAGGGGAGAGGGAACCACTGGAGGAAGGAGAGGAGGGACTGACCATGATCAAAGCAAGGGGAAAGGTGGATGACCTTGGCAGTGGGGTGTTGAATGGAAGTGAGGGGGGCCCATAAGAAGGAGATTGCAGTAGTCAGGCAAGAGATGACTGGAGCATGAACTAGTCGTAGCAATGAGAACCATAAGGAAGGGCTGGATTTTAGCAGTTATGTAGGGAGAAGTGACAGGCCTTAGCAACAGATTGGATCTGAGGTGCGAAGGAGAGGAAGGCGACAGATGAATCTCAGGTTACAAACCTGGGGGGCAGGCTGGATGGTGACTTTGTCAATGGAGGTGAAGAGGGTGAAGATAGTTTAGGGGTAAGATGAGTTCAGTGTCGGACATGTTCAGTTTGAGTAGCCAGTGAGACATCCAAGTGGAGATGTCAGAGAGAAAGTAAGTGATATGAGACTAGATGGAGGAGGAGAGGGTAAGGGTGGAAAGAGAGTTGGGTATCTTCGGCATACAGGTGGCATTGGAAACCATGAGATTCAATGAGTTTGCTGAGAGACATAGTGTAAAGGGAGGAGAGGAGGGGGCCTTGGACAGAGCCCTGAGAAGCTCTGACCAAGAGGGAAAAGGAGGGAGAAGAAGTGCCAGCAGGAGGGAGACTGAAGGAGTGGTTAGACAGGTAGGAAGAGAACTAGTTGAGGACTCAGCCCTAGAAACCCAGAGAGTGAAGGAGGCAGGAGTGGTCGACAGTGTCAAAGGCAGCAGAGAGTGTGACAAGGTTCATGAAAACAACACAGACGTTTGTGTAATACTGATATTGCATGACACAGATGAGGGGACAACCCAGGCTAAATACTTGGGCAAACCTTAATACAGTTTCTGTGACTGGGAACCTCCAGGGATATGGTGGCAGGATAGTTACTCCTTTACAGACTGGGACAGTTCTGGAAAGAGCTATGGCCAGTGGAGACTATATGTGGGGAAACTGAGTCACAGCCAGTCAGGAGGCCTTTGGGGGGGGAGGGGGACACAGGGAAAAGAACCCCAACCCCATCATAGAGATTGAGCAGGATGAGGATAGAATAGAGGTCCTTGGGCTTGGCTATGAGAAGGTTGTTTGTGATTTTGGTGAGAGAGGTCTCAGAAGAGTGGAGAGGATGGAAGCCAGATTGGAGAGGTTTAAGGGAGGAGTTGGAGGAGAGGAAGTCAAGACAGTGAGTATAGGCAGCTTGTTCAATGAGCTTGGAAGCAAAGGGGAGGAGTGAGATCAGGCAATAGAGTGAGTGGAAGGATCAAGAGCATAGCGGAGCATGAAGGATAGCGGAGACAGTACTGTGCTTGAAGACAGAAGGAAGAGAACCAGTAGAGGGAGAGATTGTTGATACGCAGCAGAGAAGGGGCGACAGTGGGGGAGATAGCAGGTAGAAGGCAAGAAGGAATAGGGTCCAGGGAGGCAGTTGGATAGAGCTGGACAAGGAAAAGACTTCATTGAGTGAGGCTGGAGAAAAGGAAGATAGGAGAGAAGTGAGAGCAGGGGGAGGGAAAGGGGGGAGGGTGAAGCAATAGAGGAAAGCGTATGTAGAGTGTCAGCCAATGAGTCCCATAACACTTCCGTCTCTGCTAAACTGGCAGCATCAGGGCCCTGCAGCCTCCATCCCTCTCTCCACCACTTCTTCCCCCATTGCTCCCCTTCTCCTGTGTTGCTAACCTTTCCTTGAAGCACTCCCCCTGCCCCCATCGCTAACCAGCCTCCTTACACTGAGCCGCTACCCTCCTCTCCCTCATTCTCATGGTGTCTGTGTGTACCCACCTGTGCACAATGAGAAAGCAAGGCATTGGAGCCAGGATCTGGTGAGTGGGGCGCTGGGATTGTTAATCACATTGTGCCTGCAGCCCTTGGGGGTAATATTGCAACCCATCCCTGCCCCCTGCCTTGAGGCCCAGAAGGGAGATGGCTTCATATGCCCTTTTCCCCACAAGCTGATAATGTGTGTGGGGTAGGAGTTTGGGGGGGGGGAGTGGGGGGGTGATTCCTTGAGCAAGGCTCCACCACTGTGCTCCACCCCTTCCCCTGGCCCTTTGTCAAAGCCCTTCATTTTCTTCTACTTAAGCTCACCATCCACCTTCTCCCATGCTCAGTGCCAACCCCCAATGCCACCATTGTCCTCCCTCATTCTCAGTGCCTACCCCTTTCACCAAATCACTCCCTCACTCAGTGCCCCTGTTGCCCCTGCTCCCAGTGCCTCTTTACCTGGCCCCATGGCTACCTAGCTGCTGAGTGTGTCTGTTTTGACTACAGGGCAGCCGTTTGCTAGACACGCAAGTGCACGTCACTCCCTCTTTAACACAGAGACCGCCATGAACCCCAAGTCCACCCTGCGCCGGAGACGGACTATTATCGGCTTCCCCCACCTCGCACTACAAGACCCAGGTGACAACAGCAACTGCACGACTCCCTAAGACCAAAAGACCCCTTGGCAAGCACAGAGCAGCTTAGTGGGGCAGGGCCCACAGAGGAGGCTGCTGACCTCCTTGACCCCAAATGCAAACTCACATGTATGGGGGCCATTGCTTCAGTGGGAGAGCACTGAGCTCCAGCTCCATCCCAGCTGAAAGCCACAGAGGCCAGTACCTCACCCTGCAGGAGTGCAGGCTCTGGGAGCTGACAAGCCTTTGTAGCTCACACAACTCCATCTATTCTATCAGACAAGCTAGCCTACAGATGTGTGGAGCAGAGCCAGACCCCTGTGCCCATTGAGAAACCTAGCTGGCTGTGGCCAGGGCCCATGCCTTCCCCCTCCATCACTCCTGTGATGCCAGGTAGTCATGCTCAGTGTATGTGAGACGCTCCCTCCCCGCAACACCACAGCAGTCTTAGGCAGAGGTTGAAATGCCAGTGTGACTTTCATTCAGTCTTCTGGGAGTAGCTGGCCCTTCCAGGACTCTAGGAGGACCATGTAATGATGGGAGTCAGAGAGCAGGTCTGTCTGTACCTAGTCACCTCCATGCAGATCCCCCTCTGCATTCACACCTCCAACCTGCTCGCTCGCATGATCAGCTCTTCCAGGTTAAGAGCCCTTAATGCACATTGAAACCCACCCACACACAGCAAGTACAAGAATGTTAGAGGAGATAGTTCAGAGGTGGGATTTGTGCCACTTCCCAAAGTGAGTTATTCTGGAGTAGTAACCATTGATAGAGGGAGCTTGTGGGGAAAAGCCCTGAGGCTGGATATGTTGTGTGGGTTTCTGGCTGGGATCTCCGAGATGGATACCTGCTCACTGACTCCAGTTGCCCACAAAGACTCCCTTTGTACTGCTGCCCAGATGATGGGCAGGAATGTGGCTACAGGCAGGGAAAGCCTGTGGGCTCTGAATGGAGCCACTCACCTCCCTGGGCTGGAACTGAGACAGGCCGGATAGAGAGCATGTGAGCTGGACCCCTGGGTTTCTGGAGCATTTGACCGTGCAACTGGAGCAGAGCTCTGACTAGGCTTGAATGGCTGAGTTTGCACAGGCTGCACTGCCAGGGCCAGGGGCCTCCCTTCCCCAGGGCTGCCTGAGGGAGGATAAAGGGTTCCACACAAAGACAGGCCAGCTCTGGTTGGTTTCCATGGAGTCAGAGGGGGTAGGGCAGTGCTCTGGCTCCTCCTGGGTTCTTCATGGATGGGCTGAGCCACCCCTCAGAGAGCAGATGTGGGGTCTCCCTCTGCCAGGCAGAGGTCAGAGTACACCACGCCCCAGTAAGCAGAGGAAAGAAGCATGGGCCAAATGTCCCACTGGCTTAGCACTGCTACTGGATGGATAAATGCAACTGCAGTTCCTGTAGTAGGAGGGTGGACCCCAGGGCTGGGGGTATGTCCTGTGTCTACTCTCACCCAGCTGAGCCCACAGAACACACTGACTCATCCCTCTGTCTCTCTGCAGGCAGCAGCAACGGTCCCATCAGCACTCTGCACCCAGCCATCATGGAGTCCGTCTCCTGTAACTTTGCCCCTGAGGTGCCTAATGGCAGGCATTTGTCACGCCAGGTTCAATCCCAGCAGCCTCCACCAGCGCCACTGAGAAAGACATTTAGTGACCTAGGAGAGACGCTGCACAGCATGCCCAACCGCATGGAGAGTGGCACCTATGCCAGTCCTGCCTGCAATGGCCTGAAGGACCCCACCTTCTCACCACCCTGGAGCACAAGGTCCCTGGACTATATGAGCCCAGCCATTGGCCCCAGGAAGCAGGCCCCTGAAAGCCCAGCCTGCTCCTTGCCCCATAGCCCTGAGGTGCCTAGGAACAAGGTGTCCCCCGGGCCCTGCAATGGGCCAGCCTCCTTCTTCATAGGCAAAGATGAGGTGGATGGCAACAATGGATCCAGCCTCTTCTATGCTTCTCCTGGGGATGCGGCAGGGAGCCAGGGAGGCAAGGAGAGAGAAGTCAAGGTGAGCTCCCACTCCAATAGCACAGGCCAGCCAGAGCCCCCCCGGGCAGAGGCAGATGGGGCTGCCTACCTCTTCCGGGAGAGGTCACTGTCAGTGCCCACAGACTCGGGCTCCCTCTGCTCCATGGACATTGCGTATAGCGAGACCCGCCGAGGCAGTGGTGCCTACGCACTCAGCTACCCCAGTGCCAGCTCTGAAGGCAGCGCTAGCACAGACAACATTTCTCTGGGGGTGGAGCAGGATGCCCAGCAGCGCCAGCGTACCAAGAGCATCTCTCTCAAGAAGGCAAAGAAGAAGCCGTCACCACCCACACGTAGTGTGTCTCTGATCAAAGAGGGACAGGAGGCCACGGCAGAACCTGGTGCTGCTGTGCCCAAGGAGCAGAGACCAAGGAGTCTCTGCCTCTCACGGGATGCCCAGCCTCAAAGCTTCATGCCCAGGGACACACATGGTGACACAACTGTGCCAGCAGGCAGGGATCTGGAGAACATGCCCTTCTCCCAGCACTGGTACCTCTCGGACTGGAAGCCTAATGATCCATACTGCTCCCTGTCCAGTTCCAGCACTGCCACAGGGACCACGGTGATGGAGTGCTCCAAAGTACGGGGCAGCTCTGAGTCCCTTCCCTCCCCCTCCATCTCCCGGGCCACCACACCATCCCAACTCTCCACTGAGGTGGATCTGAAGGTTTTTTTGCCAGGGCAGCCCACAGGGCTGATGTCCCCTTCCAGTGGCTATTCCAGCCAGTCAGAGACTCCCACAACCACCATCCCAACGTCCATGGTCCTGGGGCACTCCCCACACCAGAGCAGCCGGGTGAAACCCCTCGTGCCAGAAAGGAAGTCGTCCCTGCCCCCAGTGTCCCCCATTGAGCATAGCCCCAAATCCCAGCTCTCCTTCGACCTGCCCTTCGCACCCGCCATGCACCTAGACCTATCGGGACTGAAGATCTCGCTGAAGGGCAAAGCCAAGGTGAGCCGACACCACTCTGACTCCACCTTTGGGACCAAGCTCAGCCAGAAGGTCAGCCCAGTCCAGCCCATCATGCCCATGGTGACACAGTCAGATCTGCGTTCCATTCGTCTGCGCTCTGTCAGCAAGTCCGAGGATAACCTGGATAGCCTAGAGCCTGCTGAGGAGCATGCCAGCGAACTCTGTGCAGTGCCTGGCAGAAAGGCGAGACCACCAGTCGCTGAGAAGCCACCACTTTCCAGAAGGCCTCCCAACCTCTTGTTCAGGACCCCACCAGTTCAGGAGGAGTCCCCTGTGAGCTCCCCAACAGAGCAGGACACTGACATGGTGGGTAGGCTGGCCAAGCCCCGGTGGAGCCCAGACACATGGCGCTCCATGGACATGCCCTCCCCGCTGGCAGTGTCACTCTCACCATCGCAGGGCCCTCCAGCCAGTTTTTTCCCTGGCACACGACGACTCTCCCAGGGCAGCATAGAGGAGGAGGAGCTGTCCAGGCCAAAGCCACCAGAAGATAGGCCAAACACAGTAGTTGGGGAGCAGCGCAAAGCCAAGGTCCCACCCCCTGTCCCAAAAAAGCCCAGTGTGCTCTACTTGCCAGTCAAAACACCCCCGCCCCATCCCGGGGCCTGCCTCATGGATCTGAGATTGACCCCCAGCCCCATCATCACACTGCATGAGGATCTCAGCTGCTGTAAGCCAGACATCCATGAGCTGCCATCCCCCGAGGCCCAGGAGAGGATGCCAAGCCCTGGGGCTACCAGCACATCCCGGGGGGACCTGCCAGGTTAGTGTGCCTGCTGTCCAGTCCAGGGGGGTGCCTATTTGCCTTTTCCTCTCCTTGCACAGAGTCCTGCGGAGCATGGCTGCCACCCCTCCAACTGGCATGTTACCCCAACATGCTGCTCCCAGCAGAAGTGCTGGGAATCTTCTCCTCCCCCGACCCAGGCTGCTGGGGAACTAAATACCCTGTATTTATACAGCACCTTCCAGCACAAAGGGCACTTTTAGACGCATCAGCGAGGGGGATTTAGATGCGCCCGCCCCCCCCCCACTGGAAGTCACCCGAGCGCCATCGTAAACAGCAGCGCCAGGCAACTCCTGCCTGTTTTGAGACCCAGACTTGTGAAACCCTGACAGCAGAGATTTTACAAGTCCAGGTCTCCCAAGCATGCAGGAGTTGCCTGGTGCCACTGTTTACAAAGGAGCTCGGGGGACTTCTGGTGGGTGGGTGTTAGCGTTGAAATCCCCCATGCTCAAGTTTGCTGAACCCAGACTTTAAAGTCCGTGGGGGAGGGGTGGGGGACTGGTGCAACTAAAAACTCCCAAATACTCCCCAAGTACTTCACCCAGCCTTGAAAAGTAACTCCCTATGGGCAGGACATGGCAGCTGTTTTCCACACAGCAACACAACTGCTTCAAACAAGGCAGTGCAGACTGTGTGAAGTGGCATGTGCGAGGTTGATAGCAGGGAAGCAGCATTCAGGGGAGACCATGACTCAGGCTCCGGAGAGGTCACTCCTTTTCCTTAACCAGAGCTCAACACAGGCAAAACTTGTCTGAGAGTCATGCCCTGTGCCTGGCAGGCCAGGTTCCCTCCTGGGGCGCATGTACATACACTGCATTTGCACTGATGCTGTGCCAGGAGCAGGGTGGCTTCTTACTGGTGCTAACTCACTGTTTTGCTCTGGCCATGCTGGAGTATCAAGCCTCAAGCAGCAGTGTGTAAGACTTGCTGTCAGCATGTTGTGTTGAGTGTATCCATGGGGCTGAGAGGTTTGACTGCCTCCTGAGAAGGCTCAAGTCTCCTTGTGCTGCAGGGCTGGGCAGGAGCATGCCGTGCCGCCCTGACTGGCTTTTCTTTCTTCAGGAAATTCTCTAGAGCTCGGGGCTTATGAGAAGAATTTTGTGAGCGACAAAACAGCTGAGTCTATCACTGAGGAGGACGACGATGTCTTTTTGATGTCCCGAACCACAGAGGATTTATTCACCGTGATCCACAGGTGGGAGTGGGTCTCCTCCCCACTCTGAGGCCTTTTGCCATGGCTCTTGACAACAGCACCCAGAACCCTTGTCTAATATAGATGCCAGAGATGGAGTGGGTGGGAAGGGGCTCTCTTTTTGCCCAGCAAGGGAAGTTTGCCAGGTTAGGAGGGGGCACGTTGTGAGGGAGGCCTGACATCTTCAGGGATTTCCCTATAGGAAAACTTGGACAGATACACCTGAGTGGTGGGTCTGCTCAGGGAGATCTTTGCTGCAGAGTGTGGTTTCAACTTTCAGTTCTATTGACCTCTGCAGGTTTTGCCCTGGGGCTCCAGAGATAGTGCTCTCTGTCTGCCCAGCTGGCCCTGCCTCAAAGAACCCCAGCCTGCTGTTGCTCAGCCTTTGTTCCAGCCCACTGTTCCCAGCAAAGCTTAGACATGGAGGGCAGCGGGTGTAGCCCCGCAGTGGGTGATGCCTGCCTGCACTGTGCTTTGGGACCATAAGACCTGATAACCCCCATGCATGTGTGTCTGCTGGGCACCTCATTAATGTCCTCTTCAGGATACCAGGCACCTGGGAACTCCTCTTGACTCTGTTGGAAGGGACTGGGTGACCCCCAAGCTAAGTGTTGGGCTCTTGTGTGGTCCTAGTGAGCTGAAGGTACTTTCATCCCTATTTACAGCTTTAAAACAGTCACCAGCGAGGAATTTAAAAATATCCCTCCTCCCCCCACCCTAACCCATTCCCCTCACCCTCCCCATCGAAAGCCAGGTGGAACAGCCACGTTTTACGATGACGTCGAAACGATGGGCGATCCGGGGCCAAACGGGCCTCCACTGGCAGGGAGTTCCACAGCCGTGGTGTAGCCACCGAAAAGGCCCTCCCCATTGTGGCCCCACGGCAAACTCGGGGGATCTCAGAAGAGAGCGCCCCCCAATGACCGCAGGGGTCGATCCAGGACTCCTGGGGGGTGGGGGTGAGGCAATCCCACAAATAGTTCAGGCCAAGGCCAATCCCTAGTGACTATGCTGTGGCCTCTGGGCTCCTGGCAGTCCCCAGGAGAGATTCACTGTTCCTACTGGGAACAGTCTTACTGGATGTGCCCAGGAGACTGCCCTATGGTGCTGTCATAGGTGGTGGAGTGGACCTGATGGGGGAGACACCGGCAACAGACTAGGTGAGGTTTGCCCCCATGCAACTCCTTTGGGTTGGGGGCAGGCTCGCACCACACTGAGACTGGCCCAGTGGTGCATGGTGCAGCTCCATTGAGAAGCTGTCTCTCTCACCTTGCCCCTGCCATGGACTCTGGGCTTTGGGTAGATTGGGGTGAGGTTGTGCCCACGTGGCTGACACTCCTGTTGAGGGGCAGTGTTGGTGCAACAAGCAGGGAGTAGAGATAATAGTGTTCCAGGAATTCCCATGCACAAGGCTGGCACCTCCCCAACCTCACGCCTCTCTTGTGTGTAGGTCCAAGAGGAAGCTGCTGGGCTGGAAGGAACCCGGGGATGCCTTTGGGGGTCGACAGAATTCCCATTCATCAGCCAAGAACACAGCAGAGTCCCCAGTCAGTGAGTCCTCCCCTGTAAGCGGCAGCTCTACCCGGACATCAAGCAAGAACGAAGACTTTAAGGCCTTGCTGCAGAAGAAGGGCAGCAAGAGCAGCCCTGGAATGCGCCCATCAGCAGCTGAGTTGCTCAAAACCACCAATCCCTTGGCTCGCAGGGTCATGACAGAGTTTGCCCCAGAGCTAGATGGCGTGAGTGGTCCCCGAACCCAGCCCTGAGGGCACTGGGGCTATGGCTTTCAGCTGGAGAGCAGTGAAGGAGGTACATTTATTGCTAATACCCAAACCCAGCAAGCTGAGGAGGCTGATTGATTGTGGGCGAACCCTGCTTCTGGGACTGGGCCAGCTTCTCTGTCGCTTCACTGGCAGTTTTGGATCCTGTCACTTTCTACCTATGGACTCTCGCCAATTGGAGAGAAACATCATCTTACCTACCAAGCATATTGCTCCAAACGGAGAGACAGGCCCTGTTGCCAAGGGGAAGCATCTCTCTGGGGGCTGTCATTAGATGGCGTCAGGCTCTCCTGCTGTCTGGGGTGGGGGCTTTGCCCTGCTATGATTTAATGTCCATGATGCAGCCCTCACAACATGTGCTCATTTCAATGGCTTTCATGATCCAAAACATGGGTAGCATTTTCCCATTTGACCTTGCTTAGTTTTGTTTCCTGTGGGAAGCCCACGGAGGGAAATTGACCTGATCAGCCAGAATTGTTGCTTTGAAAAGCAGAAAGGGCCAAATCAAACACTGACTGCTCTGGGGGAACTGAGAGCTCCCTGTGCTCCCCCAGGGCTACCCCCAAGGCTTCACTGGCGCATTCTGATCTTTTTCACTGCTTAATGCCAAAACCAAGTTCCTCCGCTGGGAGCCACTAACAATGCTGCATTCCAGAGAGCCCTCTCTATTCTCAGCTAACAGGGCAGTGGAGCAGTCCTACTCTCAGGAGCAAATGAACCTACAGTCCTGCTCCTGCAAAGTGCTCCCAGCAGATGGACCCCTGTACCTAGAACTCTTGGTAGGAGTAGGGCCTTCCATGGCAGGACCTGGAACAAGCTAATCCCTGTGCTAGCTCTGCTCCTTTCCAAGAGGTGAATTGAGCAGAACTGCCAGCCAGCCAGGACTTGCAGGTGGCATCAAGGGCCACATATGAGTTGGCTGCATCTCTGTTATGGGGGCTTTTCCCTGTAAATGCCACATTGTTGGGCACTTTCCAGGCATGGCCATATGTGAGAGGGCTAATGATTTGAGAGTCCTGGGAAGTGGGCAGGAAGCCCTAGCCTAGTGTCCAGGGACAAACTTTAGTACCTTTCCCCACATTGTATAAGCAGTGGCCTTACATTCCAAAGGCACCTGGCCCTGTGGTAGATGCAGCAAGTGCCTGTGGGGGTGCTAGGTAAGTACCACTTCCTTCCTAAAGGCAAGTGCTTCTCTCATCTGATTTGATCTCTCTGCCTGAAGCCTTGCTATCACTTTGGTAACTATGTGCACTTTATCCTGGGGTGAACTGGTCCCTTCCCCATGTGCACTGGAAAAGCAAGGCAGCCAGGTAGGGGTTTGGCTCAGGCTGGGTGTGGGTGGGTTTGAATGCAGTGACAATCACTCAAAGGGTCCAGGCCTGTTACCTCCTGTGTTAGCTTGGCATTCTACACTCTGACCAATGGGTGCTCTACTCTCCCAAGAGGCAGGGCTGGCAGTAGGGCACCTAGCCCCTCTGTTCATATCCACTGCAAGTTCTGGCCTTCTGGGTTCCGTTCCCCATGAAACTTTTGGATTTGGGTAGCAGAGAGGGTCAAGGTTGGGGGTGAGGGATCTGGGTTTCAAATGGCACTAAGCTGCAGGGGTTGCTAGTACCCAGTCTGTGTGTGACCCTCAGCTGAGAATTAGTGAGTGGACACTGCCAGGGGACAGGTTGGCCCTGGGAAGCAGGGGAACAGGCGGCTATCACAGCAGCATTCCTATAGCTTTTCTTCAGCCTCCTTTGCCAGGTTTATGCCAGTAGGAGCCCAGGTTGCTACATTTCCCTGCTGGCACTGGGTGGTGTGGGGTACCCGGGGGTGACATGTGGAAGCACAGCTGTAACATATATGTCTGTGTCTATGCCCATCTCCTTCCCATGAACTTTTGCAGCCATTGTTGTCCAATGGGGGAGGGGAGTGATGTGGAGCATGGGGCACAGGGGACACCCCCTCAATTTGCTGGGTGTCCTAGCTGTGCCTAGGTTTGCCTCCTCTTGTTGCTTTGATCCCAATCCTCCCATTTTGGCCTACGGGAGTGTCAAATTCAAAACTGCGAGAGGTGGCAACCTTAGGCATGTCCCTGTAGCACTCTGAAGGAATTGACAGAGCCAGTGCCATTTTGTAGGGGAGACCAAGGAGAAAGAGCTGCCCCCTTCCCACCTCGCTTTGGGCTTTTATAACCTCACTGCCTGCAACAGCCTGGTGTTTCTTCCCAAAGGCTCTTTCAAGCTGGGATCTCAGGATAGGGAAACAGCCCACATTCTGAATGTCTTGGTGTTTTCGCAAGTCTCTCTCACCACTAAAAACCATGGCAGCCACTGGTACTGTGTAAAGCCCATAATAGTATCACAAGTTCCCTCTGCTGGCTTGCAGCTGCAGTCACACTAACACTCTGTCCTGAACAGCACAGTCTGCTGTGGGGCAGGCAGGAGAAGTTGCCAGCCAGGTAGATGGTGACATTAAAACAGCCAAGTCATGGTGAGGTTCTGTTCAGTCCCTATGGTATCTGGGGACTGACTTAGCAGGCTCTGAAACCCACATGTGGATCCACAGATGGCATCATACCCTTCTTTAGGCCACACTCTGTGTCTTGCATGTCAAGCAATGTAGAAGGAATGTAGCAAAGAACACTCTTGGCATGGCAAGGTTCCCCCAGGGTTGAGCAAGTAGCAGCTCAGAGCTTGCTTTTCTCATTTCCTCATTTTTGGCAGCCTTCCTAGTGCAGGGTCTGTGCTGAAATTCAGGTTCTCTCTAGCTCAAGGTGTCCAGATGAGTCCCATGTGGCCTGCAGTTTGTGACATCCATGGTAGCAGAGTGTGTACCATTCTGGGTCATAAGGCATTAGCTCCCGAGCTGGTCTGCAAGGCCAGAGTCTGCAGATGATCCACAAACCCAGCTGCAGAGGGTGCATGGTAGGAGGCCCATGGGATAATTTGAGGGTTGACAGTGACACATTGGCTCAAAATGTCTGGGAATCTTATGGCATCTGTTCTCTCTTACCAACTCAGCTGTCCAGTGAGTATGAGGTGCAGCTCAGAAAGGCCCATTTCCATGAAATGGGCACATGAAGAAAGAGGGTAGGTGTTAGTGACTGGCAGGAGAACAACAGATCAAACAATAACTTGCCACTTAATGGAGAAATTGTGGTTTTTTAAAAAGAACTGAAATTACTTTGTCTATATTTCTGACTGTAACTTGCATAAATCCTTCATCTCAGAGAGGACAGGAGAGAAAGCATGCCAAAGCATGAAGAGCCTCCTGAACTGAAGCTCTTTCCCTTTTAAAAAAAAAAAAAAAAAGGCACGAAACACAACAGTGCAAGAAGAGCAACTTGCAGCAGAGCCTATTCCTTGTTGGCACTTCATCTCAGAGAGGACAGGAGAGAAAGCATGCCAAAGCATGAAGAGCCTCCTGAACTGAAGCTCTTTTCCCTTTAAAAAAAAAAAAAAAAAGGCACGAAACACAACAGTGCAAGAAGAGCAACTTGCAGCAGAGCCTATTCCTTGTTGGCACTTAGCGCTAGAGCCCAGTGCATTGCAGGAATTGAGTGGTTGCAAGCAACAGCATCATGCTTGAACCATGGGTCTTGATTAGGTTGTACTATTCACAGTGCACAAGTATCTTGGATGGCACTTGGGCCTGAGCTAGCTGCTCCTGAATCCTGGAAGGCTCAAGACTTTCAGCACGAATGTCTGTCTGAATATTTGTACAGAGAAGTAATTTAATCTGTTGTTTTCTAGTATGCTGTTCCAATCAGGGAGTAGAGACTCCATGTGACATTAGGTGACCACTTATGCCACACAAACAATAGCTAGTGAGTAACTTGAGGTAAACCCATGAGCTGGAGTTTGTCTCCAGATGCTTTTGTTATTCACAATAATTTATTTGGACAATCAGGGAGTGCTCCCAGCCCCCAAGAGACTACCTTCACTCAGTGCGTTATAACCAGGATTCTTGTGAGATTGGGCCCTAAGGAGTAACTGCCCATCGTTTCTCAGGCTTTTTGCCCTTCAGACTGGTGAAAGAAGATGGGGCAGTGGCTGCAGCAATCAAATTCAGGGGCTGCTCAATACTTTGGATTAAGTGTATGTTAATTCCATAGACATTTGTGAGAATTACCAAGGACTCCTTCAGAGATGTGCTCAAGCATTTGCAAGATGATGTTCACTGGATCATATTCATGCTCTCAAGGTACTTCAGTTGGGACTCCTGTCTTAGAAGTGGAGAGGAGAGGATTGGCCAACAGGGATCAAAGTTCTTTCCTTTTAGCTCTTATCGGAGCTCGCAGTGTCACATGGGAAACCTTAAGAGCTTGTCTAGCATGTGGCAACCAAGAGCAGTTTAGAAATTGATCTTAGTTTAGCTCTAGACCACCTGAGAGCTGTTTGGGCTCATCAGCATTAGTGGTGGCATGCTGGACAGTTGTGAAGTATGTGGATTTGAGCTGAGAGGTTGCCCCCTCTGCTACCTGCATGCTGGGGGATGCTTGGCTGGCCAGTGCTTGAACCCCGGATACACCTATCAAATCATTCTGCAGCTGACAATGCCATCACCTAAATGAGTTTCTGAAACACTTTGAATTGGCTCCCAAGGCTGTTTGCAGCATCCTCCCCTTCTTTGTAACAGCAAACATGACATCTATCCTGGCTTCCTAGTCTTTATGCATCAATCTGTCTCTACTATGATTAGGAGTCTATACAGCTGAGCTAGCACCAGAGAGCTATTGCCAGTGCTTTGAGACTACAGAGAGCAGCCCCTTTATTACATCCCACACGGGAACCTCAGCTGTGATCTCCTGTTGTTTGTGGGAAGTCAGCACTTCTAAGGAGAGCAGAATGTTACCTTTGAGATCCCCTTTGTGCAGCAGTGTCCTTTCAGGGTTTCTCTCCTCTCCCTTGGGAAGTGCTATCTGCCTGTTCTGCCCAGATGAGTTAAGATTCTGCTGCTTCAAAATAGGCTTAGCTCTGCACACTGTCAACTCTTTTATTTAATTACGTGTTCCTTCTGTTGCCATGGATTTTCAGAATTAAGCCTGTTAACACCCAGGCTGAGACACTCAGGAAAAATAGATCATAAAAATTTCCAAGCTTCATTGGTTTAATGTTTTCCTCTTCCACTGCTTCTGTGGCCACCCCTTTTCACCCCATTTCCTTCCCTGCTTTTGGGAAGGTTTGAGATGCTGGTTCCCCAGCTACAGAGCTCTCCCTGATACTTTCTCTTAGGGATGGGACTTTGCCATCACTGACCCCTGGCAACTAGAGATGCTGACTCCATCCCCCACATTGGGAATGAACTAGTTTCTGATAAATACACCTGCTACAGGCATGGAAGGTACTGTGCAGTTCAGAACGGCATCGAACCAGATGGTTCAGGTCACCACCTAGAGCCTGGCCCCATTGGTTGAGTCCATTTCAGTGTTCCATTCATGAAGCCAGTAGAAAACCCTGAGCTCATCTGGCCTGCCACTATCCTCACAAGGTTTGCATGAACAGAGGCTACATGGTGAGCACTGATTGAAGGGAAGAGGCATTCAGAAGGACATGGTAGGGAGTCCTGGGCAGCCTGTTGAAGAAGCTCCAGTATAGCAGAGTTGAGAGGACTTTGGTGCACGTTCAGGAGAGGGGCATCTCTTCATGAACAGCAAAAGAGTTAATTCTGACATTCCCACCATCAGACTCTGGTTGGTTTCTAGGGAGATGTCTGTGGTTTAGGTTTGTTTTTATGGTAAAATCCCTTTCTCCACCAGACCACTCCAGCTGGTGCTTCAATGCTACTGTTTCAAGGCAGTCCTGCAACCTGTATTTCTCATAAGTGACTTCTAAAATTTGCATATCTGGCCACCCTACTGATGGTATATGTGGGTCTGCTTGGGCTCTCAGCCCCTGAGCAGGTGGAATACACAGCATTAGGATAGGACAACCAGTACCAGATCCCAGCAGCTTGCCATCACACCCTTCCTAGATAATTTCTGTAGGCTTATGCTGGCTCCAGATACCAATCTTGTCCAAACCCATCATCTCCTGCCTGGTGGCACCCAGCTGGCTACCTTCTGTGATTGCATTGGACACCAGATTCCATCCTGATCCTTTAGGCCTGTGTTGCTGCTGGGTTATTTTCCTGGTCTCACACAAGCCCATTTTCAATTGACAGGGTTTGGCAGTGCCGTGGTTCTGGGCTACTTGTGATTTGATTTAAGCCTGATATATCTGCCTTAGGACAAATCTCGCAGGGTGGTGGTAACAGGTCAAGGTCCAGTTGGAAACTGGGCTTAACCCGTACTAAGCCCCTGATATTTATTTTGGTTTTCCCTGTCCAAACCCTCCAATGTGGTGTCAGGGGCTGGCACCTCCCTGCAAGCAGCAGCCCCAGGGAAGAAGCAGATGCCTTTTGTAACTGCTATACAGGCATGGATGTACTGTTAGCCTAGTTCCTCACCTTGCCAGAAGAACAAATGTCAAGGACTCTTCTCCCAAGTTAAAATACTGTTGACCAATCCGAATGTACTCTGGGAACATCCAACATTGGCAGGAGTTGTTGCCAGTGGCTGCAGGAGCCCAGGTTCCAAAGGGTTGTACAGAAGAAACTTTATAAAAGCAGCACCACCAGCAGCACTTCAACTGAGGCTTATCCCACGAATGTATTTTGACCAGACACAAATGCAGACCTCAGAAGAAGCCACCTGTCTTTTGTAAAGGTTTGCCACAATACAGGGTAAAACCTGAATGCTAAATCCTGCTCAATTTTTAGCAGCATCAAGGAAACACTGTTGCTGGAATGCAGCAAAATGCTAATAACCACATACAATATTACACATGACTGCTCAGGAAAAAAGATGCTACACAAAGTAGTTAGTAGCGGCTCCATATTACTTGACTGCAGTATGATTTCAGTCAGACTGTAATGGTCCTGCTACCGACAGACTTTATGCATCATTTTAAATGAACATGAATGCCTCAGAAAAAACTGCCTTTTATTTCCTTTACTATTAAAATCACTTTTTAATAGAGAAATTGAGATCCTCACAGCTTGTCCCTTACAAACCAAAATCTTCATTTGACTAAAGGGCATGTCCTTTCCTTTTGCCAGGTTAGATCTCTGTCCCTAAAAAGCAACTCTCTTGGCAGATCTAGATTCCTCAGAATGTGTGTCCTCATTCTACACCCAAGTGAATTTTGACAAAATGTCCCCAGGGTATTTCTGTGCCACAAAGATGAATTCAGCCCTATATATACATACATATCTATATATTTGTACTTGTCAGTCTTAAGTGAGCCAGTCATGAAGGAGATGAAAAAATTTCAACTATTTTTGTGTGTGTTATGCAAAAAAAATCCTGGGCACGTGGCCTCTTTTGAAATGTCAGGCCAAACCCTGCCCCTGTACAGTACTTGGAGATGGACGCAGAGACCTTTTTTATATTTCTGAATGTTGTACTTTTTAACTATTGCAAGCTTGGTAAACACTCTTAACTGTCAAAGCAATGGGATGCACTTGTGGTCATTTTCTGGGGAACCACTGGCTGGAAAGGTGTTGGGGTATTGTGTTCAAAGTGGAAACCAGGTGGTAACACTCTTGAAATCATGGTTCTCCTGAGGTGGAACAGATCTGGGTCGGTGTTGGGCCAAGAGTGCAGAGGAGTCACTCTCATGCACAGCGTGAGAGCATAGCAGTAGGAGACTGACTTGGCCCCAGGTGGACCTCACTGAACTCCCACAAATCAAGATGGGTCTGAGCTTCAGACCCTAGCTGTAACTTGCTGGCAGGCATGCATGGGCACAGAGAATCAGACCTGCTCACCTGTGGGAGGAGTTTGGCAAAAGGCTCCAAGTCTTGGAATGTTTTTAGACAAGTGCCTCCCCATCATGCATATTGCAGGACCACACTGGTGTAGGGTGGCCACTGACACATCGCCAGAATAGAAGACAAAATTTGCATAAAATGTACAAAATTGGCATAAAATGTACACAATTTGCATTAAATGTACAAATGAATATGCATAAATATTTATGCTAATTTAGAAATAATTACTATAATTAAAATAGAAATTAATGTTCAACTCAAGGGGTAGGGAGGTTGAAGTGCAGGGGGGGCGGTCTAGGGCAGGGTGGGTGGGTGGGGGAAGGCATTGCAGAGGCAGGGAGGTTGGAGTGCAGGGGAGGTGGGGGTGCAGGGTAGCAGAGGGGCACGGGCAGGGTGGGATGGGGGGTACAGAATAGGGGCAGGTTGGAGTGCAGCTGGGCAGAATACATGGGGAGGGGTCACACCAGGACAGGGTGGGAATGGGAAATATTTATGTCAGAGTATTTTCTCTTGGACCCTCCTACTCAGATAGCAGCTTGGGGCGGCTTACAACAAACCAAACAATCCACAATAAAATCAACTATTAAAATCACAGCTTAAAATTTAAAACTTATTAAAATTGCTAAAAGAGCAGAACCAAAACCCTTCCTAAACCCACACCTCCTACCCGTCTCGCTACCCAAAGGCCTGGCGGAACAGCCAGGTCTTACAATGTCTCCGGAAAGTCTAGGTGCAGCAACCAAGAACGCCCTCACCATCGTCGCCACCCGGAAAACCCAGGGGACCTCGAGTCAGGCGTCCCCGGCTGACCACGTGGGCCTCACCATGACCCCGCAGGTAAGGCGATCCCACAGGTAAGTGGGGCTCAGGCCATTTAGGGCTTTATAGGCCATTAACACCTTGAATCGGGCCCGGAAGACACTAGGCAACTGGTGCAGAGAACGGAGCACTGATGTAATGTGATCACGACAATCTGTCCCTGTTAAGAGACGGGCTGCCGCGTTCTGCACCAGCTGCAGTTTCCGGACCATCACCAAGGGTAGCCCCATGTAGAGTGCATTGCAGTTCTCCAATCTAGAGGTAATGAAGGCATGGATGATGGTGGCAACACGGCCGCAGCCGTTGCATCAGATGTAGCTGGCGAAAGGCGCTCCCTGCCACAGCTGCCACCTGGCAATCCAGGCGAAGCTATGAATCAAGAAACACCCCCAGAGTACAGACCTGAATAGCTAAAGGAGGGCAAACCCCATCAATGACAGGACCCACCATCCCCTCAGAGTCAGCCCTACCCACCAGCATCATCTTGTCGGGATTCAACCTCAGACGGCTCGCTCTCATCCAATCCCCGACAGCTGCCAGAGTCTGGGTCTGCAGAAAAAGAGAGGTAAAGTTGTGTATCATCAGCGTACTGGTGACAGCATATGCTGAAACCTCTCACTACCTCACCCAAAGGCTGCATATATTTATTTTATTTATTTTATTTAAAGAATTTTGTACCCCATCCCTCCTGCCACAGACAGCCCAGAGTGGCTAACAACACCAATAAATACAAATATAAAATATTATAAAACAGATTAAAACATCATAAAATAGTAATAACAATAATAGTAAAAAGAGGAACAAACCTACCTCCACCCTCACCAATCTTCCCACCCCCTACCTACCCTTAACCCTCTCCCTCACCAAACGCCTGATGGAACAGCCAGGTCTTACAATTCCTGCGAAAGGCTGGGTGGTCCGGGGCCAGAGGGGCCCCCACCGGGAGGGAGTTCCAAAAATGTGGTGCGTGGCCCCCTGGGAAACCCAGTGCCCCTGGACGACCACAGGGGCCAGTGTAGAACCTGGGGAGTGAGCAAACAGGCAGGGCCCAGGCTGTGTAAGGCTTTATAGGTCAGAACCCACACTGAGCCTGGAAGACTATTGGCAGCCAGTGCAGAGCTCGGAGCACTGGTGTAATGTGCTCCCAGCAGTCCAGTCCCATCAGGAGCCGGGCCGCTGCATTCTGCACCAGCTGCAGCTTCTGAGCCGTCACCATAGGTAGCCCCACATAGAGCACATTACAATAGTCTAGCCGAGAAGTAATAATCGTGGATGATCGTGGCCAGGTCAGGAACCAAGAACAATGGCCGAAGCTGCCACACCAGATGTAACTGGCAGAAGGCACTCCTTGCCACAGCCTGTGGCAAAATGGGTCCAGTAGGGGGGGGGTGCTCTGCTCCTAGCCCCCTCCCTCACTGTGTGCTCATCACCATAACACTCAAGTTTTGCTGCCACCACCAGAACTATGACTTTCTGGGGTTAAGGGCTGTTCTGGAAGCCCAAACCCTGCTCCTCCTTTCTGATTGCTTTCCCAGCATAAGTTGAACTTGGGAAGCATTTTGGGTCACAGTACACGCACACCAGGCACTCTTGATTAGAGAAAACAAGATTTATAGTTTTTACTAGCTAAGTTAACCAATTTACAAGGGTACAAAAAGGTAGGGAAAAGGCATTGAACTCGTGAGCAAATACAGGCAATTGCAAGCAGGTATGATAACCTGTTTAGAGAGTGTCTAACCCTAAATGGTCCCTAACCCTGCTTCTCTGCATAGATGGAATTACTCACAGTATCTTCTCTGCATAGTAAGCATGGATGTCTTAGCTATGCAGGGTTCTTTTCTTTTCCAGCTGGATGGAGAAAGCTGGGTGTTGCAAGTTCAGTCTTGCACAGCTACCCCCTCCCCATGAGGTTTCTCCCCTTTTATATCTTTTCAGCTTGGAGGTCTCCCTGCTTTACAAATCCACTTGCATCTCAATGATCTCTCTCTGGCATCTGTAGTTGTTTACACCTTTCCGAATACACATTTGGTCTGGCTCTGCCTCCCTCCATTCTACATGTAGGCCAGTATTTCCTTGTGACACAGTCTCTTTCCTTGGGTCAGGGAGAACCTAAGGGGCCATCTAGCCCGGAGGGTTTCTCCACACAGCCTGCACCTGGCAATCCAGGTGGAGCTGCGCATCAAGGAGCACCCCCAGGTTCCATATCTGGGAAGTCAGCGGAGGGCAGATCCCATCAACCGAAGGGGCTGTCACTTCTACCGACTTACCCACGAAAGGGAATTAGTGCATTCTGACAAGCGCTAATCCTCACAATTGCAGAGCTGCCACAGTAACTAAGAAAGTTCCTCCCCTGCCCCTCCCCTGTAGCATCTGAAAGCAACCTCAGCCATCAGGGGCCTCATTTGCTAAGAGCAGGTGACAACTATTCCCCCCTGGATTCTAGGGAATGGGAGAGTAGCTTACATGTACTATTACCCCTTCTCATATATGTCCCTGGCAGCAGCAGGATCTCAGCCACTCCCTCTGTCACAGGCGCCCTAAAATGAACCCTGCAATTGTTCTGTTCTGCTCCTGATCTCTCCTACCTACAGGGACCCCAGCAACCTGGTGGTCAATCCCCACCTCTCCTCCATTGCATTGTTCCACCCCAATCCCTATAACTGCCTGCACTAGCAGCACCCACCACAAGGAATTTGATTGGCTTGACAAATCCCCTCCCCCAATTTTTCTGAAAACCCAAAGAGAAACTACTGTGGTTAGTGGCCTGCACTACTGATGGTGGTGGTGGGGAGGGAAGCACAGTATGTCTGTGACGGTCTGTTGGAGTCAGGAGGAGGTGGGGAGTAAACAGGGATTTGAGCCTGTTCCCAGCAGAACTACTGCATTTCTCCTCCCTAATAAAAGCCCTGTTTTCTTAAAGTTTCCTCCCAGCTGCTGTGCATATCGGAGGTGAGGAACCTGCAGCCTATGTGTTTTTATTTGTCCCTTTTCAGTTCCTGGATCTGGCCCGTAGACCTAGTCCCTACTCTCAAGCACTGAAAGAATGAGCTCAGTAAGAAGGAAGCAGAGTTGAGGGCATGCGCTCAAGGATAGATGGATCCATGGCACAGATCCATGATCTGGACCCTCCCCATCCTGAGCCTACTCCTTAAGTATTCCCACCTGAACTCATCTGTGGCCAACAGGGCTTGGATTGATCTTCAAAGTGACCTGCAGAAGGGAAAAGGTTCCCCGCCCATGTTCTGTGCTGTACACAGAATCTAAACAGGTTTATACACCCCCATTTTACACTGAACATGTCTCCAGAGTGCCATGGCTGTAAACACAGACTTCTCATCTCCAGTTTCTAAAATGAAGGAAATTAAGTGCAATCATCTAGCTTGATCCAGTAACACTGAACACAGCAATTGAGGAAAAGCAGTTAGTGTTGCTATGGAAACCTGAATTCAACCACTGTTTCCATGGAGACAGTGCATCTGACTGGCTAGGAAGTTTATACATGGAGCTTCATTCTGCACAATGTGGATGACTTCACGTTGCTCTGGAAACTTCACGTTGGCATTTCCTGACTTATGGTCAATTTCTCAACCTTCCCTTTCTTCAGTGGAGGCTTCTCCATTTTGCTTGTGTTATTTATTTGGCGCTATGATACTGCACAACACAAGTCATACCAAGGCTAATGTGGGGACTACTAGGAAAATCCTCCATCATTAAAGTCAATAGGGGTTTTTCCATTGACTGCAATGTGTGGAGAGTAGAGCTGAAAGTGGGTACCCAAAAAACTGATATACCTGTCAAATTTCCAGTACCCAAATCAACCCAACAACATCGGCAACAGCATTGAGTACTGGTTGTTACCTGAATGCAACCCAATTCAGGTACTTGATGTGTGAAAGTTGGCAGGAGGGACCACTTTGTAGGGCTGAATGAAAAGTCATTTTTGTTTTTATGAGATATCTCACAAGATTTCATGCTGGGGAGCAAATCCCAGTACAATATCTCATAAGGTATCTTGTAAAAAGAACAAATGAACCCCAAAAAAGAACTGCATATCCACAAAATGGCCACCAGGGCCAGTCTGTGCATCCACAGCTCCTTTCCAAAACAGCACTGACAGTGTTGCTGCCATTTTGGAAAACAGAAGCTGGTCTGTACATGTGCAAATAGACACCACCATTTTGCCCTTTTCCAAAATGGCAGCAGATGTTGTTGCAATTTTGGAAAAGGGCTATGCGTGTGAAGAAAGACCCTGGTGATTATTTTGGGCACATGCAGTTCTCCCCCCCGCCCCCCTTATGTTTCTTAATGAGAATGCAGTCAAAATGCTGCTGGTTCTAGGCTCATTCTTGGTTGCCAAAACAAGCCAAAAACAATGATTCTCGCTGAGAAATAGGAGAATCACAACAGTGAGTTTCAGCCCTACTTGTATGATATGTGGGATGTGTCCAAATTTGGATAAAATCCATTAAAAATGGCTGGGTTAGAGCAGTTTGAAATTTTAAGGCAAAAGCAGGAAATCACCTGTTTTGTGACTTTTTCACCAGTTTGTATCTAGTGCAATGAACAAATAATAAGTGATAGGTGTTCTAGACTTCAGAGTAGATCTCTTCTGCTTGCCTGTGTTTAGTTTTTTATATTCAGAGTTGTAATTAAGTTTGGATGTGGGAAGGAAACCCTGAATAAAATGAGCAAAAGTGAGAAAAATGGCTGCCCAGTAGTGTAAGGGTACACCTTGAATACTAATGAAGTGGGCAGTGCTTGATTTGCATATTCATGACATCATGCCCACGTGACCGGAAGCAGGTGTGGTGTATTTAGAAGCAGAAATAGCGTAGCTGGAAGTTGAAGTGACATGTCGGAAGCAGATATGTCGTGTCCAGAAGCGGAAGTGATGTTGCTCCTGGGTCGGAAGTGCCATGTTAGGCAAAAGTGACATAGAAGTGGGTAATGCTTCTGGGTCAGGGGTGGGGGTGGAACCAAAGGTTCCAGGCCCCTCCCTGACCCCGGAAGATCCTTACATGTGATTAGTGGATTTACTTGTGGGTCGGAGGTCCTTGGATGAGGGTCCTACAAGGTCCGTGGATGAGGGTCATCTGACCCCTCAAACTGCTCAGTTGACTGAGCTGGACCAATGGGAGAAGGTTTCATCATTCTAGTCCACCCTGTGTTGGAAGAAAAAAATGGACCAATGGGGTGGCAGATCATGGGGGGGTTGGCTGAAGGGGGTCATGTGAGGTTTCAAACAACTCAGCTGACTGAGCTGAACCAATCGCTGATGGTTTCATCAGCCTAATCCCACCCGTTGGTGAGATCAGGCTAATGGTGTGAACAGGGGTTTGCGCAGTCTGGATTGGTCGAAGGGGGTCATGTGAGGTCTCAAACCGCTCAGCCCACCCCCCAACCAATAGGAAAGGGTTTAGGACCCATAAACCCACCCCTAGGGAGGTATGAAATAGGGGACCACCGTTTTCTGAGCACTCTACAGAGCAGAGAGCCCTTTATAACCACTTACACAAAAAATCTTGGCATAATTTCCACTAAAAGCATCATTGTCCAGGAAGCCCAAGACCAGCAGCTTGGGGATCTGTCCGAGAAACAGATTCTCCTGATTACTGACATGACTGCCGCCAGGAATGCTGAACACTTTCATCCCCACCTGATCTACCGGGTATTTAGCATTGGAGGTAAGCAGGGCCTCAGCATGTCTTAGGTGAACTCACGGTGCCACTCGTACTTTTTTCACAAAAAGAGAGGTGTTTAGAAGCTGCAACTTGTACCGCCTGGCAGGCTCATTACTCATGAGGCAGAAAGAATCTTTGCTCTAAGTCATTTTTATTTTAACATCCACCCCATTCAATAATAGTTTTTCTTGAAAAAACAGGTCGCTGTGGAGGTGTCACCACCCGGGGGGCTGGGTTTGGGGCCCTCTCTTTGTTAGAGGCTGCCCCCCGTTTGCCCACCAGGCCAGCTGCAACCCAGTTGCCTGTGCCCACGTGGGTCCCCAAGTGATCAGAAAACCTTCACTGCAATCAGGAAGCTTTCAGAGGTCTGAACCCCTAGCCAAGCCTCCCCTTGATCTCCCAGCCCAGCTGTAATGCAGAGAACATTCTCTGGCCACCTGTGGCTTGGAAGACTTTGCAGTGGGGTTGACATATATGAAAAAGGTTCGTCTAGGCTCACACCTAGATAGGAGTACCCCTAAGTGAATTCCCCAAGGCCAAATAAACACACAAGCACGCTAGGCTTGATTATAAAACATATATTGATTACATACAAGTACAAGGCTGTTGATCAGCTAGTGCAAGTCAATAAATCAAACATAAAATACACGCATTCTAAATCCACTGATATTCCCTGACTGTCCCCTTACCCTAAAGGTGCAATACAGGTCCATAAGTTGTTGTCTCGGCCTGGAAGTTGAAGACCGGATTCAAATCTTAGTTCATAGTCAAGTCTTTAGTCCATAGTTTGCAATCTTGTGGCAGCTCCTCTCCTGAGCTGTTAGCTTGTTGAAAGTCAAGATCGAAGAGAATTAATTCCTGGAGAAGAACGTCCTTCTTCTCCCTCACAGGAGGCCTGAGGTCACTTCCTGAGTCTCCTGGCCATTGTCATTGTTATCAAATTGGGAAGGTTACCTGGCCATTGCTTGGCAACAAACTATCCACTTGCCATGACAGAGGGAATCTCATCCCCCACTCTGGCAACTGGTTTCAGCATTCTGCCCCAACTGAGCTTACAATCTGTTTAACCCCTCACATCACACCACACCTATCCCCAAAATGTGAGTCATCTCCCCCAAATGGGTGTGTTGCCCCCCATGTCCCCATGACAGGAGGGGACCCAGCAGCTCAACTTTTCTGCTCTCTCTGATTAGTTGTGCTCTCTTCTTAAAACCCTCGTTACCCACCTCCAAATTTGTTGATTCATGTTGTCCGGCTGTGTTTTTGTAAAACAGGCCTGCAGAAAATTGTGTGGCGAGGGCGTCTCCACTGTAATTGAGCACAGATTCTATGAAGCCCCTGTAAGGATAACAGTTATTGCTCTGACTAATGAGAGCAATGACATCCAGTATGACATTCAGCTGACTGAAAATGGAGGTCACCGCGTAGTTCACTAACCCCACCTCGGTGTCTGTTTCGAGGTTAGCGCTGTTTTCCTTGACAATCTTGCAGGAAAGGTAGAGTAACATGTTGTTCAAATCTAAATAGCCTATACCATTTCCAGCTATGAAAAAATCAAGCGGGGCTGTCTCACCCATGGTTGAGAGGAGGATTTCTATGTACATGCTCTTCTCGATGCTGGTTTGCATGGGGGGTACTTGAAACAGGTCTAGTTCAGATTTGGTGCATTCCTTGGATCTACAGTGAATAAAAGCCATGTTGATTAAAAGATATCACCCTTGTTCGTACTAGCACGTCTCCTCTTTCGTGCAGCCTTCCCCCACTTCTGGCATGGTCCCCTCTGCAGAACCTTTCTTTTTATGGGGTTGAGGTGGTCCCACCCATCACGTTTGTGGCACCTTTATCTTAACTCCTTTTCCTCTCTGTATGTACATACGTTCAGAGCCCTTATCAGAGGTGCTGCCTGGGGATATTGCTTGCCAGTTGACACAGGGGAGGAAGACATGGGGACCTGAGTGTGATCCCAGAGGATCCCTGAGAGTACCACGTTGTGCCACTAGCCCACCTGATTGATGATTGGATACAGCTGGGAGGAGCTGAACCGCCGGGAGATTCAAGAAGTGCTGCACCGCCCGGCGGCACCAGAGGTGCACGTCGGGACAGTGCGCCTAAGGGCTGCACGTGCAAGGGCACGCCCTTGTGCACGCAGCCTTAGGCGCTGGCCGGACGAGGGCACCTTGTGTGCTGCTGGATTTTCGGAGGGTGGCTGTGCTTGGGTACAGGGGTGGGTCTGAAGAGCTTCTCTACAAATTCATCTGCCGTGTGTATGCTTAGTCATTCTTCCCGTACTAGTGATTTACTCCTTTAGGGATAATGCCGAAAAAGGGTAAGAAACAGGGGGTAATCACTAGGACATGGGCCAGGCAGCAACAGCTAACGGAGTGCTATGCCTCAGCTATAACCTCCCCTGGGCCCAAATGGGAGGGGTCGATGCGAGAATCCCTGCATCCTGCAATGGCTGTTCCTGAAACAGGACGGGTTCCCTTAGCCATTGATGTGGGTATTTCATCTTCCCTTTTGTCACAAGACACTGGGAAACCGGAGGTAGGGACCCCCGGAGAAGGCCTTGGGTCTTCAACTTTACCCAGGCCAGTTTTTCCAGACCCTTCATTGTTAAGGTGTGCCTAGGCTTTCAAACAGCAGGGAGAGAGGTGGCTGGCTGGCTTTGGCTGCCAAATCTCGGGGGCATTCTGGGGCTGTGCCGGGCCACCATGCCTCTCTCTTGGAGAGAAGAAACTGTGTTCCCCAAGATCCAGTAGAAGAGGACGAGTCCCAGGCTCTAGCCAATTTGGCAGGGGGAGGGGACATTTCTTGGTTAAGTCCGTGGCTAGCTGGGCAGGGGGATTTAGCCCCAGAGTTGCCGAGTGCCCCTGTTAAGCCTTTGACTTCTCCTCTGGATCAGAGTAGGAGGTCCCAGGGGACAATGAATCAATCCAGTCAGGCCAATTTAGGGAAGGGGGGATCCCTCGAGGTGTCCTTGAGTGTGACAAATACCCTAGAGTTAAAGCCTCGGGATGTCAAGAGAGGGCGTTTCCTATCTGTGGAACTATAGGGAGGGAGGGAGTCCTTCCTACCACTTCGGGTATCACCCCTTGGCTATATTTTGGGCAGCTGTTTTGGCGTGGGGCTTAATAAACTCAAAGCCCCTTCTTAAGAAAGGAATAGCTTTTTGAAAGAGACTGTGGAATATCCCCCCCATACTTGCCCTGTACATCACAAGGATCCCATAAAACCCTGGGAGGGCATATCCGGCTTGGGCTTTGTAATAGCTGGCATAGACCTTGGGGTCCCTGTAATTTTTTACAATCACCATCTTAAAAACTTAGTGCTCTCCGAGGACGTATGCGTAGTTTCAAAATCACCTTTCCAAAATGAAATGAGATGTGCTCATTCTGATCTGTCTTTATTTCAATGGTTATAGTGTCAATGTGGTGTTTACTGACTGGTACGTAGTAAGGCTTGTTGTAGGTGATGGTGACAAACTTGTTGCTGTTTCCATGCACAGGAACACATCACAATAACGGCACTGAGAAATCCCCCACAAACTGGTGCTCTACAATGTCTGTGTACAGGTACAAAGAGTTGAATTCTCCTGTAATGTCTGCAGCGTGGGGAAATTGCTAGTTCATTAAACCTGGCAATGCCCTTATTATATGAGCTAGAGCTCCATGGGCCAGGAACCTGTGTGAATCAGCCATCACCCCTATTATATGGGCTAGAGCCCCACGGGCCAGGAACCTGTGTGTATCAGTGGTCTCCAATCTAACTTTTCTCCCCACCAGATCAAGCCTCTGGGCTACACAAAGTGGGTTGATACCTCTGGGTATCTGGTTGTTTATTTGATCCAGTAGTTCTGCAATGCTTGAATAATAGCCTGGGGCAAGGGTGTAATGCCAATTTGAGGGTCCAAGGCTGATTTCATAAACAGTGGGTGTAGCGATGTTGTCCCAACTGTGGGGGTATTGTATTCCAGCCAGTCTGACTTCCCAGGTGCTGGGAAGGTCCAAGGGTCTGACTAACTGTATGGTAAAATTAGAATTGGTGTTTTGCGGAAAAGCACTGGTGCATGCATTGCTCGGTAAAGTGATGTGAAACCCTCCTTCCTCCATGATGATTAAGCATCAGTGACCTCTGAAGCTCTTACCCAACTTTTAAATTTAGAAGGCCAGCCTAGCTACTTTACTAAGCACTGCTTGTTTCGCCCTTTCCCCTTTGTGGCTAACACCTTCTCAATCCTGTACACCTTTTCCTGTTTAGGGTTGACTTTTTGAAGCTCTTCAGGATAGAAGGTGCCATAGATCACTTTGCCTTTGTAAGCTGTCAGTCTGTACACAGCTCTCTTGTTAAGCACAGCATCCACTATGAATATTTCCCCTGTAAAGGTTTGCTCATAACCTTTCTCAAATTTACCCTTGAACTTGGAGATCCTGACATGGTCTCCTTTTCTAAAAGAGGGTGCCTCCTTTCTTAACCCCAGCTTGTCCCCGTAAAGTGTTTTCCACACCCTCAGTGCATTTGTGGAGTTCACATCTACAGGCCTGGTGCGTATGGATCAGTGGTAGCTAAGATTATAGCTCTTGATGAGCTGAGGCAGGACATCAATATAGCGAAAGGTATTGCGAGCTGTGAAATACCTCCACATCTTTGTTTTTAAAGTTCTGTTAAAATGCTCCACCACTCCTGCCTTGACATGATTGTTGGTCACAAAGTGTGTATCCCATGCTGCCTGAGCAATTTGCTGAATGATTTATTTAAAAATTCTTTCCCCCGATCTGTTTGTAATTTTCGGGGTATCCTCCCTTCAAACATTTTCAAAGGCCTTAGCCACTTCACCTCCTGTCTTGTCTTTCAACCTAAGGCCCAGGCATACTTAGACAGGATGTCTATGATGGCCAAGATGTACTTGATGCCCCCGTTGTTCTTTGAGAACACTTGCATATTCACGAGATCTCTCTGCCATTGGGTGTCCACTCCTGACACAATTGTTTTGTTTTTTTAAAAATGCTTGCATGCAGGTTTGTGCAGGGTATAGGCAGGGCCCCGATTCTTCCGCGGAATTTTTTTAAAAACTCCGCGGGAGTCAGGGGCCAATTCTGCGCCTCGGCGCGATTTACCATGCGGGGGGGGGGGCTTGGTTTGCCTCCTCCTCCCCCCGCACTGGTAAACCCTCAGGGCCTCCCCTCCCCAGCTGCTGGGGCGTGCTTGACTCCCACCCACCCCAAAAAAAACCCAAAAGGAATTGTCTTACCAGGGACGGCAGCAGCAGCTGCTCCGTCCAGCGCGCTCGTAGTTCCTGGCTCGTACTTCCTGGCCCCTCCCGACGGGGCCTCTCAGGGCGATGCAGCCGGATGACGTCATCTGGCTGCGTCGCCCTGAGAGCCCCGTCGGGAGGGGCCAGGAAGTGCGAGCAGGAAAAGAGCGTGCTGGACGGAGCAGCTGCTGCTGCCATCCCTGGTAAGCAAATTAAAGGGCCCTGGCAAGTGGGGAGGCTGGGGAGGGGAAGCCCCGAGGGTTTGTTCATTCCCCTTCCCCCGTAGAATCTCCTGCCCCGCGTCCCCGCAGCGCAGGCTGGAAATTCTGCGCTGGGGTAAGCGGGGCAGGAGATTCCGTGGGGGAAGGGGAATTCCGCGGGAAATCTGCGAATCGCAGACCCGCGTTTCCCTCAGGGCCCTGGGTATAGGCATCCTGGCCCAAAAGCTAGGAAATCACCTTTCTTAGACAAGGTATTACTGTGCTTTTTAGCAGCCTGAAAAAGAGGATTCACAAAAAGAGGAGTGTAATAGGGTGAAAACAGACATGACGCTAACCACCCTTTAACCACCCTTGGTGCTTATTTATGCATGTTGCAGGACTGTATTGGTGCCCTATGCAGCCCTGCAACTTGCATAAATAACCACCAAGGATGGTTAAAGGGTGGTTAGCGTCATGTCTGTTTTCACCCATAGATCTCTTTTAACAGCACTTCGTGCCCAACCATGAGTCTAACTTTATTAACTAAAAGACAGAAATAACACCAAATGACATTTCAAACAAAGTTTTTATTTTTCTCTGTTCAACTGTTTCTTCTTGCAGCAATCCAGTTGGTCAGCTCCTCCTCTCGAACATGTGCAAAAGCAGGAGACACAAGATATGTTTACCCCCACAGGCGTTCCCAGGTTCAGGTTTTTGAAAACCCTCAGAAAGTTGCCCTTTACCTGTTTAAATTAAAAAAAAATAAAGATACATCATTGCATCTCTGCTTTTGTCTTTACCCAACCAAAACACCTACCCTGCCCCCACCAGGTCTTCTGCTGGAACAGTGGTTGGAATATCCATAGATTCATACATAGGTTCCTCGATAGGTTGCTGGACACATTTCCTTCTGGTCTCAGCAATTTTATTTGCCTCTACGTTGTTTTCTTATAGGGGCCATGGGATTTTTTACTTTTCTTGTGGATTTCCTGCAAGCGCTTCAGCAAGGCCGTTGGTGTAAAAGATGCCAAGGTGGTAACAAAAGCCCCTCAGTTTTGCCTCTCGTTCACCGCACTGCACAGTGTATAGAAAATGGTGACCCTTCTCACAAAAGGGCGCCCCCCTCTTTCATACCTCCCCCCTCTTTCATACCTCCCTAGGGGCGGGTCTACTGCTCCAAAAACCTTTATGACTGGTTGGCGGTGGTGGGCTGAGCGGTTTGAGGGGTCACACCCAATCCAGACTGTGCACACCCCCATTCACACCATTGGCCTGATCTCTTCACCGATTGGTTCACCCTGACCCACAAGTGGATCCACCAATCACACATAAGGACCTTCTGGGGTCAGGGCGGGGGCTGAAACCTTCGGTTCCACCCCCACTCCTGACTCAGAAGCATTACCCACTTCTACGTCACTTCCACCTAACATGGCACTTCCGACCCAGGAGCTACGTCACTGCTGCTTCCAGCTATGTCATATCTGCTTCCGGTCACGCGGGTATGATGTCATGAAAATGCAGATTAAGCCCTGCCCACTTCATTAGTATTCAAGGTGTACCCCTATACTACTCTGCCCCACTGTCAGGCTGCATTCACAACTGTGGCAGTGAGACCCACGAGGGAAGACATGGCAGCGGGGAGGAGCCAGGGAGCAGAAGAAGAGCTGGTGTGAACGGGGATGTACCACGGCTTCCCTCTGGTGCGAACAGGGATGCGCATGTCGGCGCAAAATCCTGCCCTGACATGCGCGAGAGAAACTGCCTCTTCTTCTGCTCTCTGACTTCTCCCTGCTGCTGCGTCTTCCCTCGCGGGTCTCACCACCACAGTTGTGAACGCGGCCTCAGTCTCAGTATTACTGAATATTCTGTTACATGAGGTCAGGTTGGTGTAGTGTTGTGTGCAACTAGATAGGAGTGTGTACAAGTTGGGAACAGCAGAGAGGCAGGGGACAGCAAACTATTCCTATATGGTTAGATACATGTGATAATTGTGCAAAGGTGCACAGGTGCATGGAAGAGTTGGGGACAGCAGAGAGGCAGGGGACAACTTGCTGCCTTTCTGATGTTCCTATAATGCAATAATTGTGCAGAGCTGGGTAGGAGCATACAGTAGCTAGGAACAGTAGAGGGGCAAAAGGCAATTTGCTGCCCCCTGCCCCTCTGCTGTTTCTATATGGTCAGATGCATGAAGTAATTGTGCAGAGCTAAATAAATAATAAAATAATAATAATAATAATAAATTTATGAATAATAACAACTTTACTGTTGAAGCCATTTTGGCCATAACAATCTTAATACAAAAGCAGAGATACAATAAATGACAAAGAAATACAGGCTGTGAGATAAAACCACCCTAAAGGGTCATTAAACCCTACGGGTCATTACAAGCTACAAAATAAAACAAATATGAAAAATAAAAGTACACCTTCTTCAGTATTCTTCATAATTCTAAACTATGTTAGCACTGTTTTAGACAGAAATTCCTCTACAATCCACTAGGTTCCTGCACACAAATCTTTCCCTCACACCTTTCCATGCAAATACTGCCACTTCCTTTAGGAATTTAAGATCAGAATCATTAAATACACAACACAATTGATGAACAACAGGCCAATGCGTAATTACCTCCATACACTTTTTCAAATAAACTTTGTGTAAGAGGTCATAAATGAGACACCTAAAAATATAATGTGGGAGATCCTCTACGCCGTCTAACCCACAAATACAAAGCCTGGATGCACCCATCTTTTTTGATTATCTTCCCTGAACATATTCTGATTCCATGATCTAGAGTCTTAGTTTACAATAGGCCAGTCTTAAATAGCCATCTTTCAATACTTTCAAATAAATACCAAGTTGAAAGCTTGTCTTGTATAATCTCAGGACATATTTGTAGTGGAGCAGTGCTACACAATGCAGCTGGACTGGGATCAGAGTAACTGCTTTTTCTCCAATCCCTTTGCTGGCAAAGGGGTAGAGGAGGAGACTGAATGGTCACTGTTGAAAAATGATTCTGGGCGGGTGTATCTACTCCTGAACGTGCTCTCCTTGGCTCCCTGCCTTCTGGTGCACCAATGAGGGCAGCTATGTATTCAGCAAAGGGTTTTCCTAGAAATTTAAGTTCCTTACCAGTAACAAAATCGTTTGAGAGAGTTCTGCATATTCTCATTTATGGGTATAGCTTCATGCTTCATAGGCAACCTGAACCAGAAGCTCTAACTTGTCAGCAGAATCCAGGCAGATTGCAAGAACAATCTGGAAAAACTCCCCCACTCCTCCATCCCCTCTCATCTGTGCGGGTGTTTGATCTTGCAAGAGGAGAGGAAATAAAAGGAGGCAGAGCCTACCCTCCTCAGTTCCTTCAAACCTCTGAGCATGAACATATGTGAACTATGCACTCTGAGTCAGCGAGGAAGGATGGGTGGGTAGCAAGAATACATAGAGCTCTAAGAACTTTGTTACTGGTAAGTTTTCTTCAAGGAGCACTGCAATTCTCACTAAATGGGAGGAGATTCTCTTAAAGCTGTCAATTCACTTACTCATCATGCCAAAGTCAAGGCTTCTAGCAAAGCAGTCTTCAGGGCAAGATGCTCCATGGAGTAGAAAGCCATGGGTTCAAATTGTGATGACATTAACCAGATGTACTACTGGCGGATATGTATTAAGAAGACCTTTCCAAAAGGCTCAAATTAAGGGGTGAGAGAAAACCTGCTTACCCTCCACAGGCTGCAGATGTGTTGAGATAGTCACTAAGTTAGTTGGACTTTCATGGATGAGAGTGACAGTGAAGACTGCTGCAGATGCAAAAAATACATGAGTGGTGCTGGAGGAGAGGAGAATGTTGTGCTCTAAGCACCAAATAGAGAACCGTTTCCACTTTGCTGTATAAGAGGCTCTAGCAGAAGGCCTGTATGCATTCTGGATGATGGTAGAGACTGCAGGTGAAAAGATTTGGAGCTATGGGGAAATCAGCTACGCAGAGAGGTGCAGCAAGTCAAGATTGTGATGCCATATTGCTTCCTGTTGATGGAACAGAAGGTCCTTGTGAAGTGGCAGTGGGAAGGACTGGTCTGCCAGGTCTGTCAAGATGGAAAACCAGGGCTGCCTGGGACATGTGGGAACAATCAAAATTAACTATGCCCTCTCCTTCCTTACTTTGTATATCACCTTCTGATGGAGCGGAAATGGAGGAACGACATACATCAGACTGTTGTTCCAAGGAATCATGAAGGAATTAGCTCTACTCTCCAAAGGAGCTATAGAGGAAGTTCCTCCTTCCAGCCTTTGGAGAGTAGAGCTAATTCCTTCCAGAAAAGTAGTCTTGTGAGAGGGGTCCCTAAACAGGGAAGGGGATGAGGGATAGGGAGGTAGAAACTTCAAACTGAATGGCATAGCCATGCTGAATTATTTCTTTAACCCACCTATCAGTGGTAACTATGGCCCAATACTAAAAAAAAGTAACCCAAACAGTAAAAATACAAGGTGTGTGTACTCTCTCCACCTCAAAGGTGTTAAAAATGGGTCCTGGGCTCCTGACCAGCAGAAGAGCTTGATTGGGATCTGCTCTTTGGTTAGGTTTCATAAATCTTTTCCTGGGTTGGGGAAAAGGTTGCTGCTATTAGTGTTGAGGATTATGGCTATTTTGGAAAGCAGTAGAAGTCCTCCTGTGGTAAGAATGGGAGGTATGTACAGAATAGTACTTTTTTTAATGGCACAGACTACCCCTGCCGACCGTACTTGTTTGACAGCTCTTGATCTTGGCCAATGTCTTGCCTATTAATTTCACAAAGAGTCCAACTCCATCAAATGGTAGGTCTTCTATACAGCTCTTGTTTTCTGGGGTCAGCAAAGTTGACCTAAACCACGCATGCCTCCGTATCATTATTGCTGATGTTATGCTGCAAATAATGCAGTCCACAATGTACATGGCAGAAGTTAACTGAAATTGTGCCAATTGGGCACCTTCCTTCTGCAGAGTCACCAGTTGGGTAGGATCCAACATGGAAGCCATTTTAGCCCACAGCCACTAGGTATCCACACATGGTGGAGAGGTAACTTGTCACTTTTAAGGGCAGCATTGCGGGGAAAGGTTTTTTGGCCGGGCATTTCCAAGTTCATGGTCTGATGGGAAAGTCTGGACTGCCTGGATTGAGAGCACTGAGTATCTGCTGCTATGACCAGTGAGTTTGGTGTGGGATGGCAGAAGAACAAAGATCTTTCCTGTGGGATCGTATAAAGCACATCTGCTAACTTGTTCACTGGTTTAGCTGAGAATGTCAAAGACTGGATTGGTAGGGGTCTTCTTGAAGACTTTGGGGGGGGAGGGGAGGGAAGGGAATCTGTGGCATGGCTGTCACTAGCCTTCTTAGCATAGCCTGGAAGGCTTTGACATCCCAGCATGGCTTCTGGGTCTGAGACAAAACCACTGTGTATGGACCCACTGTCTTGTCTGAATCAGGGAATGGAGAAGAAGAGGATGCATCCTTGCCTGTGGTGGAGGATGAGAGGAGGCAGGTTGCCCAAGAGAGTCTGCAAAAAGGAGTCCTGGTCGGAGTACCTGTGCTAACTGTGGAACCTCTGGGGTGCTAGGAGCCTGAGGAACAGGGACTTGTGGAGAAACCATTGGGATGAGTGACGCAGTGTCCTCATTAGATGGTACCCATGGTGCCTTCCAGAGTCCCACTTCATGAGTGTGAGGGAAATTACTGTTGTGGCCATAATCCGTGTAGTGACTGTTTGGATAATAGGATTCCCTCCAGTGATGATGTAGTGGACAACAACGGCAAGGGGAGAAGCCCCTACCTTTGTATGGGTCATCATAGTGAGAACACCAGGAATGCCTGTCACTTGGGGACTGGAATCTCATATTAGTACCGTGCAGTGCCAGGTGGTGCTGTGGTGTCACCGAGTGGCAGTGTTGCAGTAATACTGAGCGGTGTGGAGTCTTCAATCAGCCCTGAGGAGGGGAGGGGGGGAGGGATTTCAACAGGCGAGACATCCCATTAAGGGATCTGATTGGGAGTACCGGGTGATCCTCTGGGTTAGAATTCAAGGAATGAGAGAGCAATCTTTCTTCTTTTTAGGTTCCTCCCAGGGATTTGGCTCAAAGTCTACCTGTAGCTCATCTACCACAATGTCTGGATCAGGGATGGGAGAAAAGATAGAGATAGTGACACTATGTGCAGTGCCACTATCAGAGTTGGCGCTGAGCCCAATACAGAGCTGGAGACTGATGGGCTACTGTACTGGCTAGTGGTTGCAGTGCCTGTAGGTGCTGGTTATGTTGAGCCAAGTTTGATGGTCCCGATTGCCCCCCTGCAAACACTTTCTTAGTTAAAATGTCCTGGAGCCATAGTGTGTGGTCCTTCTTCACCCTAGAGGATAGGGCAGAACAAACCTTGCAGGACTTGGTGCCATGGGACTCCCATAGACAAGTCACGCACCTTTCGTGTTGGTCTGTTATTGAGAAAGTTGCGAGGCAGGAAAGGCACCTCTTAAATCCAGACCTCTTAAACATGACAAAAAGGGGGGGGGGGGGGGGGAGGGCGCAGCCTGAGGCCCACATCTGAGGGCCGGAAACCCTGACTTTATGCTGTTATCAGTCATATTCTACTAGCTAAAGTAATACAAAATAAAAGATAAACTTAAAAAAAAAGAGTAAAAATAAAGAAGCTGATGAATGCTTAGATATAAGCAACAGAGCGTTCCTAAATTACCAAGGGCAGTTGGAAGGAACTGAGGCACCTCCGCCTACTCCTTTTATCTCTGTAGATGAGACAGGATTGGGGGAGGGGAGGCGTGTTTCAGATTGTTCTTGCTAGGATATTGCTGATGAGTTTCAGTTTCTAGTTGCTTGCGAAGCAGGAAGATATACCCATAAGTGAGGGCATTTTCAGACAAGATGCTACTTGCGTGGGAGGGGAATAAACCCCACAAATTACCCTCACATGTAAACTACTCTCCCACGAGTCTTACAGAGATGTCTGTGTTAACACTCATCTGTAAAAACCTAGATATCAATGGTTTCCAAATGTGCATTTGAAAACTCTCGTGAGACTTGCGCAAATTGCTTATCATACACATCAAAAAATGCCGAATGCAATTCTCATGGGAGTTTTCCCATCTGGATGTGAAATTGCAATCCCATGATCCCCAGCACCACCTTCTTTGTCGCGGGAGAGGAACGAGTGTGGAAGATTAGAAACCCCCGCAATTTTCATACATGTCTAAAAACACCCTGTGAATCACAGAGCTCCTCAAAGAAAAACTTACTGTATTTATTATTAATTATTATTATTATTAGCAAGCATTTATATAGCACAAGCAATGTACCTGGTGCTTTACAAATTAATTGACACAGTCCCTGCATTACGGCTTACAATCTAAGAGACCGGGGGGGGGGGGAAGAGGGGAACAGAGGGAGAGACAAGGGGTGTAACATTCAAGAGAATGTGAGCTCCCAGGTGCATGCGCCTGGCTTGCTTACATCAAGAATGATGGCTGGTTGAGCCATGTGGTGACCATATGAGTGCACAGACATCAGGTAACAGATTGTACTGGATGGAGGGTATCAGCAGGAGTTAGGTGAGGGGACCAAGAAGTCAGGGATGGCAGAGCGGAAGAGGTGGGTCTTGAGGAGGGATTTGAAGGTACGAAGGGAGGGGCAAGGCATATGTGGGCAGGGAGGGAGTTCCAGGTGTGGGGGGCAGCTAGGGAGAAGGGACAAAGGCGGTTAGGGGAGCAGGAGAGGTGTGGGAGGGCAAGAGAGGGGACAGAGGAGGAGCGGAGTTCGTGAACTGGGATATGGAGGGAAATTAGCGCAGAGAGGTAGGGGGAGCAAGGTTGTGAAGAGCTTTATAGGTGAAGACTAGGAGCATGTGCAGGATTTGTTCAGGAAGGGGGAGCCAGTGAAGAGAGGAGAGGCGGGGCTGCACGTGGTCAAAGTGACGGGCAAGGTGGACGACCCTGGCAGCAGAATTTTGGATGGAGATAAGGGGAGAAAGGGGAGAGCGGGGGAGGCCAGTGAGGAGGTTACAGTAATCGAGGCGAGAGATGACCAGGACATGAACAAGGGTTTTGGCAGAGGAGACAGAGAGAAAAGGGTGCATCTTAGCCATGTTCTGAAGGGAGAAGTGACAGGATTTGGCAACAGAGTCAATGTAGGGTATAAAAGAAAGGGGTGAGTCAAAGATGAAGCCTAAGCTACGGACTTGGGGGACGGGAAGGATGGTGACCCTATCAATGAGGATCGACAGGGAAGAGGGAGAGGAAGGATGAGGGGGGAAGATAAGGAGTTCAGTTTTAGCTATGTTGAGTTTGAGTTGACCTTGAGACATCCAGGTAGAGATGTCAGAGAGACAACTGGTGAGGCGAGCTTTAATAAATGGGGAGAGAGAGGGAGTAGAGAGATAGAGCTGAGTATCATCAGCGTAGAGGTGATATTGGAAGCCTTGGGAGGCAATGAGTTTGCCTAGGGACAGGGTATAGATAGAGGGCCAAGGACAGAGCCTTGGGAAACACCAACTGAGGGGAAAGGAGGAGGAGGTGGAGTTGGCAAGAGACACATTGAATGAGCGGTCAGAGAGGTAGGAGGAGAACCAGTCGAGGACAGAGTCACGGAAGCCAAGGGAGTGAAGTGAATCCCGTAAGAGTGGTCAACAGTATCAAAGGCAGCAGAGAGGTCAAGGAGGACAAGAATGGAATAGAGGCAATTAGATTTAGTCACAAGAAGATCATTGGTGATCTTAGCGAGAGCAGTTTCAGTAGGGTGAAGGGGGTGAAAGCCAGATTGGAGGGGGTCAAGGAGTTGGCAGAGACGAAGTCGAGGCAACAGGAGCAGACAACATGTTCAAGAAGCTTGGAAGCAAAAGGAAAGAGTGAGACAGGATGGTAGCTAGAAGGGTCAGAGGGGGTCAAGAGAGGGGGTCAAGAGGATAGGGGAGACAGTGACATGCTTGAAGGCAGATGGGAAGGAGCCAGTAGAAAGGGAGAGGTTGATGATGTTCAGGAGGGAAGGGGTGACATTGGAAACAATGGAGGTCAGGAGGAGGGAGGGGATGGGTCAAGGGGGTAAGTGGAAGGGTTGGAGGAGGAGAGCAGGGAGGAGATTTCCTCAAGGGAGGTGGGAGGGAAGGAGGACAGGAGAGAAGGAGAGAGAGTAGGGAGAGGGGAGGAAGTAGGAAGAGGAGTGGGAAGCGATGTCGAGGCGGTTCAATCTTGGAGGTGAATAAGGAAACAAGATCCTGAGCAGAAAGGGATGAGGCAGGAGGAGGATGGGGGGCTTGAGGAGGGAGTCAATGGTGGAGAGCAGGAGGCGAGGGTCCCAAGAGCAGGACTCAATGTGGGAGGTGTAGTAATTCTGTCTAGCGATGGAGATAGCAGAAGGGAGGAGAGACAGAATCTGTTTATTTATTTACATTTATTGGCCACCCCCTCATGCCCACGGCATCCCGGGGTAACTCACAACAATAAAAACTCATAAAACATCATAGGATAAAAATTATTAAAAAATAATCCCACACAACATTTACTAAAAACCCCTCTCCCAGATCCCCCCCAACCTATCCTCCCCTCCCCTCCGAAGGCCTGGGCGAACAGCCAGGTCTTACAGGCTCAACGAAATGCCATCAGAACCAGGGCCAAGTGAGCTTCCTCCGGGAGGGAGTTTCAAAGTCGCAGCCCAGCCACCGAGAACCATTGTGACCCCCCGTTTAACATGGGTGACCACCGAGAAGGTGGCCCCAGCAGACCGCAGGGATTGCTTTGAGGCACGGAGGGTGAGGCAGTCCCCAAGGTATGAGGGGCCCAAACCATGTAGGGCTTTATAAATCAACACCAACACCTTGAATCTGGCTCGGTACGCTATAGGCAGTCAGTGCAGAGTGCGGAACAGAGGTGTTATATGCTCCTGCTGCCTCGTCCCTGTGAGGAGACGGGCTGCCGCATTCTGCACCAGCTGCGGCCTCCAAACCAGAGCCAAGGGAAGTCCCACATAGAGCACATTGCAGTAGTCTAGCCTTGAGGTGATGAAGGCGTGAATAAGAGTGGCCAGGTTGGACCCAGAAATGTATGGACGCAGTCTCTGTACTAGATACGGCGGAAGGCGGCTTTAGCCACCGCCTCCACCTGCCGATCCAGATGGGGGCCCAGATCCCAAACTACCCCCAGACTCTGAACCTGTTGGGCTACAGGAGGGCAGACCCCCAAGAGGAGCTGGCACCTCCCTCGCCCTACCCACCACCAAGCAGGACAACCTTTAGGCAAAGAAGAAAGTTTTCCAAACTTTTGTTTCTTTCCCATACTATTTCCCATTATGTAAAATAAATCAGCTTTAACAATATTAACTGAAAACAATACACACCAAAGAATTTCACACAAGGAAACTCCACATCAGTCACTTCCAACAGCCACTGGCTCAAATTACACAGGAGAAAATCTTCAAGCACTCCATCACTGGGGACTTCACACAGAAATTTCTACAAATTCCTTTCCACACACTCACTTCAACTATTAACTCTTTCACTCCCCCAAGCACTTCAGTTACTCTCCCAATTGTTTAAACTGGAAGAGAGGAATAAATCCACTCACGCCCCCAAATCATCGGACTCCGCCAAAGTGCACGTCCGCAAAATTAACCCCCTCATTCAAGTAGGGTAATTAGCCCCATTCAGGGCAGCTTCCCAATTCAAGGAGCCTGGAGACTTTCACCAACCAGGATGGGCATGGATCTAATTCACAACTTGTGGCTCGAACAGACCCCAGGATATCCACTGCATCGGCTGGCATCACTTCCTGAAACTCCTCCCAGAAAGATCGACCAGACGGTGCTTCCATAACCTCATGCTCCTCACCTACTGCATCCAACCCAGTGTAGAAGTTACTTTGGATCTGAGCGATTTTGTCTGCAAAGTAGATGGCAAACTCCTCACAGCGGGACTGGGACAAGTCCCCGTCCAGGTGGAGGGAGGCCGGACTGACCAGCCCCTGCAACACCCGGAACAGCTCCGCTGGATGCGACTTTGCAGATGCTATGAGGGCAGCAAAGAACTCCTTCTTTGCTGTCCTCACAGCCTCAAAATATAACCGCAAATGGGTCCTATGGAGAAATTGGTCAGATTCAGAACGAGTCCGACGCCAGCGTCGCTCTAGTCTCTTGCCTACCTGCTTCATACACAGCAGCCACTCGGTAAACCAAGGGGCCCTGTGGTGATGAGACGGAGGCTGTGGACGTCTCGGAGCCACCCTGTGGATGGTCTCCCCCAGCAAGGTGTTCCAATACTGTACCAGCACATCGACAGAGTGGCCATCAAGGTCCAGGGTTATCTCCCTCAGAGCCTCCTGGAACTGCTGCAGTTCCATCAGCCTCCAAGGGCGGACCAACCTAACTGCTCCATTCCCCTTCTGGAGGGAGTGCGCTGAGAGGCTGGCCTGTAGGAACTCTGTCAGGAGCTAGGAGTAAATAGGGAATTAATCACTCCACTTCCCTGTGGCACCTGGTGTGGCCAGGACAGAGACAAGGCTGGTGGGGTGGTTGCTGTGACCCAGCCCAGCAGCACCTCCCTTTAATTGTTTCATTTCCAGAATTTGTGGCATGTGTTCATTGTATTCAGTGTTCTAGAAAGGGTATACATTAATGCATCTCTGTTTTAACTACCAAACCGTTTTTATAGGGAATTTTTGGTTTTGTGAAATGGGAATATTGAAGAATATGCTGCTTGTAGTAAAGACAGCAAAGCCAACTACTGCCCCCCAATTCCCTGCCAGAGACGGCTGGCACCAAGTCCCCCAGCTATCCCCAACTGGTATTGATGTGAAATTAGCTCCGCTCCAGAGGTGGCTACAGCTCAGCACCAGGAGTGCCACCAGGTATCGTTCCACATGAATTCTGTGCCTGACCACACACACCGCAGTATGGATGGAATTCTCGCAGACTGCCTGTGCATCCTGTCTCCCAATCCTGTGGCTTTCAACCTGGAGGGATGCAAAAAGAAGCACAGCTGGCAAACACTTAGTTCCTGAGCAAGGCACAATTTCCAAAGCAATGGGGCAGAAACTCGGGAAAGCAACAGGACTGGAGCGCGTGTCTCTGTTCAGATAGACACGCATGTGTTGGGGGAACAGGCCTCAACTATCACAGAGGGACAGCTTAAAAAGTGAGGACCATTATCCCAGCTCCCTGGTTTTAACCCACTACCGCCAGGGTAACACCAGGGTTTTCCTCAGGAGTGGCTGCGCCCAGGTCACAAGTTACCACCACCCCGCTCTGGGAGCGAGAGTATGAGCCCCGAGCCCCCCAAGCTCCCCGCACTCCAATTCCACATGAGGGCTTCGAAAGGGCTTAGCTGTGTGCCTGCCCACCTTTCTTCAGAGGTCACTGCACCCCAGGCTTAATATCCCCCATTTCCCCCGGGTAGCTCCCTGCACCCCGATCCCTTCCCAGAGTTTGGGAGGGAGACAAGTTCTGCCAGCCTCAGGGGGCTGTTCTCACAGGGGCGTGCCCAGGTCGCTGTGGCAACGCAGAGACTATGGTGGTGCCGAGCACCCTCCCCTCCTGGAACCCGACCCCGGCAGAGTGTGCCCTTCTCCGGTGCCCAGCAGGGCAGCCCTGGGAGGCGTCGTTCTTCTTCGAGTGGCTCCTCCCATTCTCACAAATGGGTTTGCGCTTGCGCGCCCTTCTCTTACCGGCATATACCAAGCTCATGTTTTAAAACCACGCCCCCCACCCTATATAAGGCACCTTCCCGCCTAAGCCCAACAGTTCCTTCCAACCGCTTCACGGCGTATTGACATATACTTAGCTCGCTATCTCTCACAGTTATGGCAGAAACTAAACGTTAATTCAAACAATGCTTTGCCTGTAGTAGGAGAATGACAAGTAAAGATCTTCATGGGCCAATTATCTGTCTGGGGACACAGCACGATGCTACAGACTGCCCAGACTGCTTCTGCCTCAAGCCCCGGTGGCTGAGAGAAAGGGTGCTCCGTCTCCCCATGCTCCTACAAGAACTAGAGGGTAAACAGAAGACAAAAATTTCCTCTAGAGCCCATTCCCACACTGCTTCACCCAGGGTGCCTAGCATTGGGGCGGGGTCAGGTACAAGAGTGCGCTGCCCCGGGACCGTCCATGCCTCCAGGTGCCCGTTCACCATCCCCTAAAAGAGAGAGGCGTATTGAAGGGATAGAGCCTGTCAGTATGGCAGCCCGCTCGTTTTCCCGTGATTCCTCTGATGCAAGCGCATCTGCTCCCTGCTCCTCAGCACTGACAGCAGGAAGTGAGGAAGAAGCCAACTGTGCCTCTCTATGTGGAGCACAGGCAGCAATTATGCCTTTCCATGGCAGTACTTTAAACAGCAGGCAGACTCAGGACGACAAGACACTAAATTAAGTGTCTCCTGAGTCCTGTCTTCAACAACTTTTACAAGCCAACTTGGCTTCCAAAGCTGTTCTTCGAGTGGCTCCTCCCATTCTCACAAATGGGTTTGTGCTTGTGTGCCCTTCTCTTACCGGCATATATCAAGCTCATATTCAAAATTCACGTGACGTTCATGCGCCCCCACCCTATATAAGGCACCTTCCAGCCTCAGCCCAACAGTTCCTTCCAACCGCTTTAATGGCTTACTGACTTACTCTTCGAGTTCATATTCTTTTCTCAAAATGTCTACTACCAAGCATAGTTTTAAGAGGTGCTTTTCCTGTAAGAGGAAGATGACGACAAAAGATCCTCACGGACAGTGTCTTATCTGCTTGGGTACCTCTCATGACCCGCAGGACTGTCCCGAGTGTCTCTTATTAAAGCCTAAATCGATCAGAGAGCATGCCCTCAGACTACCGGCACTACTTAAGGAACTTGGGGACAAGCAAAAGCGTGAGTCCAGGGTTCTCAAAAAACCCATTCCTACTCCCCCGAGTGTCCCCAGTATTGGGGTCCAGGAAACTGTATCGGCGGCTACGACTAAATCCGCTTTGGCCGTGGTTGACTCCCCTAGACCTGGACCCTCGGGACTACTAACTGTCCATTCTCCACCTCAAAAGAGGGCAAGAATTACGCACGGGCTAGAGCCTGCCGGCATGGCAGACTGCTCTTTATCGCCTGTTTTTTCGGATGACGATTTTATGTCTTTTGATGCTAGACTGGTTTCTCCATTACTCCCGGTGTCTCCGCTCACAATCACCTCTCCGATCTATACAGCAGATGAGTGCCCTGATGAGCATTTTACTGGGTCACCCTTTCAGCCCCCTACTCTTCAGTGGCTTACATCAACTCAGCATCAGGAGTCTCCTTCTAGACCTAGTCTACCGCCTGTGCCATCAACTCCTCAGTCATTCCCTTGGAGTTATTTCAGGGAACAGGAGAATACTCGCAAACAGGAAAGCAGGCTAATAATTTCTTGCCTTCAACAACTTGTCAGGGCTACGACGTCCAGGTCCTCTGACCTCAATCGTTCTGCGCCACCTAGTGTCGATAAATCGCCATCTCGGGACAGCTCTCCTCATCGAGCCTTCACCACTCAACGTAGTTGTTCAGAGCCTTCGACGTCGACAGCACCACCTCCACATACCTTGCCCAGGACTTTGACTTCGACTGGCCCTCTACTGACGTTGATACCTGGGTCGCCTACGTCCTTTCGGTACAAGGTCAAGCAGGCGTTCTTAAAACGTCGTGAGCGCCAACAGTGAAGGGTTGAATGCAGGAGACAGCTTAAGTCTCGAGATTTGGCTGCATCACTCCCTCACGATCTTGATCCTTTGCCTCCAGTAGCTCCTATCGACCCTCCTGAGGATCCTATGCCTCTACCCAAATCACCTGAGCATCTTGAACCTCTAGACAATGAGAGTTTGTCACCTCCCCCCTTGGACGATGTCCATGGCTCGACCTCGTCCCTGTTGTCACAGGACCATAAAGATTTTCAGGTCCTAGTTAAGAAATTCTCCGAAGTCCTCAAGTTGAACACAGTGCCCTTGTCAGAGCACGTCGATCCTGCCTATGCAACAGTCGAACGACCTTGCCAGTCTCAGTTGACCCTGCCTTTACTTAAAAGACATTCTTTGGAAGCTGAAAAGCTATGGGTGAACCCAGCTTCAATCTAGCCGGTATCTACAACTTACAGCTCCTTTTATTTATTCCCCCCGCAACAGGGTTCAATCTTTTTTAAACACCCGCTTCCCAATTCTCTTGTGGTTGCTGCTTCTGCTGAGAGATTGCAACGTAACTCCCAGGATACCTCGCCAGCTGACAGGGACAACAGACGTATTGATATCTTTGGCAGGCGAGCATTTGCATCCAGCACCATGCTCATGAGAGTCTCGAATTACTCGGCTGCAATGGCATCATACCAACACCATCTATGGGAGGAGGCTCAAGCTTTGATCCCTCCGTTACCCAAAGATAAGCAGAAATCACTCCAGACTCTCTGAGCCGAAGGCTCGTCTATCTCCCGCTTTCAACTGCAGGCGTCCCATCACTCATCTGACACAGCTGCCAGGGGTGTTGCCAACGCAATTGTCACAAGGAGATTCGCGTGGCTTCAAGGAACCAAGCTTGAGTTTCATCACAAATCCAGAATCAAGAATCTGCTGTTTGATCAGGCTGGATAATTTGCAAAAGACACCGACGACGTCCTGGATAAGATCCAGAAGTTGAAAGTGACGGCCAATAAGATGAGAATCTCTCAGAGAGATGCTTCCATATATTCTCATCCTCGCCCATACCAGCAGCAGTCCAGTTACTCTCAGCCTCAACGACCTTATTATGGACAGTCACAATCCTATAGCAAGAGGTATTACCCTCCCCAATTCCCATATCAGGGGAGGTCTAAACCCCAATATGCTCCATTTATGCCTAGGGGGAATAATAGGCAACCTTTTACTCCCCCAGCAGCGAAACGGAGATGATTACCTTTGGACTCTCCCGTGTCTCAGGAACATGTGAACTTTGCGTTCTCCTTAGTTAATGCCCTCCCTGTATGGAGCCATATTACTTCTGACAAGTGGGTCTTGAATACTATACGTTTTGGGTATTCACTTTCCTTTATTATGTTGCCTCCACCTCGTAAACCTGATTCTTCTGTTAAGTATTCTTCCATTAATTTTAATGTATTAAATAAAGAGGTTACAGAAATGTACTCCAAAGGTGCTATTGAGCTGGTTAATCCCAAGGATTCTCCTTTTTTTTTTTACTCTAACTACTTTATCATAGAGAAGAAGGGAGGGGGATACAGACCAATTTTAGATCTGAGGCATCTTAACTTATTTGTGTCTTATCGTAAATTCAAGATGCTCACTCTAGACCGCCTTTCTAATCTATTGCATAAGGGTCAATGGTATGCGGTAATAGATCTTAAAGACGCATACTTTCACGTTCGAATTCACCCTGAATATAGACGCTTCTTCCGTTTTGTACATGGTAACTGCCACATGCAATTTTGTTCTCTCCCATTTGGCCTATCATCAGCACCCAGAGTCTTCACCAAGATGATGGCCCCAGTGATTTCCTTCATAAGAGAGCAGGGCATAACCATTTATCCCTACCTTGATGACTGGCTTCTAGTAGCTTATTCTCCAGACATCCTTCATCAAAATATACATTTTATTCTACACCTCTGTAGCTTATTGGGCTTGTCAGTTAATTTGCAGAAATCCACTCTCCACCCAACCCGTAGGATCTCCTACATTGGGGCTATCATTGATTCTGTCCAAGAAAGGGTTTTTACTCCCCTCGAAAGGTTTGAGGATATTTCCTTCTTGATCAAGACCATCTCCATTCACAGACTACAGACTGCTAAGGTTTTTCGAAGGTTGCTGGGTCTCATGGCTTCTACCACTGCCACCACCCCCTTTTCTAGGTTGCACATGCGTCCTTTTCAGTTATGGCTTTTAAAGCTGTTCAACCCTCGGTTTGACACCACCCTCCCAAGATGTTACGTATCTCTCGTAATGTTTTAGATTCTTTGGAACCCTGGTCCCGTAAGGACTTTGTTTTGAAGGGCATGCCTTTCCAAAAACCTATTCCTAATTATATTCTCACGACTGATGCTTCCTCCACAGGATGGGGAGCTCATCTCCAAGAATTCAACATTGCAGGGAAATGGACTATGGAACAGAGACAGATCCATATAAATGCCTTAGAGATCATGGCTATTCTATATTCATTGAAAGCATTCCACCAGTTGCTGCAGGGTTTTGTTGTCAATGTGATATCAGACAGCATGTCGGCTGTCTGGTACATCAACAAGCAGGGCGGCACCAGATCACCAGAACTGTGTCGACTAGCTCTAGAAGTCTGGCACTTTGCGAAGCGCCACGACATGTTCCTAGTTGCCACTCACCTGGCGGATTCGGAAAACACGAGAGCCGATGTTCTCATCAGACTTACACTAGAGAACCACGAGAGGGAACTTTCCCAGGAAGTTTTCAGTTCCCTGACAGCTCGTTGGGGTACACCTCTGATAGATGCGTTTGCAACTGCAGTCAACAGCAAATGCAAACTGTTTCGTTCCAGAGCTGCACATGACCCTGTGTCCATAGGGGATGCCTTCCTGATCCCATGGACTCCACATCTCACCTATGCATTCCCTCCGATTCCCCTAATCCACAGACTTCTCCACAGGGCACAGAGAGAAGGGGCGAACTTGATCCTTGTTGCCCCGAATTGGCCAAGGCAATTCTGGTTCACCGAGCTCCTCTCAATGACTCAAACTCTAGTTCCGCTACCTTGGACCCCTCACCTATTGTCTCTGTATCAGGGTCAGGTGTTACACCCGGACCTTCACAGGCTCAACCTTCATGCCTTCCAGATACAAGTTCCTTGGCCCCGAGTTCCATACAGGAAAAGGTAAACCTGGTTTTGCTAAGTGACATTAAACCGTCCACTAAGAAATCTTATGATTCTAAGTGGAAGCACTTCACATGCTGGCTAACAGAAACAGGAATTCCTGTTGAGCAACTTTCTGTCCCCGTGTTGCTCCAGTATCTTCTCCACTTATCAGAGAAGGGGTTATCCCACTCTTCCTTGAGAGTCCACCTTTCGGCTATAGACAGGCGAGTCTCTTTGGAAGACAAGCAGTCACTTTTCTCCCACCCTCTGGTGAAGAAATTTCTCAAAGGCCTCTTAAATTTGTTTCCCCCACATAAGATCCCTGTTTCCCAGCGAGACCTGTCTCTGGTTCTTGATTTCCTCACTGGGCCCCCTTTTGAACCACATCAGTAGGCGGATCTGTTTCACTGGACCCTAAAAACTTGCTTTCTAGTATCCATCACCTCCCTTAGGTGTGTCAGTGAGCTGGCTGCCATTTCGATTCATCCTCCTTACTTGCAGATTTTTCCTGACAGAATTGAAATTTCTTCTCATCCATCCTTTATTCCCAAGTCCGTTTCCCGCTTTCATTTATCACAAAAGATGATCCTGCCAGTTTTCGCCCCTCCTCCTCACGAGTCTGAGCATCTCAGGACAGCCGATACATTAGATGTAAAAAGAGCTGTCCTTTATTATCTCGAAAAAACAAAATTTTGCCGATGTTCAGACAACCTTTTTGTCTCTCCCTCTCTTCACAAACTAGGGAGCAAAGTCTCATCTCAAACAATTTCTAAATGGCTAGTTCAGGTCATTTCCCTTGCATACCAAAATTTGGGACTCCCTCCCCCCCCTAATCTAAGAGCCCACTCTCTAAAGGCTCTCGGGGCTACTACCGCAGCTTTCTCTAATGTTTCCCCTCATGAAATATGCAGAGCTGCTACTTGGAGCTCTCAGCACACTTTCATCAAACACTATGCTTTGCACTTGGACTCCCAGTCGCACTTGTCAGTGGGAGTCGCCATCCTTAATTCGTTTTTGCACACAATAATTCAGACACCATTGTATGTTACCAGGGGTTTCTTCCCTTATCTTTATTCAGATTGTAACACTCTTTTCTCTGTCATTTATTATTTAACAAATACCTTAACTTAAAGTATCACCTGTGACTCTGTCAGAAAATTCCCCTCCACCTATTTCTCTGCTTGGTACCCTCCCATTTGTGAGAATGAGAGGAGCCACTCGAGGAAGAACAGAAGGTTGCTACCTTGTAAACAAGGTTCTTCGAGATGGCCCCGAACATTCTCAAAAATGCCCACCCTTCCAGCCCCACATGGAATTTTCTTTATATTGCATAAGGGTTAGAAGGAACTGTTGGGCTAAGGTGGGAAGGTGCCTTATATAGGGTGGGGGCGCGTGAACGTCACATGAATTTTGAATGTGAGCTTGATATATGCCGGTAAGAGAAGGGTGCGCAAGCGCAAACCCATTTGTGAGAATGTTCGGAGCCATCTCGAAGAACCTTGTTTACAAGGTAGCAACCTTCTGTTCCCTCTCCTCCCACGAGGCCGATGACAGCCTCTCTGCCTTTGACAGCACTGCCACCTAGTGGTCAAAGTGTAAGCAGGACGTCGAAAGCAGCTACGACATCGTCAGCTCATCCCTTGACGTCGAGACACCATTCCATCGAAACACATCGGGAGGCTACAAGCCTGCAAATCCTTCAGCGTCCAGAGAAGGCGCTTCGATGTCAATTCCACAATCTACGACGTCAAGGAAGCCAGCCTCGATGTCGACAAGGCACTCTACGACATCGAGAGAGCAACCTTCAGCATTTTGGACACAAGGAAAAGGAAAAATTCCTCAAAAAGCAAGAAAAGCTGCTTCACGAGCAACGCAAAAGAAGAAATTAAAGAAGCAACTCTTATAATCTTCTATCAAGGAGGACTGTCTGCTCTCCATAGACAGTAACTATCCAACTGAGGCAAAGGGCTCTCTGCTGCTGGGGCCACCTATACCCCTCCACCTTCCAGCTGATTCCTGCTGTGTCAAGGGCTGCCAGCTGTGACATTGACCACTGTCAGTGCTGAGAAGCCCTCAACATCAAGTGGTGCAGCTCCGATGTGGAGTCTGCTGCCTGATGTCACAGCAGCAGCAGCTCCTTCTGATTAGAAGCTCCCAGTCCCTGCTCCTCAGCACTGACAGCAGGAAGGGAGGAAGCCAACTGTGCCTCTCAATGTGGAGCACAGGCAGCAAGCCAGTAGCCAGACACAGACAGGTTAATCTAAAGCTGCCAGTCTAAAAGGGCTCCCTCTGTTTTTTACACCATCCTCACGGGTGACACCGATGCCAGCTGTGCCTCTGGGTAACACAGGCAACAATAAGACCCTTGGACTGGGGTCAATAAGAAGGAAAATGTAATAAAAATAATTAAAATAAATTATACACTCCTCTGGGGTTACTGAGATGTTTACTCCCTTTCCTCTTACACCCTCCTCAGTGGTTACAGGGACGTTAGCTGTGCCTCTGGACAGCACAGGCAACATTATGACCCTTAGACGGGTTAATAATAAAGCTGCCAACTAAGTGGCTCCCATCCGCTTTGTACTTTACACCCTCCTCATTGAGCGGTGGCAGAGATGCCAGTTGTGCCTCTGGGCAGCACAAGCAGCATAAGAACCCCCAGACAGAGGTCAATAATAAAGAAAAGGAAATAAAAATAAATGAGATCTAACTTAGCTGAAATTCAGCTCCTTGTGTTGGTTCCAGATGTTCTAGGGATATAATAGATGAGTCTCTTCTATCCTTAATTATCCATCCAGTATATGCTACTGACGAACTACTAAGAATGGTCTGAATTCCCCTTGCATCACCTACATTAGTTAACTGAGGCAAAGAAACTATGCATCAGGTTCCTTTTATCTCTTCCCCATAGGTTTCCAATATCAGGCAAAGTCAAGATCCCAGTACCACCTTTCAAGCCAAGGTCACATGCCAGGTAGCCCTTTCCCCCCACACAGAGGGTGGCGCTGCCGCTGACAACTATTGATGCTCCCAGCACAGTTGTATCCATCTGTCCAGGGAGACTTTCCTTTTCAGTTTGTGTTATTTAATTCCCTCCCCTGTTGAGAGGAGATTACATCAGATGCCCGGGTCTTACGTATTATTAATGTGGAATTCAAAGTTCAGTTGTTTTCCCTCCCACCTCCAGGTAGACCTTTATAGTCTGTAATATTTTCTCTGCAACATTCTGTTGCGTTGAATAAATAAATTGTTGAGATGTATCACAGAGGTGTTATAGAATTGGTACCCTGCACAGAATTATGCTTTGGTCTTTACTCCAACTACTTTGTAGTCGATAAGAAAGGAGGACATCATAGACCCATTTTAGACTTGTGTTTCCTTAACTTGTATGTTACCAGTTTAAAATGCTCACACTTGAGAATCTAAAGACCCAGCTAAAGCAGGGTCAGTGGTACCCTGTGATTGACTTAAAAGATGCTTATTTTCACATTAGACTCCATGAGGCAATTCTGTCGTTTCATCCACGATTCCAGACATTTTCAATTTTGTTCCCTACCATTTGGTCTTTCATCAGCCCCTAGTGTCTTTACAAAGGTTATGGCCCCTGTCATAGCATAAATTCATAGACAGGGCATTACTATTTTCCCACACCTACATAATTGGCTTTTGGTGACTGCTAAACCAGACTCCTTGAATGTCAAGCTACACTTCACCTTGGATCTGTGTAAAAGGTTAGGACTAGCTATAAATGTGCTAAAGTCCCGCCTCTATTTTACTCAGTGTATTGACTAGATACGGGCTATAATTGACTCTACCAAAGCAAAAGTGTTTGCCCCAGAGGATAGATTTTGGGATATTTCCAACTTGGTAAGGACAGTAGTTATCCATAGACTTCAATGGATTAAGACAGCTCAGAGACTTCTAGGTCTCATGACATCCACGACGGCCACCACACCTTTTGCCAGATAGTTTATGAGGCCTCTTCAGCTACAGTTTTTAAAATTATTTAATCCTCTGGTGGACCTTCCCATGAGGAGGCTCAGTATTACAAGGGAGATTCTAAACTCTCTGCGTATATGATGTAGAAGGGAAGTTGTTTTGGCAGGTATGTCATTTATTCTACCTAATCCTACCCCTTTCTTGACAACAGATGCGTCACTTACAGGATGGGGGGGAACAGGGGGGCTCACCTGTACGACCTTTCCATTACAGGGAGATGGAACAAATTACAACGTCCATGCCATATCAACATTTCAGAGGCCATATCTATTCTAAAATCTCTTAAGGCATTTAGACAGGTGTTACAGGGCAGGGTCATCAAAATAGCCTGCGACCCTATCACAGCTGTCTGGTATATAAACAAACAGGGAGCAACAAAGTCGAAGGAAATTTGTTAAATAGCCTAGTCCATCTGGCATTTTGCCGCCAAGCACGAAATGACACTCCAGGTGATTCACATGGCCAGAGCGCAAAACTCAAGGGCACATGTTCTCAACCACCTTTAGGAGGAGCATCATGAGTGGGAATTGTCCCCCTCTGTATACCACACTCTAATATCACTCTGGGAGATACCCACGGTAGATCTGTTTGCCATGGGTCACAGCACCAAATGCAAACGTTTCTGTACAAGGGCGGCCCATGACCCGTAGTCTCTCAGGAATGCCTTTTCTGTAAACTGGAACACACAATTGGGGTATGCCTTCCCCCAATTCCCCTTATGTCCAGGATTTTAGAGAAAATCCACAGGGAAGGGACCAACTGGATCCTGATCTCCCCAGGGTGGCCGCGCCAGATTTGGTCCCACAATCTCCAAAATCTGACCCTAGCATCCGTTCCCCTGCCGCACACCCCCAAACTATTATCACTACAGAAAGGTGGCATTCTCCATCCAGAGATAAAGCATCTGAACTTATATGCATGGAGAAGCCACTCCTCTTCACTTCTGAGCCTAGGCCACACAAACTAAATCTGGTGCCTCAAAGTGATCTGAAGCTATCGACAAAAGTAAATAAATAAATAACATTAAACACGTACAATTCTAAGTGGAAAAGATTCTCTCTTTTTGGTTAACCAAAAATCCATATCAGTTGACCAACTGACGGTCCCTTTAGTTTTGTAATATTTGTTGGAATTACCTGAGACAGGCCTGGCGCATTCTTCCATATGCACTCCTTGGTCATAGCTAGACATGTGACCCTACCTATCTGCCAGCCTCTCTTTGACCACCCCCTAGTGAAAAAAAAATAAAAATCCTTAAAGGACTTATTATCTTGTTTCCTCCTCATACGCACCCGGTCTCAACCTCAACCTCAATCAGCTGCATTGCAGGAGGGGGCGGGATATAAATTTGAAAAAATAAAATAAATAAATAAACCTCAACCTCACACTCAATCAGCTTACAGACCACTCTTTTGAACCAGCAGAACACTGTGATTGGTTCCACTGGACCTTGAAGACAACTTTTCTGGTTTCCATTACATCCCTTATGCGGGTGAGTGAGCTGACTGCTATTTCCATCAAGGAGCCTTACCTTCTAGTCTTCCTAGATAGGATAGAGATCTCTCTCCATCCTTCCTTTATCCCCAAAATGGGGTCTCCATTTCATTTAGCCCAGAAAATTGTTCTACCAGTTTCCTCCCTCCACCACATGACTCTGGCATGTTGGGTCAATGTCATACTTTAGATGTCAAGAGGGTAGTTCTCCTTTATTTAGAGAAGACCCAGCATTGCAGTCAGTCTGATAATTTGTTCCTCTCACCTTCCCTTCCCAGGTTAGGGCATAAGGTTTACTCCCAAACCATTTCTAAATGGCTGGTCCATGTGACCTCCTTGACATATCAGCAGGCAGGTCTTCCTCCTCCACCATATTTGAAGGCTCATTCCCTTAGAGGTCTCAGTGCCTCTACAGCAGCATTCTGTGGCATATTGCCTCAGGGCTGCAACCTGGAGTTTCCTCCATACAATTTTAAAACCTTATGCTCTTCATCTTTCCATTGAACCAGACACTGCTCTAGGAGTGTCTATACTGAATTCTGTTTTTAAAACCTAAAGACAGGTTGTTTCTTATGGTATTGTAAAATAAAATAAAATAATAATAAATAAATAAAATATACTAAGCAATAATAAATAAAATAAAATATAATAAATAATTATAAAATTTATCTATATATGTATATAATAGAAATGGATAAGTAGAATGGACTTTTTTTTAATCAAGTTCTTACAATAAAATAAAGATTTTTTTGACTGAGAAATACATCACTTTATTCTCTAAAGAAAATTCCCCCTCCACCCTGTTCTAGGCTTGGTACTCTCCCATTTGTGAGAATGAGAGGAGCCACTCGAAGAAGAACAGAAGGTTGCTACCTTGTAAACAAGGTTCTTCGAGATGGCTCCAAACATTCTCACAAATGCCCACACTTCCAGCCCTGCATGGAATTTTCTTCATGCACACTCAGGGTTGGAAGAAACTGTTGGGCTTAGGCGGGAAGGTGCCTTATATAGGGTGGGGGCGTGGTTTTAAAACACGAGCTTGGTATATGCCGGTAAGAGAAGGGCTCGCATGCGCAAACCCATTTGGGAGAATGTTCGGAGCCATCTCGAAGAACCTTGTTTACAAGGTAGCAACCTTCTGTTACGCCTGTTTCGTCGTGCTCTGAGTGACGTCAAGTGGCAGCGACTCCGAGTTGGGAAGATGCCTCCAAAAGGGAAGAGCAGCAGCAGCAAAGGGGGGAAAGGTGAGTGGAGATGAATGTGAGGGTTCTAGTCAAGATTGGCGCAGAGGGCCGTCTCCCTCCGTAGCCGCCTGTAAAGCCCAGGCATCCTGTGCTCCCCTTTCAAACAACCTAAGCCTCCTGGGTTCGTTCTTCCAGCCTCTCCGCCCCCGAGACTCACATCAGTGGCTGGGCCAGGTTGCTTCCTGAGACTGTGCCCTGCAAAGTACAAGATCCTGTCTGCATCCCACATGCCTGGTGGAAGTTGTATGCACAGTAGTGGGTTTACCACTTAACGGCAGCTGAACTTTGTTTGGCTGCTTGCCCGTATTATGCAATTTCACATTATCTTCTGTCTTACATGAGATTTAGTAACGTGCATATGCTGATTTTTGTGAGTTTCATCATGAAAGACAGGGTAGGGAAATTAAGCACTGACACTGATGTGAATTTCATTTAATGTTAAATTGGAATGTGTGTATGTAGTTAATATAACTAATTAAACTCAGTGAAATTAGAATGTGCAGGGGCTGGATGGAGAAGGGTTATGGTTGTCATATATACAGATTTTTAGAGGACACTTATGAGATATACAGGTTGCAGGGCTGCATTGTTTTCAGTATAGCCCTGCAACCCTAATGAGGGGTGCATGGGGCTGTAGCACCTACCAACCTTAACAACAGCCTCAGGATATCCCAGCAACCCCCTTCTTCTTGGCCTGCAGGTGGAGACACTGAATATTCGTCCTCCTGCTTCATCACATCCTTTTGTATGGCTGTAGTGCCTCGTTAAAGCTTCCATTAAACATATGGGCAACCTGTTCCCTGCACTGGAGAGGCAGGCAGGCTGTCACCTGGCTACGGGCAGCCTGCAAAGGGATACTTTAGCAGGAGAGGGTAAACTTGGTCTCACGTTATGAATTTGCCCAGTGAATTGTTTCATGTGAGCATGGATCCGTTAAGTTGAATAACTGATCCCTTGAGGTCACGTGACTGCACAGGAAAGCAAAAAATTTGAAGAAAATAATGTCGGCATGCAGTCCATCAGGAATTTCATTGTTAATTTTGGGTGAGCTACAATCTCATGCAAAAATTGGCATGTGAGCAAGCAGTCTTTGTGTATTTGCATCTGCCATGCTGCCCAACCCTGACATGCTCTGGGGTGGTCCTGCCCCCCCCCCCCCCCCAAAGGCAGGCTGCCGGACAAGCATGTTCCAGCAAGGCTATTACTAAGCCAAAGATTGTTGTGCATGTGAGATACAAACACCCAGTCATGCTGCCAAGGCCACGAGCTGCAGGATGGACAGGTTATGGTCCTGTCTTTGCTTGGCTGGCCTGCTTACATGCTTCATTGTGGGGTTGGGATCTTGTTTTTTTTTTAAAGGAGGAGCCAGCTCTGGCAGTGACAGTTCTGCTAAAAAGTTCCAAGGTCCCAAGGGAGGAGGCAATGCGTTGAAGGTAAGTCATGCCACCGACAATTGGAGAGCCACAATTGCACAGAGAGGGCATCATGGAGCTCTTTGTTACACCCCACCCTGTTGCTGTAGCAGGTGCTGCTGGAGTCATTTGAGAAGGGTGTGATGATGAGCTGTCTGTGCTTAAGTCTGAATGCAGCAGATTGGCTCAGACAGAGGATGTGGTGAGTGTGGTACTTACAAACCTCCTTAGCAGTGAAACTGTTGCTGCCTTCAGAGATAGTCAGCTCTTGAGTGCGCTGGGGTGCTTGGAAGACTTACCTGATAACTGCAGTGCTACAAGGCCACTGCTGCGTGCCCGGAGCAGTGCCATTGGGAGAGCTGTGCTGCCATTTACACATGGAGAAAGTGGCTTGAATATTCAAAGCCTGTAACGGACTGTGCTGTGGTGAGCATCTCCAGCTACTTTGAGCTTGGCAGCCATAAGCCAGCGGCCCAAAGGAGACTTTTGTTCAGGTATTTATGAGACTGTGCTGGGGGGTGGGAGGGCTCAGTCTGCATGTCCTGTGTTCCAGGTGAGGCACATCCTGTGTGAGAAGCAGAGCAAAGCCCTGGAGGCCATGGAGAAACTGAAGGCTGGTGTGCGCTTCAGTGAAGTAGCCTCGCAGTACAGCGAGGACAAGGCCAGGCAAGGGGTATGTGGCGCTGTTTGGCGGGACTGTACTCCCAGCTCAGCGGGATTCATTAGGGGAGGCAGTATTTCCCAGGGGTTAGGATAGGGAGATGGGATTGACTTAGGAGCCAATTGCTGCTGTTCTCCACAAGCCTAAGCAGCTCTTCTTCCTTCCCTGATGTGGCCTCCTGTATTCTCCCAAAGGAGAGGCTTGTCGTGCATCCTGTCTCTGGTCTAGTGAGCCCGCTCTGTCCTTGCCTCTGCTCTCATGCATTGCCAGTGGAGATGAGGTTGCAGACCTATGGAGACTGGCCTTGATGGTGAGGACTGAGGCTTTGGGTTGGCAAGCATGAGTCAGAGGTACAGGGGTGTCCTGCTCAAAGTCAAAGCTGCCCTGAGCTGTTGGTAGCAGGCAGGTGTGGGGTAAAAATATGTCTAAATTAATTAAATAAAGTGGCCAGCGGACAAGGCAGGATGCTGTAGCTTCTGCATTGCTTCCTGTATTTTCTAGGCACGACCGTGCCTAGAAAGTTAAAAGTAGAACCATCCTCCATTATAAAGGGGAGAATTTGAAGCCCCTATATTTCAGAAACTGCTTGAGCTGCAGTTCTGAAAATATAACACTGTACCATAATCCTCCAGATTAGAGTCTAACTAAACTATCACATTTTTTCATTATTAGGCGTTAATTTTTATTGTTATTCAACACTGAACAATTTTTTCAAACTGCCCTAACTCTGTCATTTCAGTTGACGCTGCCAGTGTAGACAACTGTATAGAATCGGTTTGATAGAATGCAATTCTGCGTGAAACGACAGACTTAAAGCAGTTTGAAAAAATTGTTCAGTGTTGAATTATGATAATAAATGAGTGCCTAATAATGAAAAAATGTGATAGCTTAGTGATTAAAATTTAATAAGAGTAAGTATGTATGGTAAGGAATTAAGTACATATCTTACACTTATGTTGATGGTAAATTATTAAACAGAAAATCTTTAAATAATGTCCATGCTTTTTGGCATTTAATTTTTGTAATGTGTGTGAAACGTTTTTTGAATAGGAATTTTAATAAATTTTCATGGTGTGGAATGTTGGATAAGAGGGAAGTTTTTTGGTTTGGAAATGGCGCTACCTTTAACGTTTTTTGAAACCATCAGTTTTTTGTTTGGATAATCAGTTCTAGCTATAGCAAGCTTGAACCTGGGCTGCTATAGCTAGATCCTCATGGGGCAGTTTCCCAGCAGATTTAGGGCATCCATAATTACTAGAGGTTCCCTGCTGGAAAGAGAGGCTAAAGGGACTTGTCTGAGTGAATCCCACTCATCTCCTCCCACCTTCCCTACCGGACACCCCTTAAGGCATTGTGGCACCACGGTTGTTCTGGCAGTCTGACTGAGATGAGCGCCATGGTTTTGCTGCCAAGTGAGTTATCTGGGTGCCATGATAGGGCAATGAGAGCCTCTGGCTAGCAGAGAGGGGAGGCTCTGGCCACTCCAGAAACAGCCTTATGCTGGGGTCCCATGTGCTAGCTCTGCAGGGAAACACTGAGCAGCTAAAATGAAGTTGCAACCACTCTAACAACAGGCCAGGCTCCCAGCAAAGGAGGATGTCATCAGGTAGCATAGGGAACCCCAACTATCCTCCCCAAGCTGTGCCACGAGGTCAGGGCAGTGAGAGAGCAGGGCCCTCCTTTTGTGTAGTCAGTCATCAAGCTGGGCAAGAAATTGGTGGTGGTTTTGGTAGCCATTGGGACTGGGAGCAGTAGGGATCTGCCCAAGGACGTGGATAGCATGTGAGGAGCTCACCCGATTGGGAAAAACTGGAGGGCAACTGAGGCTCTGCTTATGGGTTCTAGCAGGGGGATAGTGGTTACTCCTGGTTGCCAAGCAAAAGGCTGCAGTGAATTTTGAGGGTGCCTGACCCTGCTCTGGAGCTGACCAGCACCTGCCCTGCTTTCCAGAGTGTAGAGCAGTTTGGCCATGCTCTATAGAAGAGGGCAGTATGCCTTCCCCTCCCCAGAATTAGCTAGCATTGCAGCTTGCTCACACACATGTGCTAGCACCACAGCTGCAGTCTGAGTCTGCAGAAGGGAAGGGGGTGGTATTTGAAATAGGGCTCTCTAATATTCACACTTAACTCTTCTAGGGAGACTTGGGCTGGATGACAAGAGGATCCATGGTGGGACCTTTCCAGGATGCAGCCTTTACGTTACCAGTCAGCAGCATGGACAAGCCAGTGTACACAGACCCTCCTGTAAAAACAAAGTTTGGATACCACATCATTATGGTTGAAGGGAGAAAATAAAAGGATACAAAGATACTGGGTGACTCTCTATCCTTAATGCTACAGGACCGGATCCCCAGCATCCAGGTTGCTTCTGGAGTGGCCAGAGCTTCCCACCCTCCTTGCCAGGGGTCTCATTGCCCTATTATGGCACCCAGATTATTTGCTGGGCAACAAGAGCATGGCATTCTTACGATGTAGGTGTGGTGATGCCGTGGTGTTAAAGCTGCAGAATCTGTGTCTGCATGCTTAAATTTGTAGCGGGGCTGGAGACAATGGGTGAAAACAGACATGACGCTAACCACCCTTGGTGGTCATTTATGCATGTTTCAGGGCTGCATAGGGCACCAATACAGCCCTGCAACATGCATAAATAACCACCAAGGGTGGTTAAAGGGTGGTTAGCGTCATGTCTGTTTTCATGATAAGCCATTTCTGCTGTCATTTCACTCGTTTACAGGTCATAGCAATATGGGGTGAGATCCAGTAGACAGAAGCCATTGCTGTCTAGCAGGACAGTTCCCAGAGCAAGGGTCAAGTGAGAATTCAAGAGAACTGATTTTCTGGCTTCTGCTGAAATCCTCAGTCTGATTTATCCTGCAGTCTGTGGTTGACTGCAGCAGTCAGCATCCATCTGCAGCCCTCCCCCAGATCCAACTTGTTTCTCCAGGGCTGAGAACAGTAATGTGGGGTGGAAAATTTTCCTGTTCTAAAAATGCATTGTTTTGTATAATTAATGAGTAACATAATGAATGGATACCAATACCTAATTCCAATAAAAATAATTTCCAAGTCAAGATTTGAATTTGTTTGAACATTTAAACCACATTAATTGTGCTTTATTGAATCCCCCCCCCCCCCAATTTAATTCAGTTCAACTACTGTTGGCTGTGGAAAAACTTTTGAGATATTTATCCAGCACATAAAATTAAGTGTAGCTTTTGAGTTTTGTTTACTAAGTACAAGTCAAATAAACATGCTAAATCAAATCTCAATCAATTTTAGGGCATTGAAAAAAAATTCAGAAAATTTGCATTGGAAAATTTTCCAAATTCAAAATTTTCCTGAAAACCCACATCACTGGCTGAAAAGGGTGCACTCAAAGTTAAACACAGGCGCGCTCTGTTCAGTTTTCTCTAATCCAAGCACAATTTTCATTTGACAACACTAGCTTTCGCCATGACCAAGAATTAAACATTTACAGGTAAAATAGAATGTCATACAATACATCATATAATTAATCAAAAGTTACATATTAATACAATGAATGCTGCACAAACTTTCAACTAAATTAAAATATTAAGCATATACACAAATGAATATGAATAATTATAATGCAACATATACAATAATGCATAATTATAATACAAGAGATGGCCGCAGTGCCACTGGGCTTAGGGACAGTGAGTCTCCATGATCCCCCTGGGAACAGGGGGTGCATGCAGGTGAGAAGAGGCCGCCTTGCTCCCTCCTCTGCCCTCACTCAGAAAAAGCTTAGTAGGGAAGTCTCCAGTTCAGCTGAGCAGTACATGGGCTGGGAAGGAGCAGGGAGCAGCGACCAGGACTGGAGGAGCAGCAGCCCAGTGCAGCTGGTCGGGGGATCCAGAGGCGGCGGGGCGGCTACCCGACCAAACAAGACCTTCCCTCCATCCCCATGATGACAACTGAGGACAGAAACTGGTATTGGGGGTGGGGTATTGCTATTTGGCCAGCCAAGGGCCATGGAGCAGCTCTCCCTCCCCTCCCACCCTTGCGGGGGTGGGGCTTGGGGAGGCTCTCTTCCGGGCTGCTCCCCATAACATCGGGGGAGGTTGGAGGCACGTGTCAGGGGCACGATCAAAGGGGCCTGCCCTTTGGTCGGGGCCGGGAGGTTGGGCTGGAGGGGCTGGTGAATGTAAACTTCTACTGGTATGGAGTTGTGAGAGGGCCTCCTTCTCTCCCTGGTGAGAGAGGGGTTGAGAGGGAGGATGTCCCCTGGTGGCAGCAGGGGGCAGAAGGAAGTGGATTGTAGGGGGGTGGCGTCCCTGGTGTGAGTAGGGCATAGAATGATTGGAGCTGATGCCGGTAGAAGGTAGATTGGGTTCATTAAGATATAATTATATGTTGATGTTAATTGGAGGAGTGGATTTTCTTTTTTTGAAGTTGGGTCCCCCTGGGTGGGATATGGCCCAAATGCTGTTGCTATATTATATTGTTGTTTGGGGGTTTTCCCCTGTGTGGGATGAAAAAACCTAAATTATGTATTTTTTTGTTTTGCTGTGAGCCACCTCAAGCTGACTTCAGTTGGGAGAGCGCGGGATATAAAAAAAGGGTGATGATGAGGATGAACATAGGATACCTGGCCCTGATCCCCTCAAACGTATAGACGAACAGGGCAAGGTTATATATTACACGAGGGCTAGTATTCTGGAATAAACATGTGACTGTCTCTTTTTAAGTCAAGAGAAAGACTTTATGCATGAGTGGAGCCAATAATTTAGTTCTAATATCATCCACGTAAGGATACGCCAATACATAGTGAATGATATCTTCAACCATCCCCATAGCACAGATGCATCTTCTTAATTCCCCAGGCAGGGCTATTCGTCTTCCTAACATAATTGCTGACAGCATTTGCACACATCTTAACCTATACAAAGCAGTCTTCAATTTATAATGCAATTCTAAATGTAAATACTTGACTGTTCCCACCAAGTTGCCAAGAGGGATACAATGAAACCATTTTTGCAGTCCGAACCATTGCAAGGTGGTCTTGAGCAGAAATATCCTTAAGTCTCCGCTTAATCATAACCCTGTGAGAAAGTAACCTAATTAACTTGTTAATATATTAAATATGTTCTTAAGCCAAGGTGATCTGAATCTAGGCGTGACTCCTAAGTAACATATTTTGGTCAATCTAGATGGTAACTGGTGAAGCAGTTTGAACCAATAATTTAAAGTTGCTAAATTTACCACCACTTGTAAATCCAGTACTCCCGTTTCGGTTCTTAAGAGAGCAGCAGGTACCGAGGGGTTAGCCCAAGAAGTGAGGGAAAGAATTTATTCAGTGGCCTATTATCTTTTGATGCAGAATGCCCCCAAATAGCTGAGCCATACAGGATGCATAAACATACTTTAACATCAAACATTTTAATAGCAGCCAAAGGAGATTTTGGATTATATGTAGCAAAAAACCTCCAAACTGCACCAACAGTGTAGCAAAAATGTTTATGCCATGAAGAGGTAAGCCCCAAATATTTTTACTCTGTAACTACTTCAAGACTATTATAACCAATGCCCCAGTAAATCTAAGCATACTAGAGGCAAATGCCAGACTCATGTCCTAGAATCACAGCAGAACTATCCAACACAAAGTAATTGAGACATTTTTAACCTAATTCTCAAAGTACTCTGTTGCCAAAAGCTCCACAGGTGCATGCTTGATCAAATGAGCTTTGAGGACTGGAACAATTATGCAAAAATGGAATAGTTGGCAAAGTTCTGATCTAAATGCCAATCAATCAGAATGTTTGATCAGAATGCCATTTATTTGTTTTGCCCATGCACAAAATGATACCCAGCTGTTCTGGGCATGTGCAAAATGGTGGAGCCACTGTTTTGCATACAGCTATTGCCATTTTGTGCACATACAAAACGAACAAAACTTTTCTGATGGTCCAATGAACAAAAATCAAAATGTCTATTCCCATGATCAACCAGAACCATTAAACAGAATCCAGTCAGAAATGAGCTTTTACCCTACTTCCCCTAATACAATTGTTTAAGGAGTTGGAGACTCAGGGGTGGGTGGTGGCTAAGGAATGAAATTCCCAGAAAGGAAGATGGGAGATGAGAGCAGAAGGAAAGGAAAGACTTGAAGGAGTGGACAACAAGTTTGTGCTGTATGTGAAGGGAGAGGGGGAGCCAGTGGAGGGAGGAGAGGCTGAAAGAGGTGTATGACCGTGGCAGTACAAAACAAGAAAAGAAAAAGGAATGCAGTATGGGGGAAGTGAAGGTTGGGAAGCAAGGTCAAGGTGGATGTTGATCTTGTCCTTGAAGAAGGGCACAAGATCATGTTCAGGGAGGGAGGCTTGAGAAAACATTTTTTGGTTGGCTCTCTTTATCAGCTCCTATCGAACAAAAATTTGCATATAGCCTTATTTTAGTGGCAGTTTCTATCCTAGGTGCACTAATATAGAAGTTTTAATAACTTCCATTTACAAGAGAATGAAAGGGAACAATTAAAGGAGAAAAGTGATGTAAAAAAAAAAAAAGCAAATGGCATTTTGGGCTGCATTAACAGGTGCATCATTTCCAAGACACACAGAGGGAAGGTGCAACGTTACTCAGCACGGGTGAGACCTCACCTGGAATATTGTGCTCACTTTTGGGCACCACACTTCAAGAAGGACATAGACAAAATCTATGGTGCGACTGCATCTTGAATATTGTGTGCTGTTCTTGTCGCCCCATCTCAAAAAAGATATAGTAGAAATAGAAAAGGTACAGAGAAGGGCAACAAAAATGATAAGGGGTATGGAACAGCTCCCCTATGAAGAGAGGCTGGATAGGTTGGGACTCTTCAGCATGGAGAAGAAATGACAGGGGAATATGATAGAAGTTTATAAAATCATGAGTGGTGTGGAACACGTTAATGGGGAATGGTTATTTACCCTCTCAAATAGTACCAGAACTAGGGGACACTCCATGAAACTTACGGGTAGCAGATTTAAAACAAATGAAGTATTTCTTCACTCAATGCACAAATAAGTTGAATTGTGGTCACGGCTAGTAGCGTTAGCTGGGTTTAAGAAAGGGTTGGATAAATTTCTGGTGGATAGGTCCATTAACAGCTATTAGCTGGGTAGGTTTAGGGAATGTAACCTCTTACTATTGGGAGCTGGGAGCGAAAAACAGAATAGATTTCCCATTGTGATTTGGGTACGTCTACCAAGTGACCAAGATTAGCCATTGTTGGAGACAGGTGCTGGGCTTGATGGACCATTAGTCTGACCCAGTATGGCACTACTTATGTTCTTATGGAGCAGACGCAGAGCAGAGTAGTGGACTAGCTATTTGATAAAGGGACTGAGACAAGCTGCATGAAGAAAGGCTGAAAAAATTGGGTATGTTCAGCCTAGAGGTGGGAGGACATGATAGCAGTTTCTAATTATCTAAAAGGACACAAAAATGATGCGAACATTTGTTCACTGCCATCACAGAAGATAGAATAAAAGGGAAATGGGCTTACATTACAGCAATGTAGATTCTGGTTAAGGATTAGAAAAAAATTCCTAGCTGAAAGAACTGTTAGGCAATGGAATAAGTTGCCCAGGGAGGTTGTGGCATCTCCCTTGTTGTAAATGGCCCCCAACCCAGGGCTCAGTCCCCTCACCCAGAAATGGGAACGACATGGAAGTCTTAAGGTTATGCCAATAGAAGAAAGAAAAGTTTATTTAAAAACAAGGGTGAAAGGTATACGTAGTCAAGTATGCCTGGAAACCCATGTTACCATAAGAGGAAGGGGTTACAAAAGAGGTGGATTTCAGGCTGGTCTTTTATAGTCTACAAGCAAAATGTAAGATAACTGTTACAAAGCTAATAAATATGAAAAGGATATGTTTACAGAACTTGTCATTTGAATGACCGGTACAGAACATACTGTTTACAGAACATTGGTTTAATAAACAAGCTTATTTTAGCTATTTACCGCCTCTCTGTCTCTTCAGAAGGCTAAAGCTGGCTGTGGCATTGAGGAAGAGCTGAACTAGGTAGAGGTTCAGCTTATCATCAGAATTGCTGTGAAACAGAAAGCTAATTGCTTTCAGTGTGTTAGAAGTTGGATGGCTTCTGAGTTAGTTAGAACAGAGGTGTAATGAGTTTTATTTTCTGTTGAGTTGATCTCAGAACGAATGAGGGAGTCTTACCACATCCCCCCACTTTTTGTTATTTAAATGGACACAAAAGGCCATTTAAAATACAAGGGCAGTGCTGAAAAGCTTACAATCAGTATGTAAAACAAAAGTTCAGCTGTGCCTTGAATTATGACAATAACGGTATAATTGTTATACTGTTATATAACTGCCATTAAAACTGTTGGATGTAAGGATACGTGCTGGGGTATAGCCCACCACGTGGGGGCAGTAGCTTTAGTTTTAGCAACTTTCCAGTTGTCCTGCTGGAGCTGTAAGAACCAAGACATACTACTAGTATAGCACTACTAGTTGTACATTGTGCTGAACAGATACACATAACCTAAAGACATCCCCTGCTCCATGGAGTTTACAATCTAATCAAGGCACAAATACATAGACAACTACAAATAAGAATCTTCCTATGAATAATGGACTACAGGATACAGGTATTCAGTAAGTTTATTTCAGTTTAAATGGTTGACATCTACGCAGTTATGATGTGGATAAGGGCCGGGTTCATGATTTAAAAGCTATCTCAAAGAAATGGGTCTTAAGGCGGGACCTGAATATGGACAGGGAGGTAGCCTGACGCACTGCCTCAGGAAGTTTGTTCCACGCGTACAGTGCAGCAAGGTGGAAAGTGCAGAGTTGGGAGTTGGAGATGGGCACAGATAAGAGCATCTTGTCCAATGAACAGCGATCACGAGAAGGGCTGTAGGGTGAGATGAGAGGTACCAAGGAGCTGTAGCGTGAAGACATTTGTAGGTGAGTAGGAGAAGCTTGAACTGTATGCAGAAGTGGATGGGGAGTCAGTGTAGTGACTTGAGAGAGAGGTCCCATGATTGTAATGGCGTGCAAGGAAGGTGAGTCTTGCAGCTGAATTTTGAATAGACTAGTGGAGAGAAGTGGTTCAGTGGGAGATCTGTGAGCATGTTGCAGTAGTCTAAGCGAGATGTGCTGAGAGAATGGATTAGGGTTTTAGCAGTGTGCTCAGACAGGAAAGGACAAATTTTGGCAATATTACAGAGAAAGAAACAAGAGGTTTTGGATTATTATTATTATTAACAAACATTTATATAGCGCCAGCAGTGTACCTGGCACTTTACAAAGTAATAAAATAGACACGGTCCCTGCCCCTAGGGCTTACAATCTGAGAGACAGGAGCTGGGGGAGAGACTTAGGAAGGGGAACAGAGGGAGAGACAAGGGGTCTAACATTCATGAAGATGCGAGGTCTCAAGTGCACGTACTTGGCTTGGTTACGATGAGAATGACAGCAGGCAGGTCCATGTTGCAAGGATAAGGGTAAACCGATCGTAGGTATAGGAATAGTGGCTCAGCAGGATAAAGAGTCAGACAGAGCAGAGCGAAAGAGGTGAGTTTTAAGGAGAGATTTGAAGGTATGAAGGGAGGGGGCAAGGCGGATGTGGACAGGGAGGGAGTTCCAGGCATGGGGGGCAGCAAGTGAGAAGGGACGAAGGCGCTTAGGGGAGCAGGGAAGGCGTGGAAGGGTGAGAGAAGGGACAGAGGAGGAGCGAAGTGCACGGGCTGGAGTATGGAGGGCGATAAGTGCAGAGAGGTAGGGGGGAGCAAGGTTGTGAAGAGCTTTATAGGTGAAGACTAGGAGCTTGTGCAGGATTCGTTCAGGAAGGGGAAGCCAGTGAAGCGAAGAGAGGAGGGGCTGCACATGGTCGAAGCGACTGGCGAGGTAGATGACCCTGGCAGCAGAGTTTTGGACAGAGATGAGGGGAGAAAGGTGAGACCGGGGAAGGCCAGTGAGAAGGAGGTTACAGTAATCGAGGCGAGAGATGACCAGAGCATGAACAAGAGTTTTGGCAGACGAGACAGAGAGAAAAGGGCGAATCTTAGCAATGTTATGGAGGGAGAAGCGACAGGATTTAGCAACAGAGTCAATGTAGGGTTTAAAAGAAAGGGCTGAGTCAAAGATGAAGCCTAGGCTACGGGCTTGGGGGACAGGCAGGATGGTGACTCCATCAATAGTTATTGACAGTGAGGAAGGAGAGGAAGGATGAGGGGGGAAGATAAGGAGTTCAGTTTTAGCCATGTTGAGTTTGAGTTGACGTTGAGACATCCAGGTAGAGATGTCAGAGAGACAGTTGATGAGACGAGCTTGAACAGAGGGAGAGAGAGAGGGAGTAGAGAGATAGAGTTGAGTGTCATCAGCATAGAGGTGGTATTGGAAGCCATGGGAGGCAATGAGTTTGCCTAAGGATGAGGTATAGATCGAGAAGAGGAGAGGGCCAAGAACAGAGCCTTGAGGAACACCAACTGAGAGGGGGAAGGAGGAGGAGGCGGAGTTGGAGAGAGACACATTAAAGGAGCGGTCAGAGAGGTAGGAGGAGAACCAGTTATGGACAGAGCCACAAAAGCCAAGGGAGTGAAGGGAATCCAGCAAGAGTGAGTGGTCAACAGTATCGAAGGCAGCAGAGAGATCAAGGAGGACAAGAATGGAATAGAGACGTTTAGATTTAGCCACCAGAAGATCGTTGGTGATCTTAGCGAGAGCAGTTTCAGTAGAATGAAGGGGGCGGAAGCCAGATTGGAGGGGGTCAAGGGAGGAGTTGGAGGATAGGAAGTCAAGGCAGCGGGAGTAGACAACACGTTCAAGCAGCTTGGAAGCAAAAGGAAGGAGTGAGACAGGACGATAGCTAGAAGGGTCAGAGGGGTCAAGAGTGGACTTTTTGAGAATAGGAGAGACTGTGGCATGTTTGAAGGCAGAAGGGAAAGAGCCAGTAGAGAGGGAGAGGTTGATGATGTGCAGGAAGGAAGGGGCGACAGTGGGAGTAATGGAGGTGAGGAGGCGGGAAGGAATGGGATCAAGGGGGCAAGTGGAAGGGTTGGAGGAGGAGAGCAGAGAGGAGATTTCCTTAAGGGAGGCAGGGGAGGAGGAGGACATGAGAGAAGGAGGGGGAGGAGGGAGAGGGGTGGGAGTGGGAAGAGGAGAGGAGAGCAGAGAATTTTGGATGTGAGCAGAGAAGGAGAGAGGAATTAAAGATGACCCCAAGGTTGCGGGTCGAGCAGACTCGGAGGATTACAGTGTTCTCTACAGAGATGGAGAGAGGCAAGAGAGGAGAAGTGGGCTTAGGAAGAAAGATAAGAACGTCTGTCTTGGCCATGTTAAGTTTAGGGTGGTGGTGAGACATCCAGACAGCGATGTCAGACAGGCAGACTGAGATTTGAGGTTGGATTCTGGGTGAGAGTTTTGGTACAGAGATGTAGATCTGGGAATCATCAGCATAAAGATGGTACTGAAAGTCATGGGAGAAGATCAGAGCACCAAGGGAATAAGCGGAGAGAGAAAAGAGAAGACGGTCTAGGACTGAGCACCAACTGATAGCGGGATAGCAGGATCCACCAAAGGACACACTATATGTGCAGTGGGAGCGGTAAGAGGAGAACCAGGATAAGACAGAGTCCTGGAATCCAAAAGAGGACAAAGTGTCAAAGAGCAGATAGTGGTCAACAGTGCTGAAAGCAGCAGATAGGTTAAGGTGGATGAAGATAGCGTAATGGCCCCTGGCCTTGGCCATGAAGAGATCATTGGAGACTTTGGCAAGGGCTGTCTCTGTAGAATGAAGTGGGCAGAAGTCAGATTGGAATGGATCAAGAATGGCCTGAGTCACAAGGATGTGATGCAAAGGGGAGGAGGGAGATACGATGGTAGTTAGCAGGGCAAGTAGGGTCCAGTAAGGGTGTTTTGAGGAGTGGTGTGACCACAGCATGTTTAAAGGCAGCAGGAACAGTTGCAGTGGAAAGTGATAAATTGAGGATGTGATGGATGGGTTGGGATAGGGTCAGATGAACAAGTGGGGAGTTTGGAGGAGGAGGGAAGGCGAGCGATTTCCTCCTCTGTAATGTGCGAAGAGGAGACAGGTGCTAGTGGAAGAAGAGGGGAGTGAAGTAGGAAAGGTTGAGGCGGCTTCATAGAGAACTCTAGGTGAATCTTTTGAAAAATCATAGAAAAAAAATCAGTCAGAGCCTGGGCAGAGAGCAAAGAGGTTTGGGGAGGGGGAGGGGATGTCTGAGTAGGGAAGTGAGTATGGCAAAGAGACAGCGGGGTTTGGAGGCAAAGGAGTCAGTCAGATGGACATAGTAAGCTTCTTTAGCAAGGGCGGTAGCTGAACTGAAGGATGTGAGCATGAATTTGAAGTGCTGGAAGTCAGCACGGGAGTGGGAATTTAGCCAGAGACACACTGCAGAGTGGGTACAAGTACGTAGGAACTGAACTTGAGTGGTAAGCCAAGGCTGGGGTTTTGCACATCTGACAGGTTTGGGGCAAGTCCGGGCAAAAGTATCCAAAGCAGAAGAGAGTGCAGTATTGTAGCAGGAAAGTAGCTTGGTGAGAACAGCATACTGGGTTAACCAGAGCCACCTTTTGTTACCGTACAGAAATGTGGGTCATGTCATACATAAATGTGATTTGCAAAGAAACTTATGCTGTTTTGTGGTACAATTGTGTTGGCCCATCCCATGGGAAGGGACATGTTGCTGTAAAAGGATACTATTTATAATTCCACCACTAGTTACAACATAATGAAGCCAACAAAGCCCTAACGTCAGCAGAATTCCATATTGAAAATCCTAAACTAGAGCCCCGTTATTGTGTTAAGAATACCTCTTGCATGAGTGTGTGAGCTTGAAATAACAGGAAAGCCCTCCTAAGCTATACTGGCATTAGTCAACTCAAGTATTGGGTGGGGCAAGAATGAAGGAGACTGAATTCAGAAAAATCCAAAGTCACGGGAACATATATTCACCCTGCTGTGAAAACGGGCTTTTCAATGGGATGGGATGCAGAAAAATACCTTCTGTTGGCCATAGTAATTGATGGGGGCATTGCAGAGGGGTCATAGAAATGGGGGCAGGTCAGGTTTATTTCAGGTCATGGTGTGTGACCTACCCTCAGTTGATAACGGCACTTTGCAATCCCAAAAGGTTTCAAAAATGTCCCTTGGAAAGCTGAATGTCCATTAGTGTTATGGCAATACTCCCGGGATTCCCAGGATTTGTAAAGTAAACTCTCCCAGCCTACTGGCCCTGTGTCACTGAAAGATTCTGTGAGGAAATTACCAAGGTTTTCTCATAAAACCAATCAACGTTTTGGGTTTATAGGGCCAAGATATTGCAGAGGGGATGGAATAGCTGTACATCTGAGAACTAGTTTCCCCTTCAGGCACCCAAATTACCCTACAATCCACGGATGTGTGTAGTTTAACCAAATAAGCTCCTGACTGTCTGGTGTGTTGAGTGACTATGCTGGGTTACAGTTTGAAGCAATATTGGTAGCATACAAATTAGTAGATAGCCACCTGCTTCATAGCAACATCTCAGCTTAGAGGAAGAAGAGGGCATTTGGAAGGTAATTACCTAGGGTGAAGTGGAGGGAGGAAGAAAGGCTGACCTGATAGCTGAAAGTTCCCCTGTACCCAGTTTCCACTGGGCTGCCAGATTTAACTGGTCTCAGGGAATGCTCAGTGCTGACAGAATTCCTATTAACCCATGGTACCACATGACTTGGAAAACAGCAAACAAAGTCCAGAAACAAAAGTCCTTGGTGAAACCTCAAGGTGTAGTTCTGTGAACACATTCTCAGTCTGGAGCACGGTGTCAGTGTACAGCAAGCTCATCAGATGCATTCAGCGACATTTCACCCTGACCGGTTCCAGGTTAAGGAAATTCAGCCTCGGTCCTGGCTGCAGGAGCACATGCACTCGTGGGGTGCAGCTCTTAAAGGTTCCGAAAGATCCCTAACCCGCAGATACAACATGTGTACGTTTCCAGTTTGTCAAAATCCAAATGAAAAGTATCTTGGTGTAGAGAACAGTAGGGAACACTTGATGAGACACAAAACTAGAAACCAGCTGTCGATGTCATTGTGGAGGTCCCAGGTGCACACATCTTTGGCTAGGTGACAATATTTCATAATAATCATATTTCACAGTATAATAATTTCAAACACATTACTTTTTATTAATTGCTTCCTTTTCCCCAAATTGTCCTAGGCTGACAGGGAAACTTCTGAGTGCATCCCTTGGGCTGTTGAGGCACCTTTTTTTCAGACCAATGTTTTTTTCATTCCCCAGGACTACCACCCAATAGTCAGGGATGCACCTCAGGCTCAGGATATCTCTGCACTTTTATCTGCAGGCAGCTGGAAGGTTATTTATTTTTTGTTTATTTTAAAAATTTGTTACCCCGCCCCTGCTGCCACAGGCAGCTCAGGGCAGCTTACATTCATTAAAAACAATTAAAATCAAATTAATTAAAATTAAAATAAAATGTCATAAAAGGAGGGGAAAAATAACATCCCCCCATGTCCCCCGCCAAATGTCTGGTGGAACTCTACCAGACGGGAGTTCCACAGCCACGGTGCAGCCACTGAGAATGCCCTCCACTGCATGCTCCCTCGAAAAACTCAGGGGACCTCCAGCAGGGCACCCCCAGATGAGCGCAGGGGCCGATCCAGGACCCTGGGAGTGAGGAGCCGTTCCAGGACCTGGGGAGTGAAGTGATCTCGAAGATAGGCAGGGCCCAGGCTGTTTAGGGCTTTATAGCCTTTTGAATCGGGCCCAGAAAACCACCCGCAGCCAGTGCAGCAAACGGACCACTGGTGTAATATGCTCCCCACGGCCCAGTCCCACTAAGAGACGAGCCCCCGCCTTCTGCACCAACTGCAATTTCCGAGCCAAGGAATGGATCACCCTGTACTTGACTCTTTCTACCTCTTCCACAAGCATCAATTTCAGTATAGTTCTAATTTTAGTACAAGAGTAAGTCCCCAGGGAAGGAAAACTGCAGTCACAGCCCTACAGGGAGGAGCTGGCTCAAATCTCTCCACATCCCCTGCTGTCAGTGGTCAGGGATGGGGTTGGCAGAGCATCTGTGCCCCAGCATGTACCACTAAAGGCTCCTGCAAGTGGAGGCTGATTGTGGCATCCTGAGTAAAAGGGCTTCTTTTGTCCAGATTTGAACCTAGAGGAAAATGGGTCTCACGTTGCTACATCACAGGGTTACGCCTTCAGAATTGTGGGATCAGGGAGATCATGGCATGGAGACACCTACATTACAGGGAATGAACTCTGGTGGAGGGAGAGAGGGTCTGATCAGAAACACAATGGGGAAAAAATTGTATAATCCTGGATTAAACATGATAAATCATGACGATTTAAAAATTTACCACACCCTACTCCTCAGACTCAGAGTGGCTTACAATATTAAAAATGCACAATACATTAAAATATATTACAATCCCTTTTAAAAACTCCCACCATCCTCACCCTTAAACCCACCCCAACCTCTATCCCTGCCTGCCAAATACTTTGCCGAAAAGGATCTACCCTGTCTCTGGAATAGGCTCAGGCTCAGCCAGACCTCCAGGAGAAGGGAATCCCACAATACTGGGGCAGCAATCAAGAACACTTTTCTGTGGACCCTTGCTGTATGAACAAGATTGGCAGGTGGTACCTGAAAGAGTGCTCCCAGCCATGCGCATGGGTTGTGGAGTACGTTAGGAAAGGTGGTCTTTCAGATATGTGGGGCCCAGACCATTTAGGGCTTTAAAGGTCAAAACCAGCACCTTGAATTGAGCTCAGTAAGTTACAAATAGCCAGTGCAGAGTGTAAAGCACTGGTGCAATGTGCTCACAGCAACCTGTCCCTAAAAAGAGCTGGACTCCCGCATTCTGCACTAGCTGCAGCTTCTGAACAGTCACCAAGGGCCGTGTCATGTACACTGCAGTAATCTAGTCTTGAGGTGATGATAGTAGCCAGATCTGAATCAGAAAGAAAGGGTTGCACCCTCCTCACAAGATGGTGTTGATGAAAAGTGCTCCTGGTACAGCAAGGGATTCAGAAGCACTCCAAGGTTGCAAACCCGGGTAACCAGAGGAGGCTGGACACCATCAATGGCAGGAGTCCCAATCCTCTCTAGTCACAAAGTCGGCCAGCCATCATAATTTCTCAGATTGTAAGCCCTAGGGGCAGGGACCGTGTCTATTTTATTACTTTGTAAAGTGCCAGGTACACTGCTTGCGCTATATAAATGTTTGTTAATAATAATAAATAATCATTTCAGTCTTGTCTGGATTCAGCCTTAATTGGCTCACCCTCATCCAGGATCAAGACTGCAGGTCCTGGGTCGGATGAAAAAGAGAGGAAGAGCTGGGTGTCATCAGCACTTCAAACCTCCAAATGATCTTGCCCAGCGGCCTCATATATACATTGAACAAGGGGGGAGACAAGATGGAACCCTGTAGTAAGCCACATGAGAGACCCCAAGGGGATGATGAGCAATCTTCCATTACCACCCGCTGGGACCTCCCCAACAGGAATTAACAGAACCACTAAAGAGCAGTCCTGTGCACCCCTGCCAGGTCCTGTAGTCATGTCAACACCACCTCATGATCAGCTGCATCAAAGGCCAACAAAAGGCCTAACAAGATCAGCAGGGTCCAGTTCCCTTTGCCAAGCTCCTTTATTTATTTATTTTAAATTTAGCCTGCTGTTCCCTAAAAAGGCTCAGAGCGGCTTACAACAGATATAAAGACAATCCATAAAAAGTTAAATACAAAAACCACCCAATACCACCACCCCATTTTCCAAATCCAACCCCCCCTCACAACCCTACTCTAGTCCGCCCACCAAATGCTTTTACAAATAGAAAGGTCTTACACTGCCTCCAGAAGACACCCTTGGGTTCCCTAGTGCATTTGTGCAAAGATGTGTTTCCTGGTTGATACAATCTGCTGTGTAACTGGCATCTAGAGAAGAGAACAGGAAAAACACTAAGGGAGCTGGGGGAAGACAGCCCCTTCACACAGGGAAGAGGACACAAGCTACAGGCATGAAATACAGAAGCATCCTTTCCCCTAATCACAACCCTTCTACCATCCCTGCTGTTAGCAAGTGCAGTAACAAGCTGAATTGTAGGCATTTTGGTCCAGGAAGCCCCAGTACTGGGATATCCCCTTGTGATCTGCTGCTGCTCAACAAACTTGCATTGAATTTGGCAAGAGCCAGCATTTTATGAAGCGGAGGGCTCTCTAGCTTTGGATTCTGATGGCTGGAGTCTCTTCTCCCATCCCACTTTTAAATTCATTTGCTGCTTAGTTTGGAGAGTCAGAGTTCTCTCCCAAGGTGCCCAGGATTGCAAGCCCAACTTCCTTTGACAATTGTGAAGACTACTGTACCCCCTCCCCTCCCCTCCCCTCCAGCAGCTCTACTGCCTGGCTATGGTATTCACTTCTTCCCATTTTGCAAAGTAAACTGGAAAAGCAGAGGTTCTACGCCCCAACTACAGTGCGTGCTCCACCCACCTGTAAGCAGTACTTGAGAGTGCTGCTCTCCCTGAACACACAACAGCACTGGAGCCCATTCATCTACTGCACCATTTGTTTCCCACCACATAGCTGCCAGCCCTGCAGTGTCTGACCCCATTGCTTTAAGCAGCTGCTCTGAGTTAGGGAAGGGTTTGCAGGTGGTCTGGATCTGGAGCGTGGTAGCACAAGGTGGAGGTACCCCTACAAAGCCACCTGTAATTGACAGGTATTGCCACTGAGCAACTGCAATAGGAGAAGAGGATGGTAGAGGTGGAACCCTTAGTGCTTATGTACAGCTCTTGGAAAGGCTGCTGGAATCTGCCCCTCAGTCACAGTAGCACTGCTGACCTCGGGTGAGCCCACAAGCAGTAGAGAGAGGACCCTGCAGGAAGCACAGGCCCTGCCACCATGCCCTAAAAATGGTCCTGGGAAGAGATTAGCATGCCTTCAAGCAGGATGTTTGACTAGATGATCCTTGCGGTCCATTCAATCAAACCATACAATTCTATGATTCTAAGAGTTCTGAACCTTGTGGGTTACTTGGAGCCACTAAGAATCAATTGGCCACAAGTAGCTGGGTGGCACTACTGCTAAGAGAAATGATCTTGGTGCTGCAGCACCCGAGGGAAGTTTGTTCAACTCTGGCAGGGTGACAATACATATGGGTTACAGTGGCTTGGTTTTTCAACTTTAAAAAAAAAAAAATTTTTTTTTAAAAAAAGACACTACACTTAAGACTCACAGGTAGCAGTAACTAGAACCAGCAGACATGAATAGGGATTCCAGGCTGGCAGTAGCGAAGAAGATAGGAGTGCCAGCCTCATTTTGCAAACTTGACCAGTTTTCTCTGCTCCATTTCACTCTGAAGCTCATGCCAATTTCATTGTACACTCAGATCTCTGAAAAGCAGTCATGAAACTGACAGTTCTTACACATTTTATTCTACCTGTTTTATATTCAATAGGTAGCAAACTTTGTAATTGTGCACACAATCACCACTGAAAATTAAAATCAGAAAGGACTTAGATGATGTGTCACCCCATATTCACTCGTTACCTCCCCCCATCTCCCTCTTACAAACAGCTGTGATATTTTCTGAAAGAGGTTTCTCTTATACAGAAGAGACAATAAACTTTTTTTAAACCTTAATTTTATGTCACATATAAAGACATTTAAAAGACTGTTGAGAATATTTGCTGTTATGTAACTGGAATGTGATTTGACATTCCTATTTCAAAACCCAAAGTTTTCTCATAGAGAAATACCTTCATCTGTGGGACGGTTAAGGCAGGGATGCATTAATTTGTATCTTTTCCAGAACATACAGTACAATCATACTTCACCACCACAAAGCCAGGAGATGAAATAGTTAAAGCTACACTTCCTACACCACCTTAAATTAAAAAAACAAAGCAGAGCTTTAGTAGTGATAATCTGCAACGACAAAAAATTGAAAGTCTGGATATGGGCACCTTAACTCGCACTCCATGTTACAAGTGGATATCTGGAGTTCCATGACTTACCACCAGAACAGAATACTCTGGACCAAATATATAAAATGAAAATTCAGATACTTACCTATAACAAGGAGCACGAGTTAAGGCTTTCACCCATCTTTATGGAGACTTTCAATTTTTAAAAAATTAATTACTGTTAATCATCACTAATAAAAGCCACAAAAAGTGTTAAGGTGGCATGGAAGGTGTGGCCTAACCGTAACTTTCCGTTTCTCAGCTTTGTGATGTTTTAAGTTCATTGTACCTAGGTTCTGAAGGGCCTGATTGTACTTAATCATTTGCTTAAATTCAATGTTTCCCCCCCGCTATGGAAATATACAAAGGATTTGATTTCTAAGTGAACTGTAGTCCAACATTTTTCTGCAATCACACTTCAATACTAGTCTCAACACTTGCTTGTACAGAGAAGTATACTCAAGAACATAAATATGCACACTTTAAAACATTTACTTTAGAGTGCTTCAAACAACTTAAGAGCAGCTTTTCAGCCGCTTAATTGGAACTTCTCAGTGTAGGTCTCCTTCCCCAACCAAAAACTGGCTGCCAAGCCACAGCCCTTTAGAGAGGGAGGTAGCTTTCATTTCAGAACGCTACTCGTTTCTTTGGAGTCCGACAGCATGCAAGTTTGTAATTTGTTACAAGGCACTATTGTGCATGTCTGAAGCAGCTGTCTATAAAAGCATAGTCATAAATGTCATATGAGGCTACACTCTTCAGTAAGTGCTTGCAGGAAAGTTCAATGCCTCGTGGAGCTTTCCATGCTCTTTCAAGATCTTGTCTAGAACAGGAAGGTGATTCAAGTTCGATATCGATCTGAGGGGGGTGCTCCTGAGCCACTTAGTGACCCAGAGCTGGTGTTTGGTGAGCACTAGATTTCTCTGGAGACTCCTCTTTAGTTTTCCCTTGAGCCTCTTCAGTTCCTTCTGTGGCAGCAAACTGCAAGAAAACATACCATGTTGTCTGTAAAAAGCACTATTCCTATATGCCCTATATACTCCAATATTGCATATCAGACTAAATTAGATACACAGTTCTGCCCTAAAGAACAACTGAGGTTAAGTACCTTGCTGAGCTTCTGCTTGGCAGTGGAAATAGCACCAGAAAGACAGGCTTTGACCACTTCACAGAAGAAGTGACAGAGTTTAGCATAACATGGAGAGCTAATTAAGATTTTAAAATCTCATATGAGAACTGACAGGGGGAATAAGTTTCCATTGCCAGCTAACAAAGACTGTGCCTACCCTGTGTATCTATGTAGATGCCAAGACTTTGGACAAAAGGCATGAACAGCAAAGTCAGATTCTGAGTTAGCACTGTATCAAGTCTCTTTTAGTTTCTACTTGCAGCTCTTGTACTCTGCAACATACTGTGCTTACATTCATTCATACATAGTCTTTTATATAATGAATTACTGTGTGTGAATCCACTAAAACTAAGGTTCAACATTCTGGATATTTTTGGTTAAGATACCAAGACAAGTCTCCCACATATTTCACACAACTGGAGAAATCTCCAAGATACAGGTGACAAAGGACTCTTGCAAACAGACTTATGTGCTTGGCTCAGTGCACACCCTTGTTGGAGTGGCAGCCTGTGTAGACTACAAGTGGGGCAATAGTCACAGCTGATCTGGAGTTAATTTGGGGTGCCAGCCAGATAGAGCGATTGGCCTCTACCACACCTTCCCCCTCAGATCTGGTAGGCTCCTTATTTAAAAATCAGGACTAACTTCGTTATCAAGAGGGGTCAGATTACTAATGGTACAAAAAAACTCTCTCTCATCATGCAAGCAGCAAAGATTGTTGTTATACTGCAGATGCATCAAATCCTGTCCAAACTTCAACATGAATTGTGCCAGTTAAACATGCTGAATTTGAAGCTATTATCTGAGGATATCATGGAAATTTATATTTTAATTAAAAATATTTATATTTAAACAAATTGGATATTAAGGCCACAGGATGGCTGGAACTCTGCTTCAGTTGGACAGCCCCCTAACTAAATAAGTGGACTTGCCTTCAACATTGAGTTTCTCCTGCAGGCTCTTCCTCCAGCTCCACATAGGACGACATCTCTGCTTCTTCCACAAGCTCCTCTTCTGCTTCCCCATCATTGGCACTTTCTATGGTTTCCTCCATCTGATCCATCACCATACTTAGGAGAGATCTTCGAGAAGCTGTTGACCTATTTCCACTCCCCATTACTCTGGGGGAAAAAATAGAGTCTCTGATAACCGTGTCACATTTTGGAGTTGACGCACTAATCGCTTTCAGGGATGGATGGGGAGGGCTGTTTAAGGAAGAGACACTCTTTTCCTGCAAATTGTCATCTAGAATTATGACAGAAAGGTCTTCATCCTCTCTGTCAGAAACAATTCGCCGCACTGATTTCTTTTTGCACCCGAAAGTGATGTCACCAGGCATCAAAGCATGAAAAGAGTCATTCATGCTGCCTGTCACTATGTTTTCATTGCCATGGGGACTCTTGCAGAGGTTTTGTTCTCTTGCCCAAGAGTGTACTGCAGAACTGCAGTGGCTGTCCAGTTTGAGTTCAAAGCCACTGTAGTCTGTGCATTCCAGCAATTCCTCTCTTTCCAAAGCCTCACGCTTGCTATCACAAGAATCTCCCAAAACAAGGTTGAAGTCAGGCAGAAAATGAGAAGAGGACTCTACAGACCCATTTTCCAGACTGAATCTGCCACTAGTGCATGTGAAGCCAATCAGCGAGTGCTGTGAAGAGCTGATCTGGTCTTTAATGAAGCTGGTATTTGCATTTTCCAGTACAAGACGAGATGGTTGTCTTGCATCAGGAAAGTGGTTCTCTTTGCTGGAGGATGAAAGGGCTCCAGGGGAAGATGGCATAAGGCTTACATCAAGGTTTTGTTCAGATCCAAGCGTTTTGGATTGTTTCAACACTTCACTTCTGGCAAGTGACTTAAAATCCATATTGGCTACCACTCCCTCTTCTTCCGAATCCTCACTTCTTGCAAATGACTTGCTAATATCTATACTGGATACAACTTGTACCACTCCCTCTTCCAAATCTTTACTTCTAGACAGTGACTTAACAGCCATATTAGATACGTTCAGTATTGCTCCCTCTTCTTCTAAATCCACACTTTTGGCGAGTGACTTATTAACATCCATATTAAATACTAACTGTACCACTCCCTCCTCTTCTAAACCATCACCTCTATCTTGTGTCTTAACATCCATGTTGGGTACATCCTGGACCACTCCCTCCTCTTCTGAATCCTCAATAACCAGACAAGTCATTTTCGAGTCAACATTATCAATACATTCATTGTTTGTAGACTCAGATCCAGGTGGGAAAACATAGCACTTTATGTTGTTATACTCAGGCAACTTCTTTTTGGGATAGGAAGGAAGTATTGGCTGCCTCAGCCATGCTCCTTCAGTCTCACTTTGGACTCTGCCTAGCAGCTGGTCTCTGAGCTGTGACTCTAGTTGGACCAGCTCTTGGGCTTTCTGTACCCTTTGATGAATATACTGAATATTCTCCACTGGCTCTTCCCGGCCCAAATCCTGTGTGTACATCAGATCATGATCGGATATGCCAAACATCTCCAGTAAGTGGAGATAAGCAATATGCTCATCAAGTTGTGGGTCTGTCTTTCTGTGCATGGCATGCAAGGACTGCAGTTGGAGCTGTGTTGCTGAGGTGCGTGTGTCTCTCAGTGTGAAGAGCTCCCTTAGTTCTTGCTTGGTAAAATACCTAAAGGGGTTCTTTTTGTCACCAGTGGTTTGTCTTATTAGTGAATCCTTGAAGACTTGCCGCCTGTATATTTTTTCTTCTACAGTCCCACAGGTAATCAGCCGATAGATCAGTACATTCTCCTTCTGCCCAATTCTGTAAGCTCTGTCCACAGCCTGAGCATCAGTGGCTGGATTCCAGCTAGGATCAAAGATCACCACTCTAGTAGCTGCTGTTAAGGTGAGGCCGACCCCACCTACTTGTGTAGTAAGCAAGAAGACTGAATAGTCTTCATTGTTCTGGAAGATACCAATCCTCCTCTCTCGCTCCACTAGTTGTGCCACCGTTCCATCAATTCGCATCAGCTTGAAGTTCTTGTGAGCTAAAATACGTTCCAAGATATCCAACATTTTCCTTGATTGGGAGAACACCAACGTTCTGTGCCCCTCCTCTCGCAGTCTCTCCAGCAGGCCAATCAGGAACCGCAGCTTCCCAGATTCTTCGATCAGGGTGTCATCAGAAAGATGATCTATTTTGTTCATGCCTGAAAATGCACCAACATCGTTCTCTTCCCCATCCTGCTCAGAGAAATTAGACCCTTCTAGGCCCAGTTGGCTACATGCACGTGCCGACAAAAGCCTAGGGTGATCACACAGCTTTTTCAGAACAGTCAGCTCAGACAAAGGTGACCGTGTTGTCATTAACAGCTCCTTGATATAATCCAATGAGAGAAAGTTCTTGTATATTTGTTCTTGCACTGGTGCTAAATACACCCACACGATGAAGTCATTTTTCCTAGGAAGAGCAGGCATTTCAGGGGCAATGTCCTTACTTTGATTTTCAGGCAGCTGGGTTTCTTGTTTGCCAAACTTGTTCTTTTTTTGAATGTCCTCTTTAGTTCGTCTGAGGAAATATGGCTTAATAATGCTCATTAAGTTTTCAGAGATCTTAAGTCCCAGTGCTCTCTCTGTTGGGGTGGAATCCTTCTCCCTTGCCTTTGTGATGGGAGTTTCATATTCCATTTTGAAGGTTTTGGCTGTGCCTAGCAGGGACCCCTGGCAAGCAAAATCAAACAGGGACCACATCTCATGCAGGTTATTCTGCATGGGCGTCCCTGTCAGGAGGATGCGGTTTTTGGCTGGAATGACATGAATGCACTTTGTGGTTTTAGCAGATGGGGATTTTATTTTATGTGCTTCGTCAAGGATGATGTAGTCCCAGATGAACTCTTGCCCATTGAGGCTAGAAAGCTGCTGCCAGTTATTGAGCAGCATTGGGTAACTTGTAATCACGACGCCAGTCTTCCTCTGGATCCGCTGCAAGTTTCTATTGCGCTCAGCCTTGTTAGTGCCATGGAAGTCTTTCACTCGCATCCCTGGGGTCCACTTGGCAAACTCTCTCACCCAGGTGCTAATGAGGGTGGTTGGCACAACCAGCAACACAAACTGAGCGAGCTCAGCATCAAACATTCCTGAAAGAAAGGCAACAATCTGGATCGTCTTCCCCAGACCCATGTCATCTGCCAGAATGCCCCCCTTCCTTCCATCCCGGTACAGGCTGTACAGAAAGGCCACTCCTTCCCTCTGATAATCGTACAGTTTGTTGTGCAGCTCCCCATAGAGCATTAGCCCACTTTGACATACATTCACAAAGCCATCTTCCTCCTCCTCCTCCGGATCCAGGGCCAGCTCAGCAAGCACCTGCTCCAGCTTTCGGATTCTACTCCTCAGCTTTTCATTGGGATGGATTTCGTGTGCGCAACTGAAGAGCTTCAGGGACTCTTCCAGATTCCCATTTTTGGCCTCTTCCTTTGCTTGGGTCACATACCTGTAGAACACAAACAACAGCAAGGCATTTGCCAAGTCTGAGGCAGCCAACACAACATACCCATGCATCCTACAGGCTTTCATATTGTCAGGACAAAACGTCTGTCCAGCATTTTCCCATCCATGAAACACCAGGGCACTGCAATTCTCAGCATTTATTTCTAGGGATTAAAGGAGCTCATATTAGGGAAACTTTAGCCAGCTTTCTTGTTTAATGGCTTCTACCCAAAAGCACACATGTACAAGGACAGAGCTATCTTTGTGCCAAGATAAGCAATACATAAAATTGCTTTATGTAGCTTAGTCTGTTTTACAGCCTTAGTAATATTGGAGTCCTAAAGTCTGCAAGTTGTGTCACAGTCAATGCTAGCAAGTGGAGTGAGCAAACCATGTCACACTGGTTCATCCACAAACATGACCACCAGAGGGGGATAAATGTGAATCGGTGGGACGCCAAAGCTGTTGGCAGTCACAGGGGGTAGGAAGCAGATGTCCATGCCCACAGCATGTTCATGCTCCAGTGAGCAAGCACTGTGTTAAAGCAGTAGTTGCCAACTAGACAGCATAGACAGCTCAGTGTTTGGCAGAGTACAGACTGTGGGTGCACAACACACTGGAGAGGTGGCAAGTCACCGATCTTGGACCACCTTGCTACTCTCACATGGTGCATACACACACACACCTTACATGCAGTCACTCCAATATAAATGCAGAGATGAGTTGCCACAGGATGTGCCTGTGCTATGTTTGGCATGCATGCAATAGTGGGCTGGGAACAGGACACAAGAACAAAAGAAAGAATGTCCATAAGGAACAATGTACATAATGGGAATCCCAATTGAGAATGGGGGTGAAGCAGAAAGGCTTCAATGGCCCCAAAGAGAAATGCATAGAAGTTCCACTGAAGAAAGGAAAATGGTTGTTATCTACAATGGGGTCAGGGGAATGCCAGTAGGGAAATGTGGAGTTTGCAAAGAGACTGAAGCTCATCACTATTATGAGCAAGTTGGGATCTCTGCTTAAAAGTTCTATTTTGATTATGTTTCTTCTTGAGTTTTTATACAAAACTGATGGAAAATCTACAGTTCCTGAGGCCCGATATACGATATGCATAGGTTAAGTGATTTCAAGTACCCCCCAACGTTCTTACATAGTGAATTCAACTGGCTATTAGTATATAGATGCGGCTGCTAGTTGCACTGGTTACTAGTGGGATGGCATCTGCTTGTTAGGTTCATACAGCGAGGGTGTGCGGAGACGCATTCTTGGTTGCTGCACCAGTATTATGAAACTCCCTTCCTCTGAAGTTCGTCAGAACCTAAACCAGCTCATTTTCTGGAGAAAATGTAAGGCATTTGGCAAGCAGGGATAGAGTTTGGGGGATTGAGATAAGGAATCTTAATTATTTATGTTTTTGTGTCTTGTAACCCACCCTGAGCCCTCAAGATAGGAAAACATCAATAAAATAATAAAAATAAAAAGGTCTTCCTCAGAGCAGAACTTTTCTGACAAGGGAAAGGAAGAGCAGCATCTGTAGTTTTTCAGAATGAGTCTCTCTCAGTCCATACGAGGAAAGTTGTAGGTGTCTGTACTGTATTTATGTTGGGCATATATGCATATTCTACGTCACACTCACCCCCATTCAGAACGAACAGAGAATACAGTCTGACCAATAAATACAGGAATAAAACTCTGTTTTTATTGTTCTGTGCTCTTCTATAGTACACCCCTCTCCATTATTTCTAAACTCCAGAAACTGTCACCTCATGTCTCCATAAAAAGATGGGTATGCCTCACATCTCCTTTGCAGTCTAGCTGCAATCTTCATTCACATTCGCTGTTAAAATGGTAACAAATAACATACTGACAGCAACACCGGACATAAATTTGTACTGTCAGTCAGTTTACTATCTAAAGTACAGTTGCCATATTGGGCCCGCATACAAGCAGGACAAGAGGCAAAATAGTTAAGATGACACCTTTCATTGTGCCTTTCCCAAAGAGTCCCATACCAAGCAATTGCTATCCTACAGATGCATGATAGGTGTATTTTACTCAGACTGTCATTCCGACTATCACCTATGTGGAGGATGTGCTTGGGGAAGTATGGGCAACCAGTTGTAAAGCCAGCCAGGACAGACTGAGGTTCTTTATTATCAACACTTTCCTATGCGAGGACAGAGCAGGGTGTGAAATTTGCAGGCATCTGGGAACCATTGGCACCCAGAAAACCGAGGCTAGCAACCAGTTCAGGGCTGTTGTTGGGGGGGGGGGGGGG
>QEPC01014548.1:546321-564469 GCA_003113815.1 Sphenodon punctatus | reverse complement strand
AGGTGAAAGACTTGGGAGGTATCACTTACTATCTTGGAATACAAATAGAATGAGAAAAAGATGGAAGTTTCCTTCTCAATCAAAAACAAAAGATAAAGGACATTTTAGAATGCCTAGGTATGACAGAGGCTAATGAAGTAGGGACACCTATGAAAACAAATTTCCTAAGCCAGGAAGGCAATAATGAGCCCCAACCACAGGACAACCAGTACAGAACTGCAATCGGCAAAATGTTGTATGTAGCTACCGTCACAAGGTGAGACATCGCTGCTGCTGTAGGAATACTAAGCAGAAAAGTAAGTGCACCAACCCATAAGAACTAGATAGCAATCAAGAGAATGGCATGGTACCTGAAGGGCATAATGCATTTAAACTTAAAACTACCAGCAAGCAAGAACCCCAGATTGATGGGATATATGAATGCGGACTGGGCCGGAGACAAGACTGACCGCAAATCTGTGAGTGGAAAGGTATTTTTCTATGGAGGCGGAGCAATCAGTTGGACTAGCCAGAAGCAGTCATTAATTGTCCTTTCATCCACAGAAGCAGAATTTAGCCACTCAAGCATGTCAAGAGGTAGTATGGCTACACAGACTACTAAAGGACTTTGGAATAGACGAACCAAAGCCAACTGAGATGTATGAGGATAATCAAAGCTGCATTCAGCTTATGAAAATGGAAAGGACAAAGCCAAAGTCAAAGCACATCGACACCAAGCATCTCTAGGTGTGAGAAGCGCAAGAAGAAGGACTTGTCAAAGTGATTTATTGTCCTACAGAGGAAATGATAGCAGATGTGCTGACCAAACCACTACCCAGAGACAATTTCCAGAGGGCTACGAGAAGCATTGGGAATTGTCAGCAGTGCACATAAGTGATTCGGTGCATGGGATGATGAGAAGGGGTGTTGGAAATACATTCCTTAGTTACATCTCCCCTAAGCACCTTATCCTGCTGGTTTGCTAGAAACAGCAGGAGTAGAGACAGCCAGATCAGGGAACCCCTCCCCCATCCACTTTGTTCTACTCCTGAGGACCTCTCCTCAGGATGTTTCTTATCTCTTTGTGTCTGAGAGATATTCAGAGAGCTTCTGCTACTTCCCTCCTGAACACACCTAGTCCGGAGGACTTAGTATAGATGTAGGCCTTTCCTATCCTAGATGTGTTTCTTAATAAAGCTACTTAAACTTAAGTATGCTTCCTGCCTGTTTATTAATGATTAGCTACTCACACTGCTCTGTAAACTCTGCATTGGGCTAATCAATGCAATGATCTCCTTGCATTCCAACACAAACAATGCTAGAGGTGGACTTAATTCTCTGAGCTCCTTGCAGAAGGTCACTTTGAAAAGTTCTCAGTGCCTTGTTTTTAAACTGTATTTAAACAACTAGGGGGATAACCCCTCTCTCTAAAATGATCTTCCAAAGTTGAAGACTCAGAAAAAAAGTTATCTGAGAAATTCCTTCTAATTCTCAAAAATTGTCCATATGGAATATTCCTCTTCATATGGATAGGATGGAAACTCCCAAAATGTAAATAAGTATTACGATCACTAGGCTTTCTAAACATACAGGTAACAAAATGAATGTAATCTAAAGAAACCATAATGTCCAGAAAAGAAATTTGTGAACGATCATATTTAAGGTCAAATTTAATAAATGGGTGACACCCAATCAAAAAAGGAAAGAAGATTACTAACAGAACCTGTCCAAATAAAAAATACATCATCAATGTATCTTCTCCACAAGTAAATATATGTGGTATATTGATTCTTATCCTCATTGAAGACAAAAGAATGTTCATAGGCATCCATAAAAATATTAGCGACCTCCAGGGCCATGGATGAACCCATAGCAATACCCAATTTCTGCATGTAGAAAGTATTTTCAAAATGAAAGTAATTTCTGGATATAACCAATTCCAATAATCTGGATAAAATCCGGCTGTTGGTCCCACAGGATTATTAATATCCAAGGCTCTCCTTGTGAGGGCCACAGCTTCTCCTTGTGGAATATTAGAATAAAGAGAAATAACATCCATAGTTACTAATAGTGGGTTGTGTTTCTTCAAAGTGGCATAATCAATATCCCTAAGAATGCTCAAAAAATGTGTGGAGTCCCTAATATAAGATTGGTTATTGGGAATGATAGTTTTTTTTTAAAAGCATCTACATATTTTGCCAGGGGTTCCAAGATAGAGTTGGTACCTGCTACTATGGGTCTACCTGGTGGTGGGAGAATCCCCTTATGAATTTTAGGAAGGACATAGAAGAGGGGTGTGCGGGGAGTTTTATTAACTAAAAATTCCCCTTCTTTCTCTGATAGATAACCCTTACTTAAACCCTCCTCTAATAATAAACCAATATCCTGCTTTATATTCTCAACTGGATCTTTAACAAGAGGCAAGTATCTATCGGACTCCTGTAATTGACGTAAAACTTCAGTCCTATAATCCTCTTTGTTCATCACTACAATTGCTCACCCTTTATCTGATGGTTTTATAACTATATCTGAATCATTAGTTAAACCTTTCAAAGTAATCAGATCTCCTTTAGACAAGTTGAAATTAACATATTTCTTTTTGTAAAAAAACCTATGCACATCTTCCCAAACCAATCTTTCAAATGTCTGTATGCTAGGGTCTATATCCCCTGTTGGAGTAAAAGTAGAAGGGGGACGGAACATAATGCCTCTCCCAGAAATTTCTGGAGGAGTAGATGTACCAAAAAAGCTTCTCAGTCATATAGACCTAAAAAATGCATAAAGCTCAACACTGGTATCAAAAGATGTATTCAAATGGGTAGGAACGAAAGTCAAACCCAAATTTAACAGCTTACTTTCAAGAGGAGACAAAACACGTTTAAATAAATTGACTACTATGTCATGCGTCCCTTCCCTCTTTTCCTGGTGATCATCCTGGTGGGGAATGGTGCTTCCTTTTCTTCTGTTGTTGTCGCAAAACGTGATCCTGGTTTTCTTAAAAAAGACCTCTTAGAAGAAGAATCATCGGAAGCATGTGGTAACATTTGGCGCATGTGGTAACATTTATACAGATTATAAACTATACTATTTTATAAATAACGATATATGATGATACATGAGATACATTTATTCTTTCATTTTTAGATAACTTATGGAGTCCTGAAGAAGACCTTAACTGGGTCGAAACATGTCAACTCTGTTTTTGAATTTACTTTAGAAATAGTGTTATTCTACCTTGGAAATTCTGTCGAGCTTTGCATATATTTCATTTTGTATAAGCTTTTCCATATTGTAGTTGTTCACTATATGAACATTGGATTTGTCTCTTTGAACATCATTTTGAAATAGTGCAAGTTCTCTTTCTCCTTTTTTGTTGAGATTTTGTATAGATTACAATTTGCTTTATTATGTTTACTTACTTTGTGGACATTGGCTTGATTTATTATCCTATATCATATATTTACACTGTATTGGATACTAGCCCTCTGTTTGTTTTTGTGGACTACCAGTTACAAAACTGATTGGTGGCAACTCCAAAAATTTAACCTTGTACCTATGAAATGTAATGTTCAGCACCCATGCATTCGAGGTTACTTCTTGCCAACTCAAAAATCAAATAACTTGTTTTCAAAATGTAACATGTGGGGCTGCTCTTTAGAGGCCTACACCAGTATTTCTGATTGTCATCTATGCCTGCCTCTGGCATGCTGGGCTGGTGCACTCTTTTTGGCTTGGTAATTCTTTGGATGGTAATTAGTTTTCCCTCTTGACCCTTGAATGGATAGGAAGTGGGGTAATACTGCTTAGGATAGTGGGAGTAAGAAGAGGGACTGTACTGGTGAGAATACCCAGTGCGGCCATATGGCTGGTGGTAAGCCTGCAGTGGTGGATGCCTCACCTGGTATTGGTAATGTCCAGTCTCTTGACGTGTTAAACGTGGTGGTTTGAGACTTTTGAATTTTTTCAAGGACTTCATCAGTTTGTTAGGCAAACAAGCCGGATTTGACAAATGGTAAGTTTTCAATCTGGGCCCTATGATGATAATCCAAGTGGGTTCCCTGGAGCCAAGCAAATCGTCTTATTATGATTGCATTGGCAACTCCTCGTGGTACCATCTCACAAGCATGCTTTGATGCATTGATTTGATATCTTGTAGTGAGAATCCATTATGGAGTCTCATCATTTCCTTTTGCTTTTCTAGGGGAAGGTACAGTGCCAACTCCTTAACTCCATCCCACAAGAGATGCTGGTAGGAGGCTGTACCAGCACTATAATTAGATGACCTCATAATCATGGTAGATGAGGTAAAAGCTTTCCTTCCAAATACATCTATTCTTCTACCCTCCTGATCCGCTGGTGTAGCCTTTTGCGTTGAATGCTGATACTTATATGAGGAAGCAGCAACTACTAAAGAATTCAATGCCGGGTGTCTAAAGAAGGTGGTTTCAGTAGCTGGTGGGAAATGGTAGAATGAGCTATAAGCTGAATTGACAGCATGCGTAAGAGCAGGAGTATTCCATAAGCTGTCAGTCTCTTTACTCAGTTTTGATAAGAGAGGGAGAGTGATTTTTGGTTACTTTCTTTTCAATAATGCTGAAGGCTGGATCATTTTCCTCCTCAGTAATTGGAATAGTACTTATCTTTAGGGCCATAACGAACCTGGAATTCTTTGTGCTGTTCAGTAACCAGAATATCATCTGTTCCCATAATATCATCTGAGGGCAGTGGAGCAAGGAATTCACTGTCCTCCCAGCTGATTTCAGCAAAGGGGTCCTGCTCTGAGGAATCACTTGGCTGATGCTCCTCTACAGGTGTGTAGAGGAGTGTGATCATGTTGCTGTGCTTCGCATGGGCACGGATAAACTGGAAGGTCAAGAAGAGCTTGTGCCCTTTTCCTCAATTTTTTTCTGATATTAGCCTTTTTTAATTTCTCTAGGCGACACCTAGCCTTTTGAAAGTCTTCCTCAGTGAGGGAAGAACTGATTCTATGTTCAGCAGCTGTCTGCACTGAGGTCGTTGCCCTTGGTACCGAGGGGTCTCCCGACGCTGACATGGTGGAGATTGTTGGTACAGGCTGTGTACTTGGTGCCTTTAGATTTCTTGTGAGCGATATGGCCATGTAATGCTGCTTCTGCACCAGTAGGGGGAGCTCCAGCGCTGTGTGCCTCAGTGCTGATGGACGAACAGGAGGTTGCTACCTTGTAAACAAGGTTCTTCAAGATGGGTCCTAACATTCTCATAAATGGGTTTGCGTTTGCGCGCCCTTCTCTTACCGCCATATACCAAGCTCACTAGTTTGAAAAAACCACGTGACTGTCTCGAGCCCCCATACCTTCCCACCTAAACCCAACAGTTCCTTCCAACCCTAGTCATGTAGGAGAAAATTCCTTGCGGGGTCGGAAGGGTGGGCATTTGTGAGAATGTTTGAAGCCATCTCGAAGAACCTTGTTTACAAGGTAGCAACCGTCTGTTCTTCTCCGAGTGGCTCCTCCCATTCTCACAGATGGGAGAGTACCAAGCCTAGAAGAAGGTGGTGGGGGAATTTTCCTGAAGTAAAATAACACCATTGATGTGCAGCAGAAAAATTATCGTTTTATTGTATGACCCTGAGTAATAAAGGTTGTAAAGCTCTTGTGGATATCATTCATTTCAGAAAACTTTTCTTTCTTTCTTTCTTTCTTTCTTACAAGCTACTACAGAGGTTTAAAAACAGAACTGAGAACAGACACTCCTAGGGTAGTGTCTGGGTGAGAGGAGAGGTGGAGAGCATAATGCTTGACAAAGGTATGTAGGGAACTCCACGTTGCAGCTCTACATATCTACCGAGGGGAGATGTTGGAAAAGGCTGCCATAGAGGCCCCCATGCCCCTCAGAAAATGAGCCTTCAAATGCGGTGTGGGTGAAGCTCTTAATTATTTATAGACAATATTAAATGTACCAACCATTTGGAAATTGTTTGAGAGGGAATCTTCTGACCCAACCTGGGAAGGGGAGACAAATAGATTGTCCGATCTGCAATGTTTGGTTTTGTCCAAATAGAGTAGGACTGCTCTCTTTACATCCAAGGTGTGTAATATAATCAATACCTCGGAGTCGTGTGGAGGAGGGAGAAAAACTGGTAGGACAATTTTCTGAGTTAGGTTTAATGGGGATACTATCTTGGGGATAAAGAGGGGTGGATAGAAATTTTGATTCTATCTGGAAAGACCTGAAGGTAAGGTTCCTTAATACATATGGCAGTTATCTCACTTACCCTCCTAAGTGTCACCAGGGAGGGGGTTTTCCACGCACTTAGGTGGGCATGTGCACACCACTCCAACTGGACCCTGACCCGGGAGGCTAGTATCGAGGAGTAAATGCCCGTCAGGATAGAATGGTGGCCTTAGAGCTGTAGAAGAGCTCAGGCCTCTATCATCATAGGGCGCGAGCGGCACAGGGAAGCCCAAGTCTTGCCCCACACAATCACTAATTCCAATTACTCCGGAGGAAAGGTAGGGGAGGAGCAATGCGTGTGGATTTCTGTGAGGGTGGGGAAGGGGCCCGACAGGCAGGGGTTAAATGGGCACTCCGTCATGGGGAACACAGCCCAGGAGGGGGAAGTGACCAGACAACACACACACATGCACCCACCCACTCTAGCAGTCAGTCACTCCACTACCAGGACAACTGTTGGGGAAAGATGCAAACACCGGGGCTTGGGGGACTCACACACAAGAAGCACTCACAACACAGGTATTCTAGTCAACAAACGCAATACTTAGCTTTCGCAGGGGCTGGTTCTCTGTGATCACAAACACCGTGGTGAGCTTCTGCCTGTGTTTTATCTTGGAAGTCCCGCCCCTGTGCGCGCCCGCAGGTGCTCAGAGAGTCGTGGCGGGGGTAACCCTATGGTGCGTGTGGGTGAAGGGGGTGTGGCTACTCGTCCCGGAGCAGGGCCGGTTGCCCTGGAAACTGGTGCCACGTCTGGGCTGGAGAGGTTGTCCGTGGCAGTGTTCTGCTGCATTGGGGTCCCTGTGGGTGTTGTTGGGGGGGGGTTCCTGCGGCTGCTGGAGCCATCGCCAGGAGCCGGGACTGACAATCCCCCCCCGTCGAGGCCGCCGGCCAAAGGCCCACGAAGGACCGGGTTTGGTGGGATGCCGCAAGTGGAACGGGCGGGTCAAGTTGGGAGCAAAGACCCCAATGGCTGGTTCCCATGAGTGTTCCTCTGGGCCAAAGCCTATCCAATCCACTAAATAATGGAGTTTTCCCCTGATTAATCTGGCATCTAAAATGGCCCTTACCTCATATTCTGGGCCGGCAACCATAACTATAACTATAACTGGGTCTGGAGCTGAGGTGGGGTCTGGGTCCTGTAGGGGGGGTGGCCTTTTTCAGGAGAGAGACATGGAATGTGGGGTGAATATGAATGTGAGGAGGTAGTTGTACCATATAAGTGACTTCATTACCTTGGTGGAGAATAGGATAAGGGTCTATATACCTCGCATCTAGTTTGGAGGAAGGTCGAGGTGACGGATAGTCAAGGTCCCCGGGGGCCAAGGAAGGTGCCTCCCGATGATGCTTGTCTGCCTGATCCTTGTAGCACTGCCGGACTTGTTGAAGTACATGTCGTGCGAGGGCCTGGGCTTCATGAATCTGTTGAGTGAGGGCTCCTGCAGCTGGTACTACTTGCAAGGGAGTCTTGATAGTGCCAATATGTGGATGAAACCCATAGGAGATATAAAATGGGGAGGTTCCAAGGGAGGCATTCGGGGCATTCTTATACGTGAATTCAGCCAAGGGGCACCATGAGTACCAGTCATCCTGCAAATAATTTATATAGCAGCAAAGATATTGCTCCATGTTTTGATTTATGCATTCAACTTGTCCGTTAGCTTGCGGGTAATAGGCAGTGGAAGGTTTTAGTTACATGGAGGGATTGAAATAGGGTTTTCCAGAATCGTGCTACAAACTGTTCCACAGTCACTGACTATTTCTTGAGGACAGCCATGTAGTTTCAGGACATGCCGGATAAATAATAGCGCTGTACGCTTCGCTGATGGTAGTCCCTTGCATGCGATAAAATGTGTGAATTTGGTAAAGTGGTCCACTACGTTGAGGATGGTGGTGTATTGGCGAGATGGGAGTAGTTCTACTACAAAGTCAAGGCCAATATACTGCCATGCCCCATGAGGTGATGGGGTGACTTGTAATAGTCCAATTGGGGGTCGACGGGACATTTTGGTTCGTGCACAGACAGTGCAACTGGAGACATATTGTTGAATGTCTGGTTTCAGGGTAGGCTACCAAAAGGTGCATTGTATGAGTTGTTGTGTGTGCTCCTTCCCTGGGTGCCCAGCTGTAGGGGCATAATGATGTGCCCAGAGGATCTGGGGTTGGCATGACAGAGGAACCACGAAGCGGTTGTGCTTCAAAAGCAGGCCATCTCTCAAGGTATATTGTGGATTTCCCATGGGCTGAAGTTCCCTTTTTACAGCTGTGCGAAGATCTTCAAGGGGCAGGTATGTGGCTGCAAAATTTTTGCAATTAAGGATGGGACCTTGGGAAGAATTGGGTGCGGGCCTTTTGTCAGTGTACCGGGACAAAGCATCTGCTAGGACGTGCAGCTTTCCGGGGCAGTAGCAGATGAGGAAATTAAACCAAGCAAAGAATAATGCCCATCGGGCATGTCATGCATTCGTGATGCAGGCCGTCTGAAGGAAGGTTAAGTTCTTGTGATCAGTTATAACAGTCACCGGGTGCGGAGCACCTTCCAGGTAGTGCCGCCATACCTCGAATGCTGCCTTGATGGTGTGGAACTCTTGATCAAGGATCGTGTAGTTGCGTTCCACGGGGGGTGAGTTGCCTAGAATAATAGGCACAAGGTAACAGCACATCGGTCTCTGATGTTGCTTGTAGGAGTACCGCCCCAATGGCTAGTCCCGATGCGTCTGCTTTAATGTGGAATGGTTTTTCAAAGTTGGGATGTTGAAGTAGAGGAGTGGTAGTAAATGCCTTCTTGAGGTATTCAAAACTAAAGTTTTGTTCTGGTTCCCACTGATATGGCTGGTTTTTCTTCAACAATCGTGTTAAGGGTGCCATGATGTCAGCGTAGTTAGGGATGTAGTGCCGGTAATAATTGGTGCTTCCTAAGAAGCGCTGCAGTGGTTTAACAGCTTTAGGAACAGGCCAGCGCTGCAGGACTTTGACCTTCTCGGGGTTCATCATAACCCCTGCCGGGCTAATTATAACCCCCCCAAAAGTCCACAGTGGTGATATGAAAAACACACTTTTTATGCTTGCAATAAAGTTTGTTGGCTCGGAGCCGCTGTAATACCTCTTGCACATGTGTCACGTGCTGCTCCTGAGAAGTTGAATATACCAGGATGTCATCGAGGTATGCAATAACATATATATCAAGAATGTCTCAAAAGATATAATTTATGAGTTGCTGGAATGCGGCAGGTGCATTGGCAAGACTGAACGACATCACGAGGTATTTGAAGAGTCCATAGCGTGTACGAAAGACCGTTTCCCACTCGTCACCTTGTCGAACGCGCAGGAGATTGTACGCCCCTCATAAGTCCAGTTTCGTAAAAATGCGAGCTTCCTGGAGATGGTTAAGCAATTCTGGAATTAGAGGGAGAGGGTACCTGTTCTTAATAGTGATACTATTGAGGCCTCTGTAATCCACACAGGGTCTCAGTCCCCCATCTTTCTTGGGCACAAAAAAGGTGGGCACTCCGGCCAGGGAGCAAGAGTGTCAAATAAATTTCTGTTGGAGGCTTTCATCCAGGTATTGCTGTAAGGCCTTTAGCTGAGGGTCTGCCAATGCGTATATGCGCCCGAAGGGTGGCTCCTTCCCCAGAAGGATGTCAGTTGGACAATCATAGGTCCGATGTGGCGGTAGTTTCATCGCTCGTTGCTTGCTAAGGACGTCGTAATAATCTGAGTAGTCTGCTGGGAGTGCCTCGTCATGAGGTCCTGACGGTGTGGTCGCGGCGGTGCAACCACTTGGCCCTGGCCTGGAATGTAAACATAGACGAGCACAATATGGCGCATTAAAGCATAGCTGTTTGCGGGACCAAGTAATGGTGGGATCATGGTGCTGCAACCAGGGGACCCCCAAAACCACAAGGAACAGGGGGGTACACACTACGTCAGATGTTAGTTGTTCATAATGTGTTCCAATCGCACAGGACAGGTACAATTTGTGATAGACCCCGACACCAGCAGGGAACCATCAATCGAGTGGACAGGTTCTGGGGTAGGTTTGGGCTGGATTGGAACTTGGCGATCGTGTGCAAAGCGCACGTCAATGAAAATTCCTGAGGCCCCGGAATCAATAAGGGCTCAAACTACCATGGAGCGCTGCTGAGAGATATGCAGGGTAACTGGCACTCGCAGGTGAGGGTCAAGGCAAGGCATTGACACAGGGGACTGGGGCTGTATTAGAACCGAGACACCCCCTGCCATCTCTGTTCCTGGCATTTCCCATATCTCATCGGTGGGGGGGCAGAGCCAGACATTCCCGGATAAAAATGGGACGAATCCCCACAATAGAAGCATGAGCGAGACGCGCCTGCATTCATGCTCTTCCTTGGTTAGAGGGCCCTGAGAGGCCCCAAGCTGCATGGGTTCAGGATCAGGCAGCCTGGGCACCCCTGAAGTGGGGGGGAGGTCTGGCAAGAAGCGGGCGTATGTCTTGGTGACGTTTGCATTTTCGCTCTACAAGCCGGTCCTCGATTTGAAGGGTTAGATTCGCTAGTGCTTCCCAGGTCTGGGGTGGGGGGGGCACAAATGCAAGCTGGTCCTTTATTTCCTCCCCGAGACCCCTGCGAAACATGACCTTTAGAACATCATTGGGCCATTGGAGTTCCAGCGCAAGCTGCTGGAAGTGCGTAATGTACTCCAGCAGACCCCCCCCCCCTCTGGATTGTTTAAGGTTCATGATCAGGGTCTCTGCGTCACGGGTCTGATGGGCATGATAAAAAAGGAACACAAATTCTTTTAGAAAATCATCATATTTATGTAACAAGGGGCTATTCCCTTTCAACAAATTGGTTGCCCATTCTAGTGCCGTACCACCCAGGTTCCCAATAATAAAGGCGACCTTCAGGGTATCTGACGCATACGTGGTCAGCTGCAGGGTAAAGGTGAGCTGACATAGTGCCAGGAAACACTGGAAAGCCCGCCTGTCCCCCAAGAATTGATTGATCTTTGGTCCCTTGGGCTCTCGGGGAACAGTTGGGGGAGGGGGCTCCGCTGGTGGAGGAGGTGGGGGAGCTGCCACCACCACAGCAGGTGGTGCGGTCGGAGCAGCCAATGCCTGGATTTGGGAGACTACAGTGACCAACTCTCCTTGCTTGGTTTGGATGTCCTTGACCTCCATGGCCAGGGACTGTATGGCCTGGACGAACTGATTTATTTCCTTAGCTACATCCATGGTTTCAGAAGCCCATACCTCAGCCAAAGGGAGACTGGTGATTCTGTCATTGGGGAGGGGATTTTCCATGCATTCAGGGGGGCACATGCATGCCACTCCGACTGGACCCTGACCCGGGAGGCTAGTATCGAGGAGTAAATGCCCATCAGGATAGAATGGTTGCCTTAGAGCTGTAGAACAGCTCAGGCCTCTATCATCATAGGGCGTGAGCGGCACAGGGAAGCCCAAGTCTTGCCCCACACAATCACTAATTCCAATTACTCCGGAAGAAAGGTAGGGGAGGAGCAATGCGTGTGGATTTCTGTGAGGGTGGGGAAGGGGCCCGACAGGCAGGGGTTAAATGGGCACTCAGTCACGGGGAACACAGCCCAGGAGGGGGAAGTGAACGGGCAACACACACACATGCACCCACCCACTCTAGCACTCAGTCACTCTCACTCCACTACCAGGACAACTGTTGGGGAAAGATGCAAACACCAGGGCTCGGGAGACTCACACACACGCAGCACTCACAACACAGGTATTCTAGTTAACAAACGCAATACTTAGCTTTCGCAGGGGCCAGTTTCTCTGTGATCACCAGCACTGTGGTGAGCTTCTGCCTGTGTTTTATCTTGGAGGCCCCGCCCCTGCGCTCGCCCGCAGGTGCTCAGAGCACCGCGGTAGGGGCGGAGGTAACTCTACGCTGCGCGTGGGTGAAGGGGGAGTGGCTACTAATCCCGGAGCAGGGCTGGTTGCCCTGGAAACCGGCGCCCATGTCCGGGCTGGAGAGGTTGTCCGTGGCAGTGTTCTGCTGTGTCGGGGTCCTTGTGGGTGTTTCTGGGGGGGTCCCTGCGGCCGCTGGAGCCATCGCCGGGAGCCGTGGCTGACACTAAGGGATGTGATTGCAACTAAAAAGGCTGTCTTTAATGTCCAGTGGAACAAGTCAGCCTCTTCTGCTGGTTCAAAGGGGTATTTCGTGATCTGGTCCAGGACTAGGTTGAGGTCCCACTGTGAGACAGGTTGTCCGTGTGGGGGAATAGATTAATAAGTCCTTTAAGGAATCTTTTTACCAGGGGATGGGGAAAAAGGGGTTGATCATTAGGGAGGACGATATGTCTGGCTATAGCCGAAAGGTGAACTTTTATGGAAGAAATAGCTAAGCCCTTCTCAGCTAGGTCCAATAAATATTGGAGTACTAATTCCACTGAGAGTTGTTCTGTTGTGAATTACTTGTCTGCCATCCAGTAAGAGAATCCACTTAGAATCATAGGATATTTTTGTGGATAGTTTTAGGTCATTCTGTAGTACTATGTCCAGTTTGTTAACTAAGGGTTCAGGGATGGGTTTGTCTGGATTCTCCATGCATGGAGGTTCAGACGCTTCAACTCTGGATGGAAGATTTCTCCCTGACTGAGGGACAATAGGTTGGGGATCTGGGGCAATGGGTGAGATGCCAGTGCTAGACTCTAGAGGCTGTGGAACCAAAGATGTCTTGGCCAAGCCAGGGAGAACAGAATGAGATTTGCTCCCTCTCTGTGTATTTTGTCCAAAACCCTGGGTATGATAGGAATAGTGGGAAAGGCATACCCCAGTTGAGTGTCCCAGCTTACTGAAAAGGTGTTCCCCAGTGACTGCTCTCATGCAATAAAGTTTGCATTTGTTGTTCTGCTTTGTTGCAAACAAGTCTATTCTGAGTACTCCCCATAGAGAGATTAGCATTCTGTAGACTTGGGGAGAGAGCTCCCATTCATGGTATTCTTCCTGTAGGCGGCTCAGCATGTCCGCGCTGGAGTTCTCTGAGCCCACAACATGAGTCGCCTGCAGAGACATGTTGTGTCTGTGGGCAAAGTGCCATATGGTCTGTGCTAAACGACAAAGTTCCACTGACTTTGTCCCTCTGCTTGTTGATGTACCAGACCGTCATATTGTCGCAGGCTATGTTGATGACCTTGTCCTTCAGGAGATGTCAGAAAGCTCGTAGAGAGTTTAGAATAGCTATGGTCTCCAGTACATTGATATGATACTGACTCTGTCGTTTGCTCCATCTCCCTGACATGGAGAGGTCGTGTAGGTGAGCACCCCATCCTGTCAGTGACGCATCTGTTGTTAAAAAATGGGTGGGGTTAGGCTGTGTGAAAGGTCTTCCTGCTAACACAAAATCCTTACTACTCCAAATAAGGAGAGAGTTTAGAATTTCCCTTGTAACCCTAATTTCTTTGTGGGAGGGTCCACCAGGGGGTTAGATAGCTTTTAAAACCATAGCTGAAGGGGTCTCATGAACAACCTCGCAAAAGGTGTAGTGGCTGTCGTAGAAGCCATGAGGCCTAAGAGTCTCTGAAATGATCTAATTCCTTGGAGCCCTTGATAGTAATAGTCCTTATCAAATCAGAAATATCCAGAAACCTTTCCTCTGGAGCAAAGACCCTAGATTGGGTAGAGTCAGTTATTGTCCTGATATACTCTATGCGTTGAGAAGGGGAGAGGCGGGACTTTTGTATATTTATAGTCAGGCCCAGCTTTCTACAAAGATATATAATGAATTGTAGATTGCTATTCAAGGACTCAAGTGAATTAGCTATCACGAGCCAGTCATCTAGGTAAGGAAATATTGCAATACCCTGTTTACAAATGTAAGCAATAACAGGGGCCATTACATTGGTAAAAACTCTAGGGTCTGAAGGAAGGCCAAATGGAAGGGAACAAAACTGATAATGTGTGGAATTGTGTGAGAAGCGAAAAAATTGTCTAGATGATGGATGCAACCTAGCGTGAAAGTAAGCATCCTTTAGATCGATAACAGCATACCATTGACCTTGCTGGAGATGGGGCTTTAAGCTGTCAGTCATAAGCATTTTAAACTTTTGATAGGAAACAAAAAGGTTAAGGAAATGCAAATCGAGGATCGGTCTATGATCTCCCCCTTTCTTATCAATTACAAAGTAATTGGAGTAAAGCCCTGATTTAAAGTGCTTGCAAGGTACTAACTCTGACATCCTTAGAATACACATCAACAATTTCTTTATTCAACACAATAGATTGTTGTGGGGAGAGTTTAACAGGTTTCAACAGGCTAATTGTAGGTGGCATGGAAGAGAATCGCACTCTCTACCCCACCTTTATATTTAAAACCCAAGAATCAGAAGTAATGTACTCCCAACAGGGGAGAGAGTTAAACAAAGTAAACTGAAAAGAAATCTCTCCCTGGACAATAGGGGTCAACTGCAGGGGGAATGTCTGTGGTTGTCAGTCGTGCCCTCTGCCTGGTTGTGAAGAAAAGGGCTGTCTGGACTGTGCCCTTGGTTTAAAAGGAGGGTAATGAGCCCTTGCCTTTCCCTGGTATTGGAAAGGAGGCGAGTAATACCTTTTGTTGTACTGCTGATAGTGACCATAGTGTTGTCTGGGAGGACAGTTGTAAGGCTGTTGAGGCGTATACTGTCAGGAGTGGTAGGAGGTAGGGCCCTCTGATCCCGCTGGGCGATTTTCATTTTAATTGCTGTAACCCTAAATTTTTGTATTTTTTTCCAGGATTTCATCCATTTCTTTAGCAAACAGTCCAGTCTGGTTGAAGAGAAGGTTCTCAATACGGGCTCTATGGTTGTACTCTAGCTTGGTGCCCCTAAGCCAAGCAAAATGGCGCGTAACAATAGCATTAACTACTCCCTTGGCTGCCATTTCAGAAGAGTGTCGTGCCGCCTGCAGCTGAAAACATGCTGTGGTGGATCCCTCAGTGCATAGACGTTGCACCTCCTTTTGTTTTTCATTGGGTAGGAAAGGGATGACATGTTGTACCTCATCCCAGAGGTGGTGTTGGTAAGAGGCCATGCCAGCAGCATAGTTAGATGCATGTATGACCATAGTGCTTGATGTGAAAGCTCTGTGGCCAAAAACATCTATCCTTCTGCTTTCTCTGTCAGCAGGGCAAGTGTCCTTCACATTCTGTTGGTATTTCTCTGGCAATGCAGAGACAACGAGAGAGTTTGGAAGCGGGTGGTGGAAGAAAATTGAACCCTGCTCTGATGGGAAAAGGTAGAAGGAGCTACTGGTGGCACAGATGGGCTGGATAGAAGCTGGACTGCTCCACAATTTTTCCACTCCTGCAGTATGTTTTTTAAACAAGGGAAGGGTAAGTTTGGATTGTGGAGGTCTTTCCACACTCCTGTAGGCTGGGTCAGATTCCTGTTCTGCAATTGGTATAGTGTCAATTTTCAACACTTCTGAAAACCTCCTTAATAGTCCCTGAAAATCCTTGTGGTCCTGGGAGGAGACGGAGGACGTCGTGCCCTGGACATCATCCGAGGGTGGCAGGGAGAGATTTTCTGAATCTGGAGCTTCATATGGCTCCTGAATCGGAGTCTCAGGATGGACTGGATCTGGTGAAATTGGATTTTCTGAGGTGATTTCCGGAACTTCAGGTAAAGTTTGATCGATGACAGGCTGTTAAGTCATTGTTTTTTAAGTTTACATTTAAGCACTGCTCTCTGTTGCCACTTCTGCTGCTTTCTGAAGATTTTTTCTCTTTCCTCTTTAGAAAACGTCGACGACTGATGTTCCGACGCTGTAAGTTGCCTCGATGATGTTGAAGCGATGTCTCTTGATGTTGTGGGCTGTATTCTCGATGTCGCATGCTGTGTTGATGCCGTGGCCTCCCTCAACATCGTGGGGGTGTGCTGAAGACGACATCGTAGGTGGTCTTGACCTAGCTGATGATGATTTGTGGCGAGACGTCATGTCTTCAAGAGCCATTGAGGGCTATGAGGTCATGAAGATATGATGACGTCGGCATCAGTTGATGTTGTGAGAATGTGAACTGCAGCTTTGGACACCATAGAAGCATTAATTAGTTGCTGGAGGCAGGAGACTATTAATCTACTCTCCTGACGATGAGATTCTTCCTGTTCCCTGAAAAACTGCCAGGGGAAACCAGAATCTTTTGACTTACCTCATAGGAGGTAAGTTAATTTTTCCCGCTGTACTCTCCTCAGCAGGGGCTGCTAGCCACTGAAGTCTTGGGGACTGAAACGGGGAACCCATGAAGCATGAGTCTGACTCCTTCACATTATATAACAGTGACATTATAGCCAGAGGAGAAATAGGTGACTCAGGAGGGGAAAAACAGCCACCTCAAGGTCCCCCTCATCATCTGAGGAACTCAGGGAAAAAGAGCGGGCTGCCACAAAGGCAGGCTCTATTCCTTCCTGAAATCTTATCCTCTTAGGGGACGGAGAGCAGGACCTCGGAGCTGTGGAAGACCCCGAAGCCAAGGATTCAAGGATGGAGTGGTCTGAGAGAGTAGGAACGGCAGAAATGGTCTCCTCAGCTCCGATACTAGGCACTACTGGAGAAAGTTGCGGAGAGCGATGTTTAGTGCTCCGCTTCTGTTTAGTTTTACCTTCCAACTCCTTCAGGAGGGCAGGCAAGTGAAGGGATCTTTCTCTCAGTGTCTTTGGTTTCAGGCAAAGGCATTCATGACATTCTTTTGGATCATGAGAGGTTCCCAGGCATAGCAGACACTGGCCATGCGGGTCCTTAGTAGTCATCTTGCATCCGCATGAAAAACATTGTTTGAAACTGTGTTTTACAGTAGACATTATGATGATGAAAAACAGCAAGCTGAGTAAAAGTCGTTTTTGGCACAGGAGACAGACAGAAAAGGGCAGATCTTAGCAATGTTGTGGAGGGAGAAGCGGCAGGATTTGGCAACAGAGTCAATGTAGGGTTTGAAGGTAAGGTGCGAGTCAAAAATGAAGCCCAAGCTACGGGCTTGGGGGACAGGAAGAATGGGGACCCCATCAATGGCAATTGATATAAATTAAAGATGAGATGAGACAGGGAAGAGGGAGAGGAAGGATTGGGAGGGAAGATAAGGAATTCAGTTTTTGCCATGTTTGAGTTGGCGTTGAGACATCCAGGCGGAGATATCAGAGAGACAGTTGGTGAGACGAGCTTGAAAAGAGGGGGAGAGGGAAGGAATGGAGAGATAGAGTTGAGTGTCATCAGCATATAGGTGGTATTGGAAACCATGGGAGGCAATGAGTTTGCCTAGGGATTGGGTGTAGATAGAGAAGAGGAGAGGGCCAAGGACAGAGCCTTGGGGAATCCCGACCGAGAGGGGTAGGGAGGGGAAGGGGGAAGAGTTAGGAAGAGATACATTGAAGGAGCAGTCAGAAATGTAGGAGGAGAGCCAGTCGAGGACAGAGTCCTGGAATCCAAGGGAATGAAGCAATTCAAGCAGGAGCGAGTGGTCAACAGTGTCGAAGGCAACAGAGAGATCAAGAGGACAAGTATGGAGCAAAGGCGGTTGGATTTAGCTATAAGAAGATAGTTGGTGATCTTAGCAAGAGTGGTTTCAGTGGAGTGAAGGGGGCGGAAGCCAGATTGGTGGGGGTCAAGGAAGGAGTTGGTGGAGAGGAGGTCAAGACAACGGTCGGGAGTAGACAACCCGTTCGAGGAGTTTGGAAGCAAAAGGGAGGAGCGAGACAGGACGGTAATTAGAGGGTTCAGTGGGATCCAGAGTGGACTTTTTGAGGATGGGGCAGACAGTGGCGTGTTTAAAGGCAGAGGAGAAGGAGCCAGTAGAAAGGGAGAGGTTGATGATGTGCAGGAGGGGAGGGGCAACAGTAGAAGCAATGGAGGTCAGGAGGCAGGAAGGAATGGGGTCCAGGGGGCAAGTGGAGGGGTTGGAGGATGAGAGCAGGGAGGAGATTTCCTCAAGGGAGGTGGGAGGGAAGGATGACAGGAGAGAAGTGGGGGGAGGAGGGAGGGGGA